>PVJL010002212.1:0-115564 GCA_004026885.1 Lyroderma lyra | reverse complement strand
ATGGACTACCCAGCCATCCCCCTTCTGGGGATCTACCCAAAGAACTTGAAAAGCTTAGTCCGCAAAGACTTATGTACCCCAATATTCATCATAGTGCTGTTCACAGTGGCCAAAACATGGAAACAACCAAAGTGCCCTGCGACAGATGACTGGATAAAGAAGCTGTGGTACATTTGCACAATGGAATATTACTCAGCTGTAAGAAAAGAGATTCTTAACAATTGGCAGTCTTGAGAAAATGTTTTTCTTGGTTCTCTATGTGACTCTCTCCCAGTGTCCCTCCTCCTTTGACTGAACTTTCTCCGTCTCCCCCATTTGTTATCTTACACCCCTTTCCAAGATTACACTCAGCCCCCCTTCCTATCTGTGCCCTAAGGTGATAGAATCTGTGCCCATGGCTGTAACAATGACTTCCTCACCTACAGGACCCACATTTAGTTCTGTCAGCTTTTTAAATGAAATCTAAACATCCAGCTGCCTGTCATAGGACTCAACCTAAAAGTTCCAGAAGTCTCTCATATGTCTTAATTCACCCCAGAAATATCGCTAAACCCTGTCTTCTCATACCCCAACTATTGTGTATTAGTACAGAAATTCTAGAATAAAAGGGAAGGCTAGTAAATTGATAGATGGCATAAGTGGATACATACACAGATAGTCATCAACTAATCTGGCTGTCATCATCTCTAATTTCTTATAATAATCCACTGGTTTCTCCATTCCTGTCTGATATTTGCTGATGCTGACAGTGGTTTCTTACATTGAAAACCTTTTCAGATTATCTTTCTGAGTAAAAATGTTTTACTGTTTCCTCTTATGCACAGAATATAAGTTCACATTGCTTAGAATAGCACATAACATTGCCATGATTAGATTCAGTGTTCCATGTTTCAGTTCTTTTCTCCTCCCCACTTCATATCCCCATCTTCCCTGCTGGCCTTCTGTGTTCCCAATTAACCTCTAATTCCTGCCTGGGCACTGCCTTTACCATGAAACTTTCCTTGAAACGCCCAGATATTGAGTTAATCACTATCGCACAGGGCATCTGTGCCATCCACGTAACCTCCATTCATACACCCCACCCCAGTGTAATAAACCTTTACGTGAATATCCCCCACCTAGACTGAGAGTTTATTTTTGTATTCTCCTCACTTAATCTGATATCTGCTTCATATATCACAAACTCTTTATTAAATTATCTTAAATCAAACTGATCTGATTATACATTATTAATTTTGGAAAAGAAATAGAGCAATCAATTTCACAGAAGAGAGGGCAATAAGAAGCGAGGGACTGTATTTTCCTGTTTCATAGCAATGACAATAGCACTGGCTTTGGAGAATAAAAGGCAGGACTTTAAAACCTGATTCTGCCCCATTCTACTTTTCAGTAAATCATTTAATTTTACTGAGGTAAGGTTACCTCACTTGTGGATTTAGAAAATAATACTTTATGAAAATATAGAAGTGAAGCACATAAAATCTGCAGAATGGGGTGTGATATGAAATAGGCATTGGAAAAAAATGGTATCTACTACTATAATTTTGGATTACTGTGATCCCTCCATAAGAAAAATTCTTTCCTAAAAGCTAACTGTTGGTTAAATCGCAAAATTAAAGATTCTCTGATTTGCATACATATTTTCAATTAAATATAATCTACTTTTAGTTAATACAGTAACCTATAAAACATATTTATATCATTTTATGATTGAATCCACTCAGTTGTTTCTGTCCTAGTCTTTGATATGAGAAAGGGCAAATAAAGAAAAAATAAATGTAGTTACTCAGAAACACTGACAAAGTGGGTAGGAAGAGAAGAGCTGGAACGTTCTTAGAAAATTAAGGAGATGTTGATCTTACTCACAGAATACTGTAGAATCTTGAACCTAAAGGACTGAACTATTATAATGTAGTATAAATATATACTGGAGTATATATTTATTATAAGTATATAATGTAGTATAAGTATATAGTTTTTCCTGATAGCAATAATGCTGATAATGCCAGTTAATGCTTACTGTTAGTTATAAACTGTCATCATGTACTAAAATGTAGAGAATGCAATTTTACATTTTGCTGCAAATTTCAATATTAAGAAAGAGAGTGGAAACAATGCTACTTGTCATATTTCATCCCCTAAACTAAGACTAGCTGAGAGTCAGACAAAGACAAGTACTGCATTGACAGGAATCCACAGAAATGTTTACAACGTGTGTCTTGCTGTTAAATAACAGCCGTCAAATTTACATTTGCCCATAGTGAAGCATTAGTGTTAGACACATTAGACACATCTTATCATGAGTTTTACCATGTTGTCTATTTGTTTTTTATTGTGGTTTATATTTTTATATTAAAAACATTATCATAACTTTGATATTGGTGTTGTTTCTCATTATATATAATAGTTCTTTATACTTCTTTCAGCTAGTAAATTAGCTGCTATGTAACCAAAATCTAAAATTTATGCCAGTTGAACATGATTAAAGTTTACATCTCAATTAGTGAAATGGTTAATTGCAGGTAACTCTGGAGTCCCTTTACATATTGTCATTCATGAAAGCAGGCTTCTGCTATTTGAAAGTTACACATTTCTTGAAGGTCTGTGCAATCAGTGGATGGAGAAACAGTAATGAAAAGTGGTGGATGTGGGAGATGTAAAAGCAAGTTCTGGAAGTGACACATATACTTTAGCTGATATTCTATTAACTACATCTGGCTAGTCATATGGCTAGATGAGACTTAAAAGAGATGACTGGATGTACCTTACTTGTCTAATAACAGAGAAATAAAGAACATCAGGTATGTGAACAGGTAGGCAAGATTTCCTAAAACTGTTTCCCCAAATTTATTAATGTTCATTTTGTTTTCAAATACCAGCAACTCTTACCTCATGGCTTTAGCCATGATACTTTTTGTTATCATTATACTCTCACATTATTGTTTCTCCATTTCAAACAATAATAAACTATTAATAATCAACTTTTATAATGATATAATCTCATATTATTTTTGTATCTATCATTTCATTTAAGCCTCAAAACATTCTCTTGAAGAAAAGATGATCTCAATTTTATAGGACAAGAAACAAGAGGACAAAAGTTCCAAAATGATATAACTAGTCAAGACAAGACTAAAACCCTGTTCTACAAATAGTCCTTTTGACAGATATTATTTTATTTCCTAAATATGAATGTGGGTAATAATATTATTTAAATGCTGATCTTTATGCTATATTTCACATAACATTCAAATGTAATGTTTCTTATATAAAACATGAGTGTACTTTCAAATACGTGCATCTTTTTAAAAATGTTTATTCCATATTGATTTTGCCTTAATATGAGGTTAATGGAATGTCATATCTTTTCACTAATTGTAAATAAAAAATATAAAAACCTTCAGGTTTTATTTTTAAGGCTTTTAATGTCTTTGACATGAATTTCAGAGTAATGTGCTGAAAGCAATTAGAGATGACCATTTACAAAACAATCATTTCCTATTTTGAAAGATAAGACCTTTGAACTTTTTTGTTCTGTAGTGATGCCAACTTTTCTGAGTTGCGTGAGAAAGTTTTTATACTTTTATTTTAAATATCTTAATATAATCAGACCATCTTCATTTCTAATTTGAGTGTATAAAAGAAGTACTTTAAATTAAATGTATCCCGGCTTTCGTAATTTTAAAATATATTTTCTGTTCTTGGTTATGTCTTTAAACTGGTGCTATTAAGGCTGATATAAAATATTATATTTTAAAGTTTTGCAGATTTTTCCTTTACTGCAGAATAAAAGTCTGAAAATATGAACTGAAACTATCACTAATATATTTCGGATTTAAATATTTAGCAGTTTTCACTTCTTGAATTAAGTACTCTTGAAACTGTACTGCATATATTTTAAACAGAATATTTTAAATTGTAGCTAACCTTGACATACTTAATTGAGCTACTTATCTTTAAGTTTTAGTTTTTTGACAAAAGAATGTTGACTAATTTATACCTTCTTAAATATCTTTATTTATTTATATATTTGTTCCCTGAGTAAAATTAGCAACCCAACTTTACTAAATGTACAGAAGTCGAAATCTCTGTATGTGCTGATTTGACCTTTTTCTTCCTCTTATTTTTCCTATCCTTATTTCTCTACTTCTACTTATTTATTCACTTATTTTTCAGCTCATTTAATTATATACTTTATATACCACTATGATTCTCTTTATTATGAGATATGCATACTATGTAAGCCTAGTTTCTTCCAGTACATCCAAAATTATAAATCATAGTCTTTAGTAGTCTCTCCATAGCTTGTATGAGCAGTTCTTACAATATTTTGCTAAAATACGAGTAATTCCAGGTTATAACTTAAAATAATTCAAACATACTAAGTCACTTTGTTGTTCATTAGATGTAAATATTTGGACTAGATAGTACCACAAAACAGAAGTTCTTTGGGTACTATCAAATCATTCATGTAGTGCAATCTAAAAGGTTGAGTGAAAGTGCACTTATATTATTTTATAATCAAAATTTTATTTTGAGATAATTGTATATTCATGTGTGGTTGTATAATATAATACAAAAAGATTCCATATGCTCTTTAGCTAGTTTTCTCCAGTGGTCAGGTCTTGCAAAACTAAAGTATAATATCACAACCTGAACACTGACATTAATAAACTCAAGATATAGAATATTTTTGTAACTATAAAGATTCCTCAATGCATTAGTTTCTTCGTGCCATCTAACAAATTACCATGAACTGGGTGGCTTAAAACAACAGAAATGTATTCTCTTGTAGTGTTGGTTAACAGCAGTCTGAAATCAAGGTGCTAGTAGGGCTGCAGTCCCTACAAAGGCTCTAAGAGAGGGTCCTTCTGCCTTCCCCAGCTTCTGGTAGCTCTGGGTGTTCTGTGGTTTGTGGCTGCATCACCCCAGTCTCTGTCCCTGTCTTTACATGGTCTTCTCTTTTGTGTCTGTGTCTTTTCTTCCTCCTCTTTACAGAGATACTTATTGGATTTTTAGTCCAGCCAGATAATCTAGGATGATCTTATCTTAACATCCTTAATTGAATCTCCACAGACTTTTTACAAATAAGGTCACATTCACAGGTTCCCAGGATTAGGACATGACTAGATCTCTTGTGAAAAGACACTGTTCAATCCATTCTCATTGCCTTTTTATAGCCACACATGCCTCCTTCTATCCTCTCCTAAAACCCTGGAAACCATTTATCTCCTCTCTATTTCATTAGTTTGTCATTTCAAAAAGGTTATATAAATGGAATCACATAGCATGTATCTTTTGGGGATTGACTTATTCACTGAGATTCTCTAGAGATTCATCCAGGTTTTCGTATGAATCAAAAATTCATTCCTTGTACTCCCCAAATAGTATTCCAGGTACCTATGCCCTATAGTTTGTTTAACCATTCACCTGCTGAAGGACTTCTGAGTTGTTTCTGGTTCATTGATATTAATATTATGAAGGAAGCTACTATAAGCATTCATGCACAGTCTATACTTCTCTGAAGTAAAAGATGAAGAGTGCAACTTTCAGGTTTTAGAGCAAGTGCATGTTTATTTTTATTAAAAATAACTGCCAAACTATTTTAATTGTTGTGATAGATATGGTAGTATCATGGTTTTAATATGTATTTTCATAATGGCAAGTTATTTTGAATACCTTTCCATGTGCTTTTTGCCAGTGTTTTACAAAGCAAAATTTTTAATTGCGATCAAATTCAATTTATCAGTTTTTCCTTTGATTTATCAAGATTTTTTATTTCAAGACTAACAGCATTTTGCTTATCCCTTAATCTTGAAAATTTTTGCTTATATTTTATTTAAAAGTTTTATAGTTCTGCCTTCTACATTTAAGTCCGTGATCTTTTATCTTTAATTTTATGGAAGGTATAAGTTTTAAGTCAAGATTTTACATTTCTTTCCTAATGGATATTCCATCCCTCCAGTTTCATTTGTTGAAATACCTTTGCATCTTCCTCAACAATTAGTTGAGTATAGTTGCGTGGATATACTTCGAGATTTTGTGTTCTGTTCTACTGGTCTATGTATGTCTCCACTAATTACACAAAGTCTTGATGAACATAAATATTAACACTGGATATTCCAATTATACCCACTTTATTCATCTCAGTGAAGATTAGTGTAGCTACTCTAGATCCTGTGCATATTCAGATAAATTTTAGTATAATCTTATCTATATCTAAAAAATACCTTTCTGGGATTTTGATAAGAATTGTGTTTAACTTGTACTACCAATTTAGGATGAAATGGCATCTTACAAGGTTTAATCTTTCAATTTAGGAATGTGATATGCCTTTCTGTTTATCGCAACTTAGTTGATTTCTTTCATCAGCCCTGTTTAGTTTTCAGCATACATATTTTATATATGTTTTATTTCACTTATGCTTATGTATTTCATTTTGGTTTTTATGATTATAGATGGTATTTTATCCTTTATGTCATTGCCTATGTATTCATTTCATGTATACAGTAATTCTCAGTGAATAAACACATGGAAAATGTTCAACTTAACTTTTAAACAAAGACATTAAGATTAATCTGAATCTTAACATGGACAGTTACAGACAATGTAAAGATTGGATGAGAGAGAAACTCAAAAATTGTTTTCTAATGCAATTTCTCAACACATACCAAATGCCTTCAAATGAATAATTCATAAGAAGATGAAGAAATTCACATCTATGAATACATCCTAAAGATATACAAATTGGGCAAGGTTTTATTTTCAAAGAAGTTTTATATTAATCTTTATAGTGGGGGAATTGGAATTAATATATACTTGTATGTTCATGACCACCAACTTTTAAACTTGGGAAGAACGTACAGTAAATTGCACAATAAACTATTAGCCATTGAAAATTAATTTTAATAATATCAGAAAAGTACACAATTGGTCACTTACAATTCACATGTGTAAATTTTAAAAACTGCTTACTTTTGACAGGTAAAATCAGTGATAACTTTTGTTCTTCTCTACTCCTTCCTACAGTATTTAAACTCACTAGAACAGAAGAATTACATTTATAATATGTACTAACATAAAACAAATGATCCCTTTTTGTCTGATATGGAGCTAAACTTCTACCATGGGAAACTGAATTAAAGTTGAATTTACTTCTTAATCTCAGGTATGTATATGTAATGCTAAAGAACTTATAAAGAGAAGAGTGTGAGGGAAGCAACTGTCAAGAATTTCTCACTGAATTTGAACTTGTTTTTATCAGTCAGTTTTAAAAGTAGAGTCAATCCATAGGAAAAAAAAATTTCAAATGACTAACAACATTATTGTGAGATGTAGGCTGTGTTTTCCTAGCACTTGACCTGCCTTGAGGAACCCCTGTTGTGGAGATTTGATCTCCTCCTTGTAGGGATCTTGGGCTCCTGGTGGTGCGATAGTGGCCATCTATAGGGAGAGCTGCTGGAAACCAAGAAGAGAGCCTAAAAGCTAACAACACTACCCAGCAAATGATAAATCAATCAAAGAAAAGAAAAGAACAGGGATTTTTTTCCAATACATTTCAGCTGACAGGGCAGGCTTACAGAGCAAAGCCACATTATGTGGTGCAACAAACTGACAGCATTGAAACCTTTAGAAAAGTTATAAAAAATAATATTAAAGGATAATTTTGGAAGATAAGGAAAATAAATAAAAACATGCTTATAAAACTGAAAGGTTTTTATTTCAACATATTTTTTTAAAATAGTAAATAATGTAGCAGGTTTTTTATAACAAGTATATTTGCCTGAAAAGTTTTCCTTCTGCTTGTGACTTACAATATAATTTATCTCTTCACTCACAATGACTTTTTCTACCTTTTACAGAGTGATTTACTTTCCACTGAAAAAAAAAGTATATGCAGTTTAATACTACCTAAATCTTTGAAATTCAGCCCACCTCTAAGATGTATGAATTTGATTATATTTATTTTTACTTTGCATCTTTGTGGGAGGCAGGACTTAGATAATATTTTTCTCATTGATTATATTAAGACATCAAGATCAGGTTGGGACAAGTCAGATGTAATAAACCTTGGACTCTGAAGTACTTTCTAGTCATTAATGCGAACTCAATGTAAAGCATATAATCAACAAAGTTTATCTAAAACAATTTTAGCACAACTTGCGAGTTATGGTGACCACAAACTCTTTCTTATAAAATAGAAAACACTCAAGATACCCAAAAGTATCTCACATTGTATTCATTAGAGTAGCAACAAAAAAGAAATAGAAGAGTTTTTGCTCACAAAACATCTACAATGCCATTGTCATTCATAATAATGAATATTCTTCCACTGGTTCCATAAGGGGAACACCTGCTGAGTCATATGCCCTCGCAGACAAGTAAGGAAGCAAAGAATGCTCCAGTATCCCTGTGCTTTCCTCTGTGTTTTCCAAGGAAGGAAGGGCCGTGTAGCCCAATGGTAAGATGCGGTAAAGTTTTTTCTAAAGTATGATCGGGTCTTCTGTGTTCTATTCTTCTCTCAAAACTTTAAACCTGCATACCTTCAAGAGGTGTTTTACTCTCAGAAGGCCAAGTTTTAATGCTGACCAGCAGGACCTAAAACTGTAAGGCCCATCTCTTAGCTTCTCTGTTTAGCCAACAATAAAATAATGTAAGAGACTCCCACATGCATAAGGCTAGCTGGGTAAACGTCTATGTGATGAAAACAACCTTCTCTCTAGGTTAGTGATGGCAGATAAAGCAGAAGACACCCAGTGAAATTTGAATCTGAGGTTTAAACAATCAGATCATTTGAACACACGTATGTCTCAAATTTGTATGCGACATGCTCAAAAGTTGTTCATGTTCATATGAAATTCAAATTTAATGGGACTTCCAGTATCTGTATTTGTTAATTCTGGCAGACTTACTCTGGGCAGCTGTCACGATGTGGATTTGGGATAGAAAGATGAAGTGCATCTAACCTGGTACTCTGTGGCATGTATACTAGGTGATTATACAGTATATTCTCAGTTAACCGGCACACGTAGAGATTAGTAGATGACAGATAAATGTAAGTAGACTCTCTGTTAACTGAAACTCAAGCAACCAGCACTTGAAGCAATCGGCAAAATTTCAAGCAACATTTTTTTTGCCCGTTGCTTGAGAGTGCTGGTTGCTTGAGTTTTGGTTAACGAAAAGTCTACAGTATTTTGGGGAAACAAGTCTTATACAATATTTTAATTACCATCTATCTCTGTTTATTGCTTTGTTTACAACTCAGTAGAGTAGAAGACAGAAGATTATGTTAGATGCTTTATACTTAAATTCAAAATGTATCATCACACCTCCTTATGGGGTAATTACGTTTTGAACCATATTATAAACTTGAAAATATTGAGGCTTAGGTATTTTTCTCTTCATAAGACACAGACACTCCTGACAAACTGGCCTGCCTACTAATTCTCCCCAATTCCAAAGGTTTTGTTCTTAATTGCCACATGATGATGACAGAAAAATAAAATGTGTATGCAAGGAAACTAGAGAACAAGAAAAATAAAAATACACTGCTTTTTGAATGGACTAGATGTTAAACATTCCTATTGTCAAGGTCTGTCCTGGTGTTTGAATGAGTCATTTCATTAAGTATTGAGAAATAACTTTCTATATATGAGTCATTCTTAAGGAAACTAACCAAATCACTAACTCACCAACAGTAGTCAACCTATAGCCATAGTTCCCAAAAATCACCACTGAAGATTGTTAAAAATGTCTTTCTTATTTTTTATAAACAAAGATTCTGTTTCAGTAGGCTGGGCTGAACACGGATGTCACATTTTCAAGTCTCTTCAGTCAGTCTTACACCTAGGTGATCCCTCAATAATACTTTGAGGAATATAGTTAATAAATGGATAAGTCTAGCTTTGAATTCCAGAAATGTTACACTTCAGGAATATATTGCAAACTAAGTATAAGTAGATTAGATACTTATTTTACAGGAGCTTGGATCCTCATTTGAACAAAAATGAATGTTTTACAACATTTATATTAGTTGCTTCTGTTAGATCAGCCATTTCCATACTTTCTTGTGCATGAGAATCACCTGCAAGACTTGAAAAAGCACTTATTCCTGGGCCTTATCTCCAGATTTTCTGGTTCAGTAGATCTAGGATGTGGCCTAAGAATTTCCATGTCCAATAACCTTCCGTGTGGCACTGACATCATCAGGCATCAAATCAGAGTCTTAGTGCCATTGTGTTAGCTGATGCCATTTGAGACAAATTTAGAATATCATCACATCATTTGGATATTTGATTACAGAACTCTTCCTTAATAAAGAAGACATTTAAGATAAACTTCAAGATGGCAGAAAGACAATAGATATTCACCAATAAAATTTATGATAAAATATGCAGAAGGTAAAATGAAGAATACATCTTTTACAAACCAATGTTATAATATAGCTTATTTGACAACTAAAACATGACTGAATTCCTTTATAGAAACACTAAGAATTCCTAGAACCTGGTAAGGGTAACCAAGAATAATTGGAGAAGTGGATTTCTACAAAGGTGCCATGAGATGCAAATTGAAATTAATAGTTTTATATTACTTAAAACTTTTTTCTAGCTAATTATTTCATTTGTTTTTGTTTTTTTGAGGGGTTGAAATCAAAGTTAGCCATGAAGAAATGAATTTTTAAAATTCGTATAAAGGTAGTAAATGTCTATATACAAGTTCCATATACTATGCTAAGCACTTTCCATAATTAGCTAGTTTACTCCTCAGTGCATCCATAAGAAAATGGTGTTTTAATATTCATTTTAAGGATAAAGAAGGTAAGATCTAGGTAGCCAAAATTCTTTATTAAAAGTCACAATGCTGGAATGTGACAGACCCAGGATACAGAGAATTGTCTATCATATTTCAAAGGTCTCTACTTGTAGAGCTAAACCTAAAAAAAAAATATGCCAAATCAAAAGTGAAGGCACTAATCCAAGAAAGAAAAGCCAAGAAGAGATGAAATATTGCTATTTTTGGACTGTTGTTTGTTTGTTTAATTTGGTGGGGAGCCCATTCTCCAGATATAAGAGAATGTTGTAGTTTCAATTTCAGCACTGCAGACCTCTGTCTTACTTTAACATCAAAGTTTCAATTTGGCTCAAAAGTAAAACTCAGTCCACTGACAGCATTTACTCCCTTATGCCTGTTTTTCCTCTTTTATTTTTTGTGCAGTATGAGCTTTTTACCGAAACCCTCACAGATTTTTACCCTCTTCTTTTTTTAAGATTATAGATGATTATTTATTCCAATTTCTAATTAAATTTATTGGGGCGGTG
This sequence comes from Lyroderma lyra, assembly GCA_004026885.1. NCBI lineage: Eukaryota > Metazoa > Chordata > Mammalia > Chiroptera > Megadermatidae > Lyroderma > Lyroderma lyra. The sequence continues at coordinate 104,243 of PVJL010002212.1, read as the reverse complement.
TTGATTAGCAAAATGATATAGGTCTCAAGTGTACAATTCCATAATACATCATCTATGTATTGCATTGTGTGTTTATGCTTCTTAAGTAAGGCAACGAAGTCTGGCTGCAGGTGCTCATGCAAGGCACATTAACTGTCTTTCATCTCTTTGAGAATGGACTGTGTCCTAATCACATTTGCAACCTCAGAGTGTTCTAGTACCTGGGCTCACACATAAAACCCCAAATAATCAAATCAAAGTGGTTAAGTCTATGGCCATCATTGTTCTTTGATGACAAGTATATAATCACTCAATTTAGATATTAACCTGAGTAGTATCTCAAGTTTAGTGCTCAAAAACCGAAATGATTTAATTAATGCCACGCTTATCCTTATCTATACCTATTTATACAATTCAAAATCACTCCCCTTGTCATCTTCTCTCATCTTCTTTTACCTCCAATTGTAGTTTTCAGTACTGTTGCCAGACAGCAGGAACAGTGAAAAGCACAGATAAGAAGCCAGGGGCAGAAAGAGGTGATGATAGAAAGATTGAATTAATGCACAGAGCATCAGATGATTATATTAAGATACATTAATTCAAATAACTTGCTTTAGGTGCATCTATATTCTCATTTAGGTAATCCTCATAATATTAAATAACATTTAGAATGATACTCAAAAGTTATTTGAATGATTTTATTAGAGGAAGCTTTCAAAAACATCAACATCTAACAACAGAAAAAAGGTAAAAGACCATTTTTTAGAAGAAACGATTCAAAATTAATATAATGTTTTTACATTTTTTTAAAAGTTTGAGCAATTTATAATTAAATTCAACATACCAACATAAGAAATAAAAATGCCACAGAAAAATGTACAGGATTGACGTTTCCTTACAACCTTTTTTTTCCCATGTAAAACACTCCATTTAAAAACATTAGAACAGGTGGTTATTTTTGTTAAGCATAGTAAGTTGTTACATAATTTATTTTAAAATGTTTTGTTTCTAAGAGAAAAATGGTAATATGGTAATTCAATATAGTTAATGATAACTGCAGTAGTAATTTGTTAAAGAAAAACTATAGTTGTAAGTAGGAATGGAAATAGAGTATAATCTAATGCCTGGGAATTTACTACATATATCATATTTAAAACAACATTTTGTTGATGAATAAGTGAGATTTAGACAAGTTACATATTTTACCCAAAATTATGCATCATATACGGAATGAAGCTCAGACTTACTTACACACAAGGCTGACTAACTCAATGAAACTATGCTTATACTTGTACATATTAGAGGAACAATAATAATCAAGTTTCTGGGATTATGAGAGATGTGAAAAAGCAAAAGAGAGTTAAATGGCTGAGAAAGAAGGCTGGAGTTGTATTGTGGATTGTGACTGCATGAATGAGATGCGTGCATTTCACTCGCTAGGAAAGAGTCATGAAGGATTTCAAATGATGGTGATATGATCATAACTTAAAATATATTTAAGACAGAGAAAATAAGTAATCATATCACTTAGTATAGTCAATCTAGATATGTTAAATAAACATATAACAAAATTTATCTTCACAATAATGTTAATAAAACTTTTATCAATATGTCTTTCCTTTTTTCTATGATATTTAACAACTCATTTTCTTTCATTGTTCGTGTTAACATGCTAATTTAAGCATGCCATCTATGCTCAATCATTATTGAAGATCAGTAATAAATTTCCTTTCCATTTTGCAACAATTACATATTGAGAGTCACAAATTATTTTTCTTACATGATTATTTAGAAATATGTTAACTGTCTATGAAATAAGGAAGTATGTGAAGTCATATCATTACTTATAGACATTATTTTCTTATGTGAGATTCTACATTACAAAGAAGAAATCTTACTAAATACTTTAATAAACTCTACCTTCCAGAAAATAATTCTTCTGAAATTTATATAAATTTGAAAGCACATATTTTATTAAAATTTTAAATATCTGTAATTAGATTATTCCATTTTAGCCTGAAAAACAATATGTAAAATATTTTCCCAATCATTTCCCAAATGATTCCCCATCAGCATTCTCTATTTGGTTCTTCACACACTTTTTAACCTACTGTATATTATAATGTGTCAATTTATAAAAGATCATTTAAAATTTTATAAAGACAATACAATTCAGTACATATTTGACAGACATAAATACATATTTTCTATGATGTACAAAATTTCATTGAAAATGTTTATAAAATATAAAATATGAAAACATAAAATAAGTGAAATGTGTGCATGTGCAAAGATAACATTTTAATTTGCAATTGATTTGTCTCAAAATAAATAAAAAATTTAAAATTTAACAAAAATAGAGATAAAATATCAACAGAAATATAACCATTTTAGCAATATTGAAAAGGGAGAACATAGTGAGACTAATGAAAACATTTTAAACCATAGAAGGACAAATTGATTTTAAAACTTCATAGTTTACCCATAAGTTTTTCTCCATTGTTAGTATAGTCACATTACATTTACTTTGTGCAGATTTACATTTTGTTTAAGCATCTATTATCGACAAGATACCCCTAGCACTTGTACTTACAGATAATGTTTTCTGACTCTATGGTGGTATTTCAGTCAAGAGTTTCTGTTGATGATGAGATGCAAACCATTTAAGGGCAACTCAAGCAGTTAGTGAAGGCCAGCTCATTGAGGAAAATCATAACTTAAGGGATTTTCAATCCACTAATTATCCTGAACCTTGTGCAGGCAATAAATCATAAAATTATGCAAAAGACTGTTACATATAAATTATAGGTACTTCAAAAATAAGAAACCACTTATCATATACCATATGACAATATTTTCTTAGTTATTATATATTAAATTTTCTCTTATTTCACTACTAATTACTGTGATAACATTAAACTTCAGTCTAATTGGATAGAGGAGAAAAAAAAAACCTATGAAATTCCAGATTTAAAAAAGATTCAGTATTCCATTTTGAAAGTCTCTATAGCAAGTCAAATGAATGCTACTTACTCAACAATGTTCAAATTATTCTGTAGATTTATTTTTATTTTACCATTCAAAGAATACCAAAGTTAGCTATATTTAAGAAAATGTCCACCTCATAGCCTATAATCTGTTATGTATATTGATCCTGAAGTAAAATTTCAACACTATTTCAAACCTAACAATCATTTCTGTTATAACAAATTGAACTGTCATAACCATAGGTTGAAAAACAACGGGTGACCAGGGAGTTAGGCTTCCATTAGAAAAACAAACTGTTCAAAACAAATCATCAAAATCAAGAATGAAGAACTGGATTCTCACTATACATTTGTTCTTTTTAAAGTTTTTGATTGGTATTCATAAAAGCTTCTTTCTTAGGCACATCAGGTTCATTATTACTATGAACAGTTTTGTGTTGCTTTTCAAAAAAACAGCTGCACAGGTGAAGAATAAGAGTGCTTGACAAACTACTAAAGACATAATTTAAAAATCAAATAGGTCATTGAAAATGACAAACATGCCTAAATGTTAAATATTTCAAAATGAAAAGGATCACATAGATAATTAAATAGTTAATCACATTTTTACTGTAATGAGTTCCTTTAATGACGCTTTGCTAAGGTTGATGTTAAGATAAATTTTATTACAAAACTTCATCTTAAACCAGTAACTGTTACTAATGAAAGAAGTAAAAGCTTAGATGTTTTACTTTCTTTTATGATATTTATATCACTTTATCTTTCATAACGAATCTAATTTACACATATATAAATTGACTAGGTCAGACATGATAATAAAATTAATTCTAGTACAAGAAAACTAAGATATGTAATTATAAAATGAAGAATCTTGGTAAATAAAAGCTCTATAAATTCTTTAAAAATATCTTAATCATGCAATTAAAATTAAAAAGGCCAATATCATCTAATTTCTAAGTTTTCACATGAAACATGGAGATAGAAAATCAACTATTATTTGTCCTTACTATGTAAAATTAGTTTCCTTAAAATAGCACATATGTGCTCATGCACTAATCTTTGAAGAATACTTCTATGTAGTTTTGGGAAATAAGTGTTTAAAAACAGAACAAGCAATTAATTTATTTTGTTTTAGTAATTGAAATAAATTATGCAGTTAAATTGACTGTTACTCTTGAATTCATTCAGAAAAAAATTGATTGCTTCATTTTAGGACTATAAAGCATACATAGATTTTGTATATCTAATAGTCCTATCATCAATACCCTTTCACATACTAAAAATGATTAACAGAAAAATAATATATGTTAAACTGGTTTTGTTTAACTTGTCTATGATATTAAATACACAATTCTTATCATAGAAATATATTATTCAAACTATTTTATCAGTTATAGAGTTTTAACATTTCACATATCAAATTAAACCAGGGAAATGGTCCTGTTCTTACATGATTTATCCACCACTAATGAAAATAACTTGTCTTCCTTCCATAACTTGACTTGTGAGCCACTACCACGGTAATAATAATTTGCAGGACTGTGGTCCTGAGATTTGAGAATACACCATTAACATAAAATTCTTTTGTGGAGCTTTGTCTTAACGTATACAATCTGCAAAACAGACATACATACAATAAGGTATGTTATGAGATTTACAAATTCTATGTAACCAAAACAAAAATATCTTTTTCTTTTAGATTCAAAATTTAACTTAAAAATATAATTTTTACTGATAAATAGTAACATTTTAAAGATAATGTGCACTATTAAATAAATTATGAAAAGTCCTTCTTTAATGTCATGATATTTTTTGGAATACATCTACTGGAATTTTCATTTGACTAGCAATTAAGAGGTTACTCAATGAAATAGAACATTCTGAAATAACATGTTTCATAACAAGCTTTTTATAGTAATTTAGTATATGTTATTTGTATTTTCTAAGCTGAAATCAATTTCTACATAAAATGTATTCTCTTTTCAATATAATTTTGGTACTGAATTCATCAGAACATACACTCATGATTTACCTTCTTTATAGAATATTAATGTACTATATTTTTATAAAATACTTCTAGACACTACTACTAATCATTTTTCAAATAAAAAGTAGAAACCATTGTATAACTCTTAAGGTAATTTAAATCCAAACTAATGTAGTTTATAAAAATTTTCTCAGCTTGTCTAATGAAATATATTCTGGCAGAAATATATTTCATGCAAAGTGAAACATTTATTTTCTTACTTTTATTTACATATTTAGTAAGTTGTTTAAAAATTTCAAGTAATTATTACTTTTCCATTAAAAATCTCAAGTTATGCATAAATTATTATCTGATACTAGTTATTTTGTTTAAAATGTGAATACTAATCATGGATATTTTTATTTATAGCAAGCAATGATTCACGCTAAACATTTTCATATAATTATATATCTCTCTATATAAATATATCTATTTATTTATACATGCTAAAACTTACTCTAACAGATAATAATATAAGCAAGGTCTATCCAAGGACATTTAGTTTTCAAAATATTTAAACTGTTTTACTAAAGTCTATAATAGTCTATATATTATAGCAAGATACTAATCTTATCTTTGAGTGTGGGTGAATACCTTTAATAATAAGGCATCCAAAATGATCAAAGGCAATGTAGTGAAAATCAGGAAAGCATTCAGGATAATTTACAAAAATAAAAGACATGTGGAGTACGATAAAAATGCAGACATTTTAATGGTATAGTTTCAGCTGTGGCCACAGGAGTCTCAACCGAGATAACCTGAATAAATGTGAAATTAAGATTTCCCTCACACCTTGGGCAGTCTCATTTGACATTTTACAAATGCATAGGGCACATGGTGTTTCAGCAAACAATCAGGTTCAATTGCAAACCTGTCTTCTGTAACACAATACACATACAACGTGAAGCTGTTAAGCTATCAAACTCTGAATAAGGACAGGAATTAAAAACACTGAACTTTTATAAGTCAATTATTTGATATAAAACACATTATATGTAGCAGCCTAAATATTGCAAATAATTTCCAATATTTTTTAATTAAAGAGACATGCTATAAAAACATACAGTTAATTTAATTTTGGGATCTCTTTTAATGGTATACATGTGTTTTTCTTTTTTTTTTTTGGTATTAATTGTGATATTCACAGTGATTAGTGGCCACATAACTTTAGTTAGGATAGCTAGGCTGAGAAAATGTAAATACAACCACCCATTAGAGATGCTGTTGCATTAAAGAGATAACATTACATTTCATTTTCCTGCGTGTTCAAAAAAAAAAAAAGGAATATAGCAAATGCTGGAGCCAGAATATGAATCCAAATCCTGAATCTGCAAATTAATCTGTATACCATGGGACAGTCACTCAATGTTTTGGTGGCTCAGTTTCTTCATCTGCAAAATGGGTAACCAGGAGAGGATGAATAGCAAATCTGCAAATTGTTTTCAGATATTTAGTAAGAGAAAATCAACTTCAAATTAAGTAATGATTATATTTTACTAATGCATTTTAGAAAGCTATAACACAAATTAAATTTTAATAATTTGCAAGTGTTTTAGAAAATATAATATTTTTATTATAGTATTTTTCTCTTTACTGTGGGCTTACAGTTGGACTTCCAGGAAAACAGAAATTTTCTCTGAGCAAATAACTCTAAGTCAGTGGTTCTCAAACTTTTTACACTTTTGGAACCCTTTTAAACCCATCTTTATAAATTGTAACCCTTGTTTTTAAAACAGCTGATTTTAAATGCTAGGAATTTTTGTTCAGTGCCTATCTTAATGTAAAATAGTGGGAATGATATAAGTTAGGCAAGAAAAATTACTAGACTACAAGTACAAACCACAGATTTAATTTTACAATATTTGTAACAGTTAAATCTTGATAAGGATGATCAAGTATTTAACACATTTTTAATTTATTAATATTTATTTTGTGTTATCTGAAAAGTCTGTAATAATTGTTATGTAAATCACTAGCTGATTGAAACATTGTTAGATCAATAAGCTTGCTTTGAAAAAAAAATAAGCTTGCTTTGATGCACTTAGATTGAAATCAGGCTCAAAAGATTCAAGATACAGTCTTAATTCTGGATTTTGTGTTAAGCTTGTTGTGGTATCTGTTTCTCATGAAGGTATAAGAAGAAAAAGCTCTCTCCACTAGTTCATTATTATTAGTAAATGGCAAGAGGTATTTGAGTGCCTTCTCACTGAGCTGTTCATATTCCTAACTGACATCTACCTAGGAGGTAATAAGATACTTTCTTCTAAAATCAGAATTTAAAGGAGAATCGGTTGAAAGTTTGATTAACTGCTCTTTTTCATTGATTGATAGTTTAGCTTCTTTGAATTCTTCATTGAAGGGATCTGAAATCCGGTTGTTTTCTTTTCCATGTTGAGGGAAGTACTTATAAAAGGACATTTTAAGATGTTCCAAGTGACTTACAATATTATCTTTCATGTTTTGGGATAGATTCAAGTCATTCTGATAAATTGTGCAGAGTTTCAAAAACTTCAGGCTGACCTCTTTCAATAAACATTTCCCAAAAGTCCAGTTTTTTAATCATTGACTCAGTTTTATTGGTGACTTTGAATATAGTGAATATGTTTTGAAGGCCCAAGTTGAGTTTGTCTATTTCTAGAAAAATATCTGATAAGTATGCAAGACTTTGAAGTCAAATCACTGTACTGAAACTTTAGAGCAAAAGGGAAATAATTGTCTTCAAAAAATACCTGGTCTTCATGTCTAAGTTCAAACATCTGTATAAGTACTTTGCCATGGAATAGCCACCTTAGCTCTGTATGCAAATGGAATGTGTTGTGAATGTTGTTCATTTCTTCACACAGCACTTTAAACAATCTGGAGATTCATGATTGTGACTTAATAAAATTTACAACTTTTACAGCCTCATCAAGAACATCTTTCAGTTCACTAGGAAGAGGCTTGGATGCAAGATTGTCTCTGAATGCATGGGAAGCTACTTCTTTAATTTGGCCATGTAGGCCCATGAAACAACCTGACATTGGGTTGCCTCCATTAGTGCATACATCACAACAATTCGACCAACTAATGTCCTTTTCAATGAAGTAACCATTGGTTGCATTAAAAATATCCTTACCTGGGCTATGCTTTGTCAAAGGGTAACAAAATAACAGGGTTTCTTCAATTTCATATCCTACCAAATACCTGGTGATGATGAGCAAAATGGATAAATAAGCAACATTTACACTTTCATCAACCTGAATGAAAAAAAATTTACTTTTTCTTTCTACTACTACAGCTTCAACATCATCAGACATTTCCTGAATTCATCCAGACATTGTATTGTTTGAAAAAGTGATAGTATTGATTTTGCAAACATGTTTGCCCCAAACATAAAAAATAATGGTATCCTCAGTATAAGGAGAAATTATATTTTCAGCTATGGTGTGATTTTTACATTTAGCTATGTGATAAGCAGTACGGTATGAAGCCTCAACTGCATTCTCATTGTCTTTCTATCATGACACCGTGTATGAAGTGGCGGTTGGATGTTTTTCTAAGCAAAAATAATGCATTTTTTTTTGTTTTATGCATAGAATGTTTAGTTTCTCAATGTTGCATGTGTAGAGAGGGTTTCCTGCAACCATTGGGTAATATTCCCCCCTCCACAACACACAAAGGCTTAGAACAGTCATCATCCCCTACAAATGAAAACCCACATTTAATATACTCTTCAGAGTATTTCCTTTTCTTCTGTGCAGTATCTGAGGAACACACCTTTTTACTGTCTCCCAGTGTGGGTGTACTCGTAGTTATAGGTACGTGTTGAGAAATACTTGGCAATGGCTTATAATCCACATCAAGTTTTGGTTTTTTAACCATTTCTGTTTTCAACCACTGACCCATAACTGACATGCTTAAAAATCACTGACAATAATAACTAAAACTATGTGAAACATTAAATTAAAAAATTACTTGAAAAGAATCACAATTAAAAACAACACAGTTACTTTTACTCACCAATAACTAATCTGACCTAACAGTCTGGCTATGGATTTATTTACACGTTTGAGGAAGTTCTAGAAATGTGGCGAACAGATTGTTCTGAAACTGTGTGTAATGACTGGTAGAAGAGCTGTTTGGGAGAAGGGTTCATAACCATGCCTTCACCAATCATCATTTTCTAATGTGATCTAATTTTGAGGTGTCTCCATTCACGGTGATCCAAACTTTACATTTATTGTCCCATAACTAGTGTTTTGAAAATTTTTACTTTACGTGTTCTTTTCCCTATTACTAATTTTTTTTTACGTACCCATTAATGGCCCAGCACATACCCCAAGGGGTACCCATACCACCGTTTGGGAACTGAATAATTGTAATCTGGTAATCTGAGCCCACCAAACAAACAAAAGGCTTGTTGTTCATGATGGAAAAATGTGTGAGTTCAATAAAATAAACTTCATCCTTTTCCTCTAATCTTGTGTCTATGTCATACCTAATGATTATATCAAAATCATAACACCAATACATTCTTATGTTTTTAATTTTTTGTTGTCAATTTCATTGGATTGTTTCTTTTTAGTTTAACAATTGATTTTTTACTTGACTATCATTTTAGTGACATATAAAAGTATGTTATATTAATTTTTATATCTGTAATGCCTAGCACATTGCTAATCTGTTGAATGAATGAATAAATCTAACAAATTTATCAATCAAAACAAGCATGCACATAAATAAATGAATCATTTATCTGAGCCACTGAATAGCTCTTGGTTTCCTAGCCAATGAAATCTGACCTCTGACCATCTCCACTATCTGGATCACTACCTGATATGCTGACCATGGATTTCTGTCCCCCTGTCTTTGCCTGTCAATTATAGACCTCTGATTCCTATACTTGGGTAGAAATTTGGTGAACTTTCTTATCCCTGAGTCTCTAGAAGCTTCTTCCCCACATGAAGGCTGAGTCTCCACTTCTTGTCCACAGGTTCTTCTTCATGGAAACTGATGCTGATGACATTGCTCAGAGATTTTCACTTTGAATAAATAATACAGGGGAAGCCAGAATATGAAAAGAAAGCTTTTTAAAGAATCAGGTTCCCCAACATACAAAATCACTAATAGATATCATGAGGTGTAAAGAAAGACCTAAGATATACTGACAGTAGGAAAGAGCAGGTGGTCATAACAAAAAGGCAAAGGCCTAAACTAGGTTAAAAAAACTACAACAGTTTAGAATCAAAAGGTAGAATTTTAAGTCTAAAGAACAATCATTACATTAAGTTTTTAATACTTATCATGGTACATGGTATGACTTCTCTGGATTCTTATCTTTTCATAGGGAAAGAGTAGGGAAGAGAGAGAGAGAGAGAATGAAGGAGGAAATAACAACCCTATAGCTGACAAGCAAAATATCCTGGATTGAAGGATCACAATCTGGACCCTACCTTTGCTCTATAGTGGCTTCATATTATGAATTTAGGCTTTGAAACTCAAGGCATTAATTCTCCTCAAAATGATGTGGCTGGATTATGTGATCTCAATGTTCATTCCTCACTTTAACTTATCCCATTTTAAATTAATATGTTCAAACTGTGTATCCACCAAAACAAGATATTTTATTGTGTTTTCATTTTTATTATAGCAGAAAAAGTAAATGTCTAATTCTGGCCATTTCAATAATCATATTAAAACCAAATAGTATGAAATAAACAATTCCAGGATATTTGCATGCATTTTTATTTAGAAAAATACTGGCAACAAATGATCACTTAAAATGTTTAATATTTTTAATGTGTGATTCTCAAATTATGTTCTGTGGCCATTTTGAAATGTTATAAGGTCTGATGTTTGAAAAACATTATATATGATTATATGTGCATAAGAACAAGAATTTATAACTTCAAATTGGTGAAAATGGGCTTATGTCTCATATCTACTGCTTAACTGACTTTGTGGTCTTGTTTAAATTACTAACACGTTCTGAGCATCAGTTTTCTTATATATACCAAAAGGGAAAATGAAAACTACCTTGCAGGTATTTTTCACCTTGTGAATTGCCTGTGTATCCCACAAATGCTAATACTTTCTTCAATTTGGAAGCCATGTAGATAATACTATTGGTAATTACACACTATTAATTTTATTAACAAATGGTTCTCTAGACATTTTTTTGTAAATGTTTTCTAAAATTCTTTTTCAGTCTTATGGTTCTACCTGGCTATTCTACTAATCAGTCTACTTCTTCTCATTCTCTCCTTTAAACAAGATTGGTCTCTATTAGTAATACTAAAATTTATAACTTCTTACCCCCTTCTTCATTTTACCTTCTCTCTTCCTGCTGCAGTAACAATGATTTCATTTCCAAATAATTTAATTTCTCAGTCCAATGGGTGGTTTGGGATACATATCATATTGGATTCTATATTTCATTTTAAATGGTTGAACTTGAAACAATTAGTTTGGCCTGGAAAACACTAAACTTTTTTTTTTATCTCTTTCTGTTGTGATTTTCTTTTAATTTCCTCCCTGCAGTAAATGCTTCCCCGAGTTCTATACTCAGCCTTTCGTTCTTCTACTTTTAAAGCCTCCATCAAATAGACTGTGCATAATTGCATGTGTTTAACTCTACCTATATCTTGAGAACCTACAGATCAAAATATTCAGCATAGTTTTCTTCAGCATTTATATCTTCTCCAACTGCACACTGGACACTTTTATTGGAAAGCAGGTAAGCCATTCAAATTCAACATACACAATCCTTAATTCATCATCTTTCCCATCAAATTCCCTTTGTCCTCCTAACTCTCCAAACTCATTTAACGGCCATGATCCACCAATGTTACCTTCTAAATTAATCCCATGTTTCTTCTCTCTCCTTTATATTGCTTAATTATTTCATGACATGTAATTGAATCCAAGTTTTTAACATGACCTACAAAGCTTTCCATCACCTGGCTCTTGACACCTCCTCAGCTTCATCTGTCATAAATCTTACTTATGCTCCTGCAATCTGTAATAGTATTTAATTTGCTGGACCTTCATGCATATTCCTAAGAGCTTTTTCTTTGCTCATGTCCTTTACTCTGCTCTATCCATTCATCATCTCTCCTCCACTTAGATGGCTGCCTTGTCTTCTTTAATTTTTGGTATATTTACTCTACAAGATCTTCATTAAGCCATGGCTGGGATTATAGGGCTCTACATTTGTTAAGTGTTTATGTGTATTCCACTATCTATGTACCCCAATATACTAGGAAAAAAACCAAACTGTATGTAATCTTTTTGAGTATTTGCATCATCCATCATAATTCTTGTAACATATTAAGAGTTCAATTTTTTCAGTTAAATAAATATGAGATGAGTAAATAGATGAATATGCAAACTTCAGTTGTTTCAATAATTCTTCATAATCTTTATTCTGGTCCTCATTCTTCCAGATGTTGGATATTGTAATCATAATTTCAGGAAAACAAAGTCAATTTAAAGTAACCTCTAGTTGTGAGGACTTACATAGATATATAGATTTATGACATTGAGATGACCAGTGCTGTCTATTTGGTGTCCAGTCAATACTACCAATTTATAATAGTACTCACTTATATGTACATGGTCTTATCCTGTCTTCAGCTATGATCACTCCCCTGCATGAGAAGCTGATGAACTCTCCACACATCCATGTAGCCACATGTCCAGTCCTCAATTTACTTTAATCAACATTTATTCTTGTCAGTCCCTTTGGCGCATCATTTAAAGATATGGAAAGCTGCAAATGCTCTTCCACGGCAATCTTGGATAGTGAGAGGCTGTTTCAGACCTCTGTCTAGGGACACCTTGCCATGATTTTAATCTATCATTTCCTATCAGGGACATGAGCACTCATTTACCTTGAATACACTCTGCCCAAGAACCAAGAACACAGGACCTTTCTCAAAGACCCAAATTAACATTGCTCCCATATATGTCTTATACCATGGCTTTCTTTCAAATTTAAAACCTTTCTTCTGTTTCCATGTTACTGACATCTCCATTGAGCAATAAATTTCAATAGCCTAGTGGTACAAATAAAGGAAGGTTTATAATGGGGTAAAGAGAGAATATAGGAATTCAGTGAGGTAAGGGACAAGCAGCACATTGAAGCCATTCCAATATATGAGGGGGGACCCCCAAAAATCAGAATTATCTTCTGGACAGTGGGCCCTTTGTAGTACAGGCTTCCCCTGCTAGGTGCGTGTTCTAGGGACACATCTGCATCCTTGTGTCATCTGGCATTGTTGTGAAAGGCTGTGTTTGGCTTTAGTGCAAAATTTTTGGAGACTCTTTTAACGTGTTTGCCATTTCATGATGGATGATTTACACAAAAAAACATGTGATATGACAATGCACCAGTCCATACTGCCCTGAGTGTTCAGCAGTTCTTGACCAAGCTTGGTATGACCCCTGTGCCCCACCCTCCCTATTCACCTGATCTCACACCAAGTGACTTTTTGTTTCCCCAGATGAAAAATGTCCTCAAATGGAAGTGTTTTGCTGATGTAGAAGTGAAACAAAAAACAGCAAAAGCACTAAAAGGCATCAAAATCAAAGAGTTCAAAAACTGTTTTGAGCAGTGGAAAAGCATCTTAATAGGTGACTTAATAGCATCAAACGGAGAGTACTTTAAAGGTGACTGAAGTTTAAAAATAGATACGCAGTTTTTTGGGGGGAGGGCTCATAAATAGATAAATACTACTTCTAATGACTCTCACAACACAAACTAAATATAATCACGTTGTCCATATTAGACATAATTACTTGTGATGGTTTTTGCTATTAATATTTAGTTTTCTGATATTGCTATGTGTTGTTTTCATATCCTTCGACTCTCCAACAATAGAAACTGCTCACTTAGCTGTGTTAGAAGATTTTTACCTGCTAGTTTAGGGCACTTTCTAATTTTGATTCTTTAAGTTATAGACTTAAGCTACATCTTGTATTTGCTTCATGAGAACTTAATTCTCTAAATAACAATTATTTTCTGTAAGACAATACACAGGACTTGAGACAACTTAGACTTTGACCTTCAATTTAACAGCCTTTTTATACCTTTTTATTTATGTGTGTGTGGAATATCGAGGTGTGATAAAAATTATAAATGCTAAATTAAAATAAATTTATTACAGTAAAGGACACATTGTCATTAATCCCTCTCTAATACTCCCTCTCACTTCAAACACACTTGCCCCATTGTTTTTGCCTCTTTCTGAAGCAGTTCTGGAAGTTCTTTATTATGAGTGTCTTTAGTTGTGCTGTCATGGCTGCCTCGGTGTCTGGAATCTATTAAAAATGTTTACCTCTTCCATGGTCATTTTGACTTTGGGGAAGAGTCAGAACTCATACAGTGCCAGACACATATGGTGAATAAGGTGGATGAGGATGCACTGTATTGTTCTTATATGGCAGAAATTGCCATGCCAGAAGCAAAGTGTGACCTGAATTGATTCAGGGCACTGAGGCAGCCATGACAGGGCAACTAAAGACACTCGAGAAAGAGGACTTCCAGAACTGCTTCAGAGAGTGACAAGAATGGTGCGGTAGTGTGTTTAAAGCAAGGAGGGCCATTTTGAAGGGAATTAATGGCAATGTGTCTTTTACCGTAATAAATTTATTTGTTTAAACATTCACTATATTTTTTTTATCACACCTCATATAATTTTTTCGGTAATATGTGTTCTTATAATGTCATGTACCTTAAACTCCAGATACTATGATTATCAACTAGGACCCAAAAATGATGACTAGTTCAAATAAATACTTTTATATTTGTTTCATAAAATTGGGATTCTATTGTATATACAAGTTGGTATATTGCACTATAGGAAAAGTCACATTGTATTGTATTTTTCTCTTGTGTACAGGTCTTAAATATCTTTTGAAAATGATCTATAAAGTTGTATAAAATTCCATTATCATGTGATAAAGCATAACACTCCATCTGTTATTGTTAGACATTTAAGCCTTTATGGTTATTAACTTGTTATAAATCAGGGCGCAACATTTGCATGGTAATTTCATAGCCAAGTTAATGTGAGAGTACATACTAGTGTTAACAGAGTGAAAATGCAGACACATAGTCCAGAGGTCAAGTAGGCATAAGAATGTAGTGTTAAATGTATTTAATCCATCTAATTTATTCAGATTCATATTTATGTTTACATAAATATATCCTACCTAAACCAAAAGGTGAGTGAAAGAAGTTTTATGTTTTCAAAATCTGGCCATACATTTTTGGATTTATAGATTCAATTTGATCATTCAATCTACAAATTAGCAAGAATCTAAAAATATGTATTTGTACTAAAGTCCGTTACCTCCTAAAATTTACAACGTATTATCAGTTTAAGTGTAGTCACAGGTGTTTATTTATATCCACACTGAGAGAAGCCATTGCAATCTATAAAGCTGTGATGCTAGAAATCATTAACGAGTTTGGCTATTTAGATTCTTATTATAATTCTGGACAAATCTCTACTTTGACAACCTCTCATCATTGTTCTTTTCCTGGATATTGTGAAAAGTAAGAGAAGTCATTAGGATGAGCAATTGAGCAGCTGGGAATACAGTGAAAGGAGAGTAGATATAATAGTATGAAAGGGGGAATAGCATGTTTTTGCAGTCAATATACTCCTAGTTGGTGCAGGAAATAACAGAGTCATGGTACTCGGATATGTGTACCATATGGTTGATATATATGCTATATCTCTTCCTGTCTTTGGGTTCTCTCTACTTAGGGACATTGGGCCCTCCTTGTAAACGTCAGCTGTTTTTTTTTCCCCCAAGAACTGGGAATAGCTCACTCAGGCCTAGTAAACACCTAGAATTATCTTTCCCTACTACCGGAGTTCCAAAACAGTGGATATCTATGCAGATAAACATGATTTATTTTTTTGCATGGCATTTGATTTTCTAGTAATAGAGATAAGATGTTATAAAATGATGAAGGCTTTATCATTGGTTTTAGCTGGCATTAACAAAGCTCCCCAGTTTTTAACTACAAGTGGATGTATTATGTCTACACCTATTTATCCATAATAAATCTAATATAAATTTAAATGCACAATGATTGAGGATAGATTATTTAGAGCAAGATTTCCTGGATTCAAATTTCAAGTCCACCACTTGCTGGCTGTGTGAACTTGATGTTATTTAACCTCTTTGCATCTCATATCTTCAAAGGTACTACATAGTGTGGTAGGTCCTATCTCATCCGATTCTTGTAAAGAATAAAATACTTAATATGTCGAAAGCACTTGGTCAGCCTGGCGCATGGTAAATGTTCAAAAATATGTTTTAGAATATATGTCATTTAAATAGAGGAGAATGTAGGGTAGCTGTGTATTTCATTGGGTGCTAAAAGATTTGGGTTGGAAAATGTTCTAGACTCTTTTGTAAATCTCATTTTAACTTAGGACAGAATGAGGACAATCCTATTTGCCTCTTTAAAGTCACCAGATATCTTTAGTGACAGTTCTTAAGCAGGGATTCTACTAAAAATTTAGTAGGAAGGTAAATATCTTTTTGTGAAACTTCTGATTTGAATATTTTTCACATACTCCTTTAAACTAATGGACACCATAATATTAAATATCCATTCTTTTACTAAGCTAAGTGATAATTTTAAATCAAGAAACATTATCGACATTATAGGTGGACAGCTTTTAGAATCACTTTGTTGTTAAAAATGAACTTCATATGTATAGTTTAATGAATAAACTCCATATATGTATCTTTTATATGCTAAAAGACAATAACATTATTTATCCACATTCATTTTGGATGCTTCCTCTTTTGTAAAATTCAATCTCTAAATGGACACTGCACTATTTTTCTACAAAGTTATGTTTATTTTTTCATGGAATTAGGTTGTAAGACTATTGATCTGAGCATAGTCAAATAATTAACTCTCTGTGAGAGATATTTCTCAGCTCATCAGATTATATTTGCGGATCTAACAATTATAGTCACAGCTGCCAAAATAGAAGCTTATTGCAGGGATCAAACAGATGGTGTGAAGAAACAATGGATGTCACGTGTCCTATCAAAGGGGACAGTGGATTACTGAGGCAAAATAGTTATTCCCAATCTAAAGTGTTCTCTCTCTCTCTCTCTCTCTCTCTCTCTCTTTCTCTCTCTCACACACACACACACACACGAATATTATACAAAACATACACATATGTATCTATTTAAAATTGAGGAGTTCTACACTGTCCTATGGATGCCTCGTACAGGATAAGATAACACCCTACCCGATAATCAAAACTCATTAAGATGTGGACACTAATGACACCATGCACTCACTAATGGTAAAAGAGAAAAACTTTATTTTTCAGACATGATGGGACTTTTCTGGAAGAGCAGAAGAGGCACCAGCCAGTCCAAAGGGCACGAGTGAAGTGAGGTGGGTGATGGGCTCTTATTGTGCTTAGGAGGTAAGGCAGGGGTAGAGGTTCACATGCACGACCTAGGATCTGCGTGGTTTAAAATTTCTTCCAGCACCAAAGAATGAGGACCAACCCACTGTGGGAGAAGGGGCAAGGGAAGGGGGAGCTGAAGGTATCCATGGCCAAATAGAAAAATGACATTTTCTTCTTTCATACATAAGGTTTCTTTTAAGCAACAAAAAACTAGAACAAATAAAGTCACATACTAAAACTATGCACAAAATATGCACAAAATATAGGCCACTACTTGGCAATAATTTCTGTCTTAAAATGCTTATTTAAATGTGCAGCAGAATCACAGGATATGTAATCATACATTTCCTGAGCAAAGAATGAGTAATGTATTGTTATAAGACTTGTAGAAAAGGAAAATGGTCTAAAACATGTTTTCAAAGGCTGTCAGGAGTGAAGAAACTTCGTAGTAAGTAGGGGGAGGTGTTCTAGGACTGGAGAATAATATGTTTCTATATCCTATTTATAGGAACATTTCAGATGGGAGATTAAGTTTAAAGAGATGCAAATAGCAGATTTCATCGGCAAGAGACAAATATGTGCACTAATGCTACATTTGAGAATGGCAGCTTGTTTTTCTTACCTTAGCATACCATCTGCTTCTATGTGGAGTATAAGAACTTTTTTGAATCAGCTTAAAATTACATATGTAATTACATATAATATATAGTATATAATAATGAATATAATTATAAATTTTAACATGTAATATATCATATATGCCATTACATTATAAAATAATAATATATAGTGAGTATATATAATTTCAAATATGAGTGAAGGAAAGGAAATATAAAATTAAAAATTAAACATTTGCTAGAAGGTTTTGCTTTTCCAAAAATATTTCCTATATTTTCATTATTATATAGGATTTTACACAATTTTTTAAGCAACAATACTATTATTTCAATGTCTGCAATGCTGTTATTCACATATTGATAAAAATGAACCAGAATATTACACTGTAATTTTTTTTTTGGTTTTCTGTATATTATATTCTTGTTTGACATATTAAAAATCCTGTCTGGCTAAAGAGAGTCCATACCTTTAGGGCTAGCTAATTTCTAAAGGTGACACAGACCTTGCCTACAAGCATGTCTTTCACATGCAAACCACCCAATCCTGAGTTTATACCCCCAAGCACCTCTTTATCTAACTCTCATAAACCATGCCAATACTTTCCCTGCTCTAAATTATCTCAAGGCTAGGTTAACAGACAACAAGTGACAACCTCTACAGACCAGAGCTGGCTGGTGTTGTTCAAACTAGCCTATCCTACGCTGTTTACTCTGCCCTGGCTAGCTTTTCCTGTGGAGACCCCAGTAAAGGCTCTTTCCTGTGGCTTCCATTGCCTTTGGCCTTTCTGCCTTCCGAGGGGCACTGATGTCTTCCCCTACCGCACTGTATGACGTGCAGTGACTCCCATTCCTGAGCCATGTGAGCATGATAAACTTCCTTCCAAGACTCATTATCATTTTCTCCTGTGGCTGCAACAACTTTACCATACTATATCCAACATGTGCATTCTTAAAACAAACATCAATTGCCAAAATTGTCCATGGAATTCTAGTGCCTCAGTAGATGCTAGCCCAGTAGCCTCAGTAGATGTATTACAAAAGTGGGTTTCTTATTACCATGTAAGTTAAGGATCAGATGGATTTAAAAAATTATTATTGAACTTACCAGAGAGTTTTATAGGATAATTTTACTTTGCATTTCTAAGAGGTAAAAACAGAATTCGATGTTCTGCAAATTTATTATTACAAATACAATAAATAAGTTCCATGTCCGGTATTTGCATTCCTAGGGAAGGAAGGTGAGGTGTATGGCTTTGATTTTATTCACTTGCCGTTCTGGGGACACTGTTAAACAAATGATGCATGCCTAAAATTGTTGGACCTGAATGTCATTTGAAGTTTTATTGTGATCGCCTTGACAGCACATATACTAAAATTGGAGTTTTATTATGTCCATAAATTTATGTGCACATTAGTACAGTTTCAAAGTGATATAAAAATTATCTTCAGGGTGTGTCATAAAAGATACAGATATCCTAGTTTCTTTAAAATATATATATATTAATAGATAAAAAGAGGTGAAATATGTTTCCAAGGCCATGGATAATAAAATATTGATAAAGTTTGTAGAGGTATAAACCACAGGAGTCAGTTACTCAATACCAGTGAGGTTTCCAACATTGGTTACTGACATATGAAATCAGTGCTATTTCTCTGTGTAGTCAGAGAAGGATATTGCCAGTCAATGATCTCACATTCAAGTTTACTCTATTAGCTCTACTGCATTGCTTTATTAATACTGATGGAGTGCATATGAAAGCTAGAGCATCCTGGGCTCAGTGACTTTGACAGTCAGTGGCAAAGACTAGAACCTAGCTGTAGAGTTCCAGTCTTCTGTGTCCTGATTTTACCTTTTCTGTTTCCTTAAATGTTCTGAAATCATTGCCTGTTGTATATTTCAATAGTCAGTTTACTTCCTGTTTCCTTTTCCTCTCATCTCATCTTAGAAATCCTCGTCATGACTTGATCTGATAATAAACTCACAAAGACTGGCATCTTCTTGACTTTGATTGAAACATTTATTCTCAAGAATGATACTTACCAATCAGGTATAGCATTTAGATCACAGTATCCTAAGTCCCTCATTCCCTGACAGCATATTTTGAAAATCTTTATCACTCACTAAATCCACTTTCACTCCTTGAAACTATTGACAGTTACACACGTTGATAAAAAGTTCCTTACTCCCTTAATTGATGATTTCTTTCATACGTAGAGTTCAACAACGCTGAACAACATTGTCCTCAAATGTAACCACAGCATAGCTCCACTATTCTGGAAGGAACAGTTAAATAACCTATAAACAAATAGTCTTCTTTTCAGCACACACAAAAGCCCTATAGAATGTACAGGCATTCTTTTATTTTGGTCTGGGGTATATATTCCATACCACAAGTGAACACAGGATGATAAAGATTTAGGAGCTGCTTTTCGACTCTATTTCACCTACCTCCCTGAAGCTTATAACTGGGATGGGTAACAACTCTGATTATTGTTACTTGGGTTATATAGCAGATATCATAGTTGCCTTCCAAGATTCATTTCAGCCCTCCACATTGTGAATGTTTTGGAGGGGATGGGCTTTGATTGGTCATCCTTGCCATGGTTGTTGCTTTGGAGATGATGCAAGGCAAGCTAAGTTTATGTTTTGTATTTGATGATTATGAGAATTTTCTCTCTTCCCTGGATATGAACAGTGAATAATGATAATATTACTAAAATATGTGATGTATTTACTTCATGCCAGACACAACTATCTTATTTAATTCTCACCAATCTGAGAAATAAAATAAATCAATTTATACACCTTTCCAAGTATAAGAAATGGCTTATTTAATTCTCTGAATATTTCATTCAGATAGATTCTGTGCTTACTCAGATAATCCACTAGAATGAACTGAAGTACACATAGGTTAACTAAAAGCACAAGGTCACAAGCATAATCAATGGCTGAGCTGGATTGGGAACCCCGGCGGTCTAAGGCTAGGATTATGCATTTGTCCAATCTGCTGTCACCATTTTCTCCATGTGAGAACCATGAAGGTAGTAATCTTGAAGAAGAAGCAAGTTGAGAAAACCAAACAGAAATGGAAGCTGAGCCCTAATTGAACAGTGCCTAAAGTCTGCTCCAGCTCTGAACTCTTCAGTTTCAAAAATAAATCCTCCCTAGTGTCTAAGCCAGTATGAGTTAGATATTTCTGTTACTTGCAGCTAAAAAACATCCTATTCTATCAATTAGTACCAGGAAGGTATAGTTGCAAAGAATAGACTTTAATATGTTGACTTGGTTGAGCAGAAAAGAGAATGTAGAGCTCTTCATTTCTGGGTGGACATCCAGTAACTTTTGTCACATGTTAAGCTTTCGTGACTTTCATCCAATCAGGTAAATGACAATCCTTTTGCCTCAGGGATTATTTTGGTAATGCATTTGTAACAGTTCAAACTCACTGAAATCATGGCTTTCCCCTTTCCTCAATGATTCAGAGGTAGACCAATTCAAAGGAAGATAAGGAGTTGTGCTTGACATTATGGAAGTGGCTTTCTCTGTCTTTCTACATGTCAAGGATATCTCTTTCTATATGTCAAAAATGCTAGCAGTCATTTTTGCCCATGAAAGACACCTGAAAACAAAGCCACACTTAGAGAAGCACGGAACCAAAAATACTGTAAAGAAACCAAGGAGAAAGCTTCGTTTACTGCCTCTGCTTCAGACATTTTGGTCACATAAGCCAATTAATCCCCTTTCCCATCCATGACACTGTCCAACGGGTTTTGTGGTGCCATCCAGAGCATGTTAAGGGCCCTGCACACTAGTTTTATAGAAAATGCTTCCCTTGGGCACTTTTGTTCATTTCCTCACCTGTCATCTAGTTTAATTTAGTCCTCCTTCTCCTTCTGAGTTCCAATTATTTATAAGCTTATCCTCATATGCAATTTATAGTGGTGACGGTAAATGATACTGCATCGTGAGATTGGAAGAAGGGTCAAAGAAATGCTGTCCATGATATCGCATCATAATATCTAAAATATAAAGTTTCAGTTTATCCATTACTGTGAAACAAACCACTTCAAACCTTAATCTCTTAAAACAGCAGGCATATATTACTTCCCATAGTGTGTGTGGTACACGGGTATTAATTCTGTTGCTCATTATGAATGCAGACTAGGTCACTCATGCGGCCACATGCAACTGGAAGCGTGACTCAGTTCTCTTCCTTATGGCCACTTTCCTCATGTGGAGTTTTATCTTCCAGGGCTTCTCCATGTAGTTTTTGTCTCCATCAGGAGTGCCTCGATTTCCTATAGCATGTAACCAGTCCCATGATGAAATATTTCAAAAGGCAAGTCCCAATGAACAATGTATGCAAGCCTCTGTATGCATCATTCTTGCTAATACCTCTTGTCCCAAGCGAATAACATGGCCAAGCCCAGAGTTGATACGTCAGCAACTACACAAGGACAAGATGGGGTGGATGTGTAGTTCACTGAGGGTCAATATAGTCAGGTCCTTCATAGACAATGAGACGTGTCCACTGTCAGTATTCATTTCCTGTAACCATCTCTCAGAGGTTCTTGTCTGAAGCCAATCAACTTCTTTGACTTTGGAAGCATCACTAGAATCTCCCTGCAGTTATGAGAGTCACAGTATAGTCAGTAATTTTCATGACTCATAAGGGGTGCTGTGAGGCAAAAGAGATAAAACCCCATTTCATTAGACTTCCTTTTTATCCATCTGGTTTGAATGCATTTCTGTTCCTTGTAACCAAATATCCCTGAACAGAACTAATGAAAATCCTTTTTTTAAAATGGAAATTAATGTATTATTTGGGACTTGGTAGCATATTAATTAGAAAGCCTTACTAGTTTTGCCATTTAAAAATGTATTATGAATCATGCTCTATACCAAGCAATGTTCTGGGTGATTTCCCATCAGCTAATGAATTTTATCTTCAACTCTGTGACATAGATACCAATTTTTTTCCTCTTTTTACATTTGAGGAAATTGGGACTTACCAAGTTTAATAACTCATCAATGTCATATTATTAAAAAGTGAAAGAGTCAATATTTGAAGAAAAATTGGAAATGTCTTTCTAAAATTGAATAACATAAAAAGGGTAATTTGACAG
Organism: Lyroderma lyra; assembly: GCA_004026885.1. NCBI lineage: Eukaryota > Metazoa > Chordata > Mammalia > Chiroptera > Megadermatidae > Lyroderma > Lyroderma lyra. The sequence goes on along the minus strand of PVJL010002212.1, from coordinate 81,067 downwards.
ACATTTTCAACTTAGAATCATCCATTACTAAAGCCTCACCTTGAAAAAAAAAAGAATAGAAAACTTCACTGTCCCTGGATATGAAGTGATTTGACTTTGCCATCTGCAATCCTACTGGCCTGTATTGACTAACGTCCCTGGTTGGTGGCCCAGATGTGCTCCTGGTCTCTGACAGCTCCATCGAACTCCTACAACTGTGAACTTGTCTAAGAGTGCTCACTTTCTGGAGGGAATGGTTCATTAAACACCTTTTCAGGTTCCATTGGCATGTTTTCACGTATCCTTTGAGTCCATTTGTGTGTGTGTGTGTGTGTGTGTGTGTGTGTGTGTGTGTGATTTTTAAAAATGCCATGCCCTTCTCATCTTTAAAAACTTTAAAATTGTTTTACAAATGACTTTGGTCACTCTCAGAGTAAGAAGATCAAGACCTATTGTGTCTCATGTTTGTGGAAGCATCTCTATGCTTCACAATCAAGCAAGAAGGCAGGTCAGCATTTGGAAGCAGGAGTGCAGGATATGATTGGAAACACACTGAGCTCAAGGTTGAGGGGGCAACAGGGAAGTGAAGTCATAATAAAAGAAATAGAAACATTGTTGCCAGCCTATGTTCAGAATTGCAAAACATCTCAGAGAAGATTATTATCCCCAATCCAGCACAGGCGTATGAGATGCGTATGCAAAGTGAGGAGGTGAAATTCCTAGAATGTGATGTCAAATGACTAGAGTTAGATTACCAGCAGGAATGTGTGTGTCTGCTACCCTTACAGGTCCAGCATACTTTATTTTTTTAGCATTTTCACTACCTTTCCCACAGGGCCAAAATTTTTCTAAATGAATTATTAAAGGTGAAATATCTTTTTAATAATTTGGTTGATGACATTTAAATGTGTATCCCCTCACCAAAAACTGTATTGCTTTGGGCTGTCTTTGCAGAGAAATAACTGAGTCATTTGACTTTCATGACCAAAAATATGATACATGTTAATAGTGACCACGTATTAATCTCAGCATTTACTTGCATCGCTGTAACACTTCATTTTAAAACCTATAGCACAGGGAAAAGAAGTGAAGCACGTTTCATATTAGAATTAAGGAGCTAGAATGAAACCTTCAGTATTATATCTCACAAATGACCTTATAAATGTACTTAAACTTTAAGTCTTGAATATAATTATAACTACCTAATGTGTTTAAAACATTAATATAAATATTTCTCACCTTAAATAGGCTCTGTAGCCCAGATTCATATATCAATAAGTATTACCAAACAAATACGACTCATCTTTATTTGTAACCCGATATTATTTGTTTTAGGAGACTTGCTCTAAAAAGAAAGATCTCTCCTATGTAGTTAATCAGAATGTTATTTTGTATTGCCTAGAGCTGTGTGTTTAGTAATTGGATCATTTGTCTTCCCCATCACAATAATAGTGGATGGAATCCGTACACTTGCCATAAAGAAGTTTGTTTCTGCCTGAGCTCAGGGAACATTTGACTACTTCTATCAGATTAACATCCATTTGAAAATAAATTATTCCTGTAATCACCAACAGAACCCCAAAGCCTGCTAGGCCTTCCTGAGGGAGTTATCCTTGCAGTGGGAAGGAAGGGGAGGGTGTGAGGGGAGGGCTGGGGAGACAACTGAAGTAGGTGATGTGGGGGGAATCTCTGAGATGGCTTGCCTTCCCTGCATGCCCAGGAGGGTATATAATGAGCATTATTCTGCTTATAATTGGGAGATAGAACCAGATCATTATGATAGTATTGGCATATGGCTTAATGCTGCAGAATAGCACTGTGAAATAAAGATGACACATATATGTGTCAGACAGGGTTACTGTAAGTGGAAAAGAAAATAATACCAGAACAGTTCACATGGCTTTGGTAAAGCACAGTGCCTACAACTCAAGAAAGTTCTGTCTGCAGTTAACAGGTCAGCAAGTGTGACTTTCTGCCATGATTGCTACTGAGCAAAACTACTGCTGCTGTCTCATAGGAAAGGCTGTTTTCGGTCCATGTTTCCATTTGAATGACACCTCTGATACGCACACACAGATACATATCTGCACATGCATACTGGAATTCAATATTTTTACTAATTATTAACAATTATAATATTTCTCATTGTCCCTTCTATACACTACCATCAAAGAAAGAATGAGTTATTTTCAGATTTAGGAGAATGTCAGTGGCATACCCTTTCAGACTATGAGGAATTCTTGTCTTTTAAAAATTCTAATGTTTGTCTTCACAGCTGCAGGCTTTTTTACTATCTTAATAATTCCCTCATTGTGCTACTTGTCAACTCCAGAGAAAAAGAAAAGTCTCTTTGCTTCAGTGTTTTGTTTTGTTTTGTTTTGTTTTTTGCCTAAAGTTTTACTACTTTCTACTCTCAGTGCAGAAATAAAAACATGAAAATACAAGTAAACACAAAGTCATCTATATGAACCATGTGATCTTATATGACTCTCTCACCAATCAGGAGTGTTCTGCCAATTTATAATTAATTTGTAAACTTTATTCAAACATTACAAAAATTAGTAGTGACAAAAGATACTTTACTGATACTTCTCTGTCACTACTAATCCTTTATTGCCTTTTATATTGATGACTTTTAATAATTAGAAATGCAGATTACTGTTCTATTATAGCTATGTCTATTAGAATTTTCAGTTGTACCCTGTTATACAGAACTTTGCTATTTTTATGGTCTTCTCCTCCCAAAGTGATGACACATACTCATCTTAACAGACAAGAACTGATCACCTTAAACAATTTTTTATTCAGACCTTCCAATTTCATATTCATGGCTACCAAACTTATTTAAACATAAAAGGTTAACATGATTAAACAGACTTGAAATGGTTTCACAAGCATCTTTACAACATCTACTCAGCGATGTCCAACCTTCTGGCTTCCCTGAGCTACAACAGAAATTCTCCTGGGTCACACTTAAAATACACTAACACTAATGATAGCTGATGAGCTAAAAACAGGCTCATGCATAATTTTCATAAGAAAGTTTAAGAATTTGTGTTAGGTCACATTCAAAGCTGGCCTAGGCTGCATGTGGCCCGTGGGCTGCAGGTTAGATAAGCTTCGACTCTACTCCATGTATTCCCTGAAACGCCTTTGAAGCATATTTTCAGAACTTATTGCGAATTGCTTTTCCTCAGAATTTCTATGAATTAACAATTTTTCCCTGCTAATACAAAAGAAAGATCCTGCTGGACTTTTGGTCAGTGGATTATTCTATTATTTCGTATATACAGAGTTCTCTTTTTAGTTTTGAATAAAATTAGGCAATATCTTTTTTTTTTTTAAATAATATGAGTTTCTGAAAGAAGAAAGTAGGGTATCTTTGAGGGAGCAACAGAAGTTCTGAAAAGATTTTATATTTTTATTCTTTTAATGTTGATAAATCCTTAGTATTTTTGTAGGCAGAGGTCAAGAAGCCAATGGAGACTGATCGAATATGTGAACAAAAGGAATAAAGACTGATGAATTCCTGCACCTTATATTAGTTCTCTCTCTAAGAGAAAGAGAGTCTACAGCACATCGATGGTATGCATTGGACCTTCAAGGGCTCTTTGATTCAGGAATGGCCAAGCAGCAGAAACAGAATAAAAGAGGAGACAGAGAGAAACAAAGAAAATGAGAAACCTTGTGAACTGGGTCCTGAGAGATGGAAAACAAAGTTATTTCCTGCAAGCAGCTCATTCTGTTTCCAAGAGGCTTTTCAGAAGCTCCTATCCTATGACACTGTCTGTTGCCTAAATATCTCCTTAAAGTTAAGTCCCCTCTATTTGAATTCACTTTCTGGGTTATTTTGTTTCTTGTAACAAAGGATTACAGAATAAAATAGTAATAAGTTTTATGTCCCATGTAACATTTAGTAAAATAAATTTCAGAGAATTATTTCTGAAAGTTGCAACACAAGTTCACGCAGTAGGTTACATATCTTTCTTCATTTCTCAGAGAAAAGAAAATACAGCAAATAGAAAGGCAAACATGATGGATGAGGTTAAAAATAACCACGAGATGAGAGAATACACAGAGATGAACAGAGGACATAAAATTAAAAGAAAAAAGACTTTGGACACAGAAGAGTTCTGACAACAATATATCCTACTTACCTCCAGTGAAGATGAGAGAAATAGAAGCTGTTCATCACGACATATTTCTCACAATATTGCAAATAATGGCAGTTTGGCTTTACATGACTTACACAGACACTTGGTTCACATTTTTAACAAGGTTCCTATTTTTAATGAAATCATTTCAATACCAAAATTATTAATCCATTCTGTCTTCACTACTGCTAGTATACAGTAGATGTCAAGCATCCATTTCCCTAAGGAAAATTGTGATTACAGAGGCAATAGGAGCGATCACCCACTGGGATATTCAGATCTCCAGCAACTGATGTTTCCTTTTATTTCTTCCAGAACTTTTTTCTACTGTTGAATTCGATGATTTCTAAATTTGTTCATGAGCACACCAATACTGAAGCCTAACCCCTTGTGATTTTAATGTCTCTAGCATTTTGGACAGCTAGAACTGAATAATTTAAGTCTTAATTAGGATCCAGGCATAGGCTGTAACTAAATGTTTCAATTGCTTTGGTTGTCACATAGCTTACACTCAAAGATTAAGAAAGCATGTTAGTCATGTTCTGAAGACGTGCCTGTAGAGCAAGTTCCAGGAGAAATGTTTAAAATTACACATTGCTTGAGATAATAGAAAAATATATCTAGTTAGGCACAAAACAATCATAGCTGAAACAATGGCAATAGTTATAAAATGTCTAGTTTCTGCCTTCTGAGGATAACATCACTAACACACAATTATAAGATATTTTGCAAAATCTTGTTCTTCAACCCAGCACTCCTGTTATCACAACTTAACTTTCTTTTGCTGATCTCTCTTTGTCAAGCAGGAGGAGATAACTTGAGGGTCTTGGGAAAATGTTATGAATTTGTTTTGCAGAAGGAAAAAATGTTTCCAATGTAGCAGTGACCAACTGCCTATGCTGATGCCCAGGAATGTGATACAAAAAAACATCATCTATGACCAAGGAAACACAGACTCCTCTCTCAGTTTCCTGGAACTCCTCCTCCCCTGCTCTCTAGCTACACACAAACTCCCTACTTTTTCCTTATGGCAGCAGCTGATTTGAGAGATCTTGCTCTTCCATCATCTCTGTTTGGCCAAATCAAATAAACCTTTCTCTCGCTCCAAGCACCAGTGCCTCAATGTTTTGGCTTTACCTGCAAATAGGGCACACCGATCTGAATTTTGGGAGGTGATTTGGTAACAATATCTTTTCAATAAATTATTTTTGCATTATGTAGGTCCAACTTGGCATCTATTTGCTACCACAAACTCACCTGCACCCATAATTTTACTAGAGGTCCTCTGAAACTCTATTTACGTATCAGGAATCTTTGGAAAGACGTATGTATCAGTTTTAGAAATAAGCTCATTAATTTATAAGGCATTGTTATTTAAATTACATTGTGCACTATTCTGCATATTGTGAACATGAACTAGTGACAGTTTTCTTCATTACATTTCTATGGCACATGCTCTGTTTCAATTCTTTTGTTCAATGTACCACATTAACCATGCATCATTCTTAGTTATAAGTTACCATCTTTCAGAGTAAAATTGTAAACATTCTCTTAAAGAAACAATATCATTCAATATCAAATTTGAGAATGTGTATTTCATGAAGTACCCATGTGCCTGCTATTAGAGCATAAAGGATAGAAACTTCTACATCTTAAACTCTTCTTTCAGGGAACACTTATCTGCAATCAAGCTGGGTAGGAGTTTTATTCAACAATGCTACATACTACCAAGTTACATTAAATGTTTCCAAAAAGTTATGGCTATATGTGGTAGCATTATTGTGTTTTAAGATTTCTAGTCTGGTAAAATTTCATTTTATTGAGTATTATTTATTTGGGTGTTTTCATCTTTACTTTTAGAAGTTAAAAGTATCCATTTTGGACACAAAAAATGTATTGATCTGTAAGCATCAGGCACATCAAGTTTGTCCATACTAACCTTTCAACCTTCTCACAAAATAGAGAACATTTTTCATTCTTAATCATGTTGTATTACTTTTATAGCTTTTGAGTAGATGTATACTCTTGTGGGTTGAATAGTGTCATCCAAAAGGATATAGTAAAGTCCTAACCACTGATGCCTGTGTCTGTGACCTTATTTGGAAATAGGGTCTTTGCAGATATAAACACGTTAAGACGAGCTCCTCTAGGGCGAGCCCTAATCCAATAGATTTATATGAAGAGGAAAATGTCATGTGGAGACAGGGACACATGAGGTCAGAACACCATGTGATGACAGAGGTGGAGATTTCCGTGCCCTGGAAACAAGCTAAGAACGCCAAGCACCGCTAGCAACGATCTCAGCGAGGAAGAAACAAGAAAGGACTCCCCTAGGGCTTTCAGAGTGAGTGTGATTCCGCTGAGAACTTGATGTCTCACTTTTGAGCTCCAGAACTGCTGAGGCAGTAAAAATCTGTCCTTAAGCCACCTCGTTTGTAGTACTTTTCTTATAGTAGCCCTTGCAATGGATACATACACATTTCCACATGTAAATATTCCTACATTCATTGTATTACACTTTGCTATTTGTTCCCATTCAATCCCTCCCTTACCATAAAAACTTGAGTCAGAAATTAGTCTCCCTCTTTCTTTCCCTTAGAATAGCATTTATTCAGAATTCAAGTCACAATTCAAATAATTTTATTTTTAGGTCCTCAGGGCAAATAAGGGAAAGATTACATATTTTGTATTGTTGGTAAACTATTGTGTAGATTTCATTCTATCTCCATGAGAACATTAGTTTTTCACTGATAACATAATCCTTTCAGATCATTTAATAACCTTACCAAGGATGTTACACAAAAAATACAGTTAACCCTATTAAACTAATCTTCCCAGAGAAAAAATACTATCTATGTATCTCAATCCTCTAGATGAATACATCCAAACAACCTGCAATTTTGAGTTTCTTGTCTCTGATAAAAGATTAGGATCTCTGATCCTAAGATTTGGTTTTTTTTTTTTTTTAATATGAATTTTTACTGTGTAACTATCTAGACAAAGAAACCAATTCTACACCAGACACTAGACTTTTCTGAGATGTTTCCAGCTTTACCATCTGCCACCTTGGACAAGAATAAGCTGACTTTCAATATCAAATATCAATTTTTGTAAATGATATTCCAATGTAAGAAATATCAATTGGTGTGGTAGAAAACAGTTAATTCCCAGCCTATATACAGAGGGTGCCAAAAATGTATGCACATTTTAAGAAAGGAAAAAACTGCACTGAAATTGTAATACTCAATATATACACATAACACAAGATGAATACAAGTCACATTTGATTTCTGCAATTATAAGAGGTGCTTAAGGTGGTTACCATCAGCATCCAGACACTTCTGATTACAGGGAACTTAAAATGTGTATACATTTTTTTGGTATACTTATAGGTTGGATATGTTGACTCTGACTACAAGCTCCCCTTAAAACAATAATATAATTCTCCACTAAATGTGTAAGAATCAGTTTAATTCAATATGTACCAAGGATCTCCTAAGGACTGCAAACACTATTATAAACAATAGTAATGACACAAAGAATAGCACCCCTGACCTTGAAAAGTTCATAGCCTAGAAGTTAATCATGAGAACACGAGTTAAGAGGAGAACTGTAACCTATAGTCCTGGGTTCCTGGAGTCCGGCCTGCAGTGGGAATGGGGCTTGAAAGCAGCACATCACTGGGCCTGTGAAAAACACTCAAGTTCACATCCTGAATCTGACTCTCAGTAATTATGGGCAAATTAAATTATTTTAAGCTAGTTTTCTTAACTTTGGCAAACATAAAATAATAACCTGCCTTGCAGGCATTGTGTGAGGATTGACAGGGTAAAATCTGCAATATGGTCATATACAGTCAATAAAGCAACACTAAAAGGAGAAGAAAACATTTTTAAAAACGAGTAAGTATTGACAGTATCAGCCAATACAGAAGGCTTTAAGTAGTATTTGAGAGTAGGCTCTAGGGATATGCTATAGAAATCATCCTCTGCTTTGTAGGTATAGATGATGGTTAGAAATGAAGCATTATTCATTTTGTTGAAGATCTAGCCAAGTCAGTAAATGAGTGCCTCTTCGATAAAATTGAGATAGAAAATGAAACTCTTGTAAAAAGAAAAATATCATTGGTGTCACGAGGTAATTTAGGTACTTATTACAGAGTTAATTATATTATACATTTTCCCAAAATATATTTCCTGAAAATGAGTATCCTGTAACTGAAAAGATGGACCAACATCAAATACGTTTGGGAATCACTGGGTTAAACAAAGTAAACTAGATTTTAGTGCTATGAGCCTTCTGAGTCTTCAAACCAAGGAGGAAAAGTAGCCAATGCTTACTGAGTACATACGATCTAAGGATCCTTTTTCTTGATAGGGGCACACAGACTTTAAATGGAGCTTCCCACAGGTTTTGTAAGTCCTGTCTTTCCCAGAGCTTCCTGCCCTGGCTCCATAGAACTCACATCTTATTGATAGGAAACATTGATATTGTCTAGGGAGCAAAGCAACTTTGTGACTAAGATCATTCTAATCAAATCTCTTTTTTTAACAAAAATATTTCCCCAAACCAATATGCTTTATTTGACATGACATGTAGTAAATGGGTTTTTATAATTAGCAATACATTCTAATTTTCTTAATAACCATGATATAAGTCATCTTATATTATCAATGACTCGATTTTCTTTAATTTGGCTCATGGCCAGTGATTAATATATAAATTCTAATTAATATTCATTTTTCCTCTAAAAAGCATAGATGTGTAACAAAAATATTACACAAACCAGCATGAACCACAACTAAGATACGCTTGTATGTGTTTGAAAACACGTAAAATCATACCTTCAGTAGAATTTATAAATGAGTAAATTAAATAAAATTAACTGTAGTACGATCATCAAAGCATACCTATCACAAAGAATTTTACTCTAAAATCTCCATTTGAAGTGATTTGTACCTTAATCACATTAACTGAAAACGAAATCACTAGTTCATTCAACTTAATCATGTGTAAACATTGGTAAAATTGTGATGCAGACAAAGTTGTTATTTGGGCATATTCAACACCATCAGATTTTTAGTATTTCTCCGGTGCCCTAGAATATTTAACTTTTTTCCAAAGAGGAGAAAAGACATGTTTTCCCAATTCTGATCACTAATACCAAATGATAGACAATCACTAACAATAACATGTTTCTGTGACATTAGTTTTCTGCATTTAGGATTCTTCAAATTCTTTTTTTTGTTTGTTTGGTTTTTTTTTTTTTTTGCTTTTTGGTATGTGGGTAGCTCCCTGACCGGGAATCGAACCCAGGCCGCAGCGCTGACAGCACCAGCGCTGAAGCCTTAAGCCACTACACCACCAGGGAATTCCCCAGGATTCTTCAAATTCTTAAGATAAAAGCATACAGCACCTACAAACTTGCTTGCATCGTTCAGTAAATGTGTAAGGATTTGTGGAAACATTGGGTTTTTCAAATATTTCTGGTTATCAAACTGTATAAAAAACATAAGAAAGCAGATTTTTCTCTCACAATTTAAGTCTAACCCTAAACTAAATAGAGGTTAATTTTACAAAATGTATCTTTATTAATGCAATACACACACACAAACACAAATGTATGTGATATTTGAAATGGTCTGTTTATATATTTTATACATATACATATTTCATGCATGTAATATAAATATATTTGGGATGTTCTATTTCTTATTTCATATTTTGGCATTTTGTTCAGCCTTTTCTTGGTAAGTATACTGGTTTGAGTAAAGAAAGCTCTGGTACCCATATATAATTATTAAGTTTTGTTAATAGTTTTAAATGATTTGGCTTTATTTTGTAGTTTATTTTATTAGCATGGCATGTAGACAGACCAATAACTTCACCCTGGTACAAATCAGTTGGAATTTTTTATTTTTTAATTATGACTTTGAAATGATGTTTTTAAAAACTAGAGGTACCTTCACTATTACATAGGTCATCTCAATCTTTTCTTATCTAAAAAGACCTAAAATTCAAATAATGACATCTGGGCAAAGAAGAAATTCTTCAATCTAAGGTTAAGAATATTAACTACCATAGTACTGAAACACCAGGATCCAGAAAAATGGAGAATTGGGCTGTTAGAGAAATCAATCTGCTGCAGGGATGCAATAAATCCACAATTTGACAGTAGTTTTAATTTATTTTCCATAGGTCTGATAGCAAATTAGCATTCTAAATGTCTAATTCTCCTTTACAGACAACATTTCAGGAAAATCTTTGGAATTCAACTTCATACTATGATGTAGGTATATGCTCATCCCTCCTTACTCTTTCCACTAACTGAATAAACTTATTTACTATATTTATACTAATGTATTGATTGAATGAAGATTACTTAATTGCATATAAAATTATATATGAAATACTATTAGTTGTGAAACTTCCATTGAATTGTTAGTTATTCAATTTATCTGTGTAATATTTTCCTTAAATAGGGGCAACAATGGTAATTATATCCTTGGGCTATTGTGAGAGTGATACTCAATGCATGATAGCTATTACTAGGAGTATCATTAATGGAAATATTTCAAGTTATTTTTTGGAAATCATTTTATATTGAGTATACCTATATGAAAAATATCAGAATGATCTAATAAGGTAATATTATTATTTTCTAGAGCTAGAAAGTATCAATGTCAAAGTACTACCTTTTTATTGTAAAATATATTTAATTACATTAAAGTATTTTAAGTTATGTATTTAATTCTTATTGTAAATGAGGGTTACATAAATATTATTTCATTATATAAGTAGATAGTAAAACAAGTTGTTCTTTCTAAAGCATAATTTATTATATCTAATTTAAATATGCATCCAAATTAAGTCATAAAGTAAATATGTACACTGTCATTAGCATATTCTTGTTTTTCAACAATCAGCATTAAATTTGTGGTTTGTCATGTCTCTGATGAGGTATTTCAGTGATTGATAACAAGCCTTTTTTATGCTGAGTAAGTTTTCAAATAAATGAGTTTCATGAAGCCTTCCAATTAGATAACATTAATGTAAGAAAACAACTAAATACATACAGATATATCCATGTGTTTTTATGTATATATACATTTTGTCAATACAGAGACATATTTCATATCAATGTTAAATAATGACATAAAATGATATTCACTTAAGAATATATTTAATGGTTTTCAAGGATCCCCTCAATTTGCATGAATGAATAAATGAACACTTAAATTTAACTAAGAATTCAACATTTAAATTTAACTAAGAAAATTACTAGTAGAAAGTCCACTTTGATGCAATGAAATATATTCATAGTCTCACAAGTTCTCAGAGGTTTGACCCAAAACTAAGGCTATGTTTTGTTAATACATAACAGTATATGCTTGGGTGTCATCCCTCCATTGAATTGGCTTATAGTAGCTTTATTAAAATGACAATAAAATAAGTTATGTTTCCTTTTTTTGATTTGTGAAAGGCTGTCAATATTCCAGTTATCCTAATAAAATAATAGCATATTTTTCAGTGTTAGGCTCTTAAAACCAAAATTCCTCTAGTTATTTTAATACTTATGCAAGTATTAAACCTGTGTTTATTCTAGTGACTGAAATACATGAAGAAAAATGTTTTAGCCAATCAAGTAACTGAAATTGTACAAAACTTAATTCACATTTAATTGGAAATGGCAATAATAGGTTTTATATATATACAGAATAGAACTACTTATAATCTTAGGGTTTAGACTTTTGGCTTAATTTGATTTCTGGATTAATGGCAAGGGCAATAAAATTAAATAGATAGTTATATAATTTTATAAATACATACATATTTATGAAGGTTGACATATAAATGTTGTTATATTTATTTGATTGCTTGTATATAGGCATATATGCATATACACATAAATGTTTTCATGACAACCTTCCTAATAAATTCTTGATTTTTTTTCCAGCAAATCCTTCATCATTTCCTCTCTCATAAATTTAAATATGGTAATTTTAACTCAGATAAAAGCAAGTATTTAAAAAGGTTAACATGCAAATAATGACAGTCATTATTTTACAGGAAGTAACCTAACAAAACGTTTTGAACATTTACAACTGGGAGATAGCATTTGTACAATCACATGTACCCTGCCAATTACCTTTCATTCAGTGATGAGAAAATTAAAGATCACACAGTGACATTTGTTTGGTCAATATCAAGCTGTAAATAATAGAGGCCTTTTGGTTGTGAGACTTTGGGGGGCTACAGAGTGACAGTGTGTTCACACTGCTGATAGAATCAGGAACAAGGTTTAAGACTGATCTAGTGTTGCCTTTTTACTCCCAACCCTTTCACTTTGACAGCTCACTTATTCCACACTACTTCTCTTCACACAATGACATATGGCTGGATATAAGAAGAGAAAAAAACTTTGCAACCGATTTCATAGCCTAGAACTAAAGGTTGAGGAAATACTATAATAGAGAGAGAGAGAGAGAGAGAGAGAGAGAACACAAGCATTATTAAAATGTTCTAAATTTCTTGACTGACAAATTTCTATGAAGTTGCTTGATATGGGGAAATACTGTAAGAAAGCTTCATTTTTTTGTTATATAATTAAAGCATCGTTTCTTTAGTATTAGCCTACTTTCCTTTCAGGATTAGGCTTATGGGTGAAAAATAATTCGCATGAAAGCTAAGTTAACAAGATAAATAATGAAGATCCTGTAGTGATTTTTATTTTTTCTGTAATAGCTACAGTGATTTTTATTAAGAGAAGAAATAGCCAATGCATTTCTTCATAAACGTATAGGCAACCCCCGTACAACACAGAACTTTTATAACAAGGTTTTGTTCTAACACAGCTCAAGAATTGGGAGAAACCCTCATACAATATGGCATCCTAGAACATGGTTTCACTCAAACAACGTTTGAAAATTAGAGAAACCCCTAATGACATGGAGCCTAATAAGAGCTTTTAAGAGCAAAAAATATCTCATTCAAAATTAGGGCAATCCCCTAACAATATGGAATGTAGTAAGAGCTTTTAAGAGCAAAAGATATCTCATTTGAAACTTTTCATTTGAGTGTGGATGTCGTATCAAATTTGACTGCAGAATTTTAAAATTTATTAGAATTTTAAATCCATTTTGACCGTGGAGTATTAGTTTAAAACTTTGTGTTTTTCTTTTTACTACATTCTGCATACGTGAAAATTGATTTAATAAAGATATTTTTCTAACTTATAAAAACACAAATTTTTTTGTTCATTTTTGGAAACTAACCCTCTTTTTTATACAAGCTCTTTGTTTTGTATAACATGGATTCACATAACACAGCAATTTTTAGGAACCTAACCACCATGTCTTACAAGGGTTACCTGTATTTGCTTGAAATATTGATGTTCATCAAAAATAGTTTTGCAACTGACAATGTATTGGGAAATCAAATTCTCTTTTTAAATATGATTAAAAATCCCTTAACTACCTACAGGTCAGAAGATAGAAAAGTGGGAATTTTTCAGAAAGAGCAATCAACGTTCCTTTTCCAATATAATTTCTGGAAAAAGTGGTATAATAATACAAAGACACAAATACCTGGAGTCCTTCTGTCCTTGCTTAACAGAGGATAAAACACAAAAACAAGCAAAAAAAACAAACAAACCAAAAAAATTTCAATTAAATAATACCTAACAATGATATGATCTGGTTATGTTATTTGTAAAGCTAAAAATCATATTTAAATAATATTTTTAATTAAAGGACATTATTAACATCTTATGCTAATGGATCCTAAATAATTGTATAAGTGAGTCTTCTCTATAGTAATAAAAAATGCCGGAAGAAAAGCCTTTTTAAAGAGTTAACAGGGGGTTCCCTGGTGGTGTAGTGGCTAGGCTTCAGCGCTCGCAACACTATGCCCTGGGTTCGATTCCCAGCCAGGGAAATACTCAAAGGAAAAAAAAATTAACATTTCCATCTTTTACTACATGAAGAGGACCCCAAAAAACCAGAATTATCTTCTCGAGGGCAAGCCCCTTGTAGTACAGGCTTCCCCAGCTATGTGAGTGTTCTAGGAACCCATCTGCATCAGTGTGCCAGCTGGCATTTCTGTGACAGGCTGAGTTCTCCTTCAAGTGAATTTGTTTTTGGAGACTCTTTCAACGGGTTTGCCCATTTCATGGTGGGTCATTTACTGAACAACGTGTGTCATGACAATGCAACTGCCCACACCTCACTTAGTGTTCAGCAGTTTTTGACCAAAAACATCATGAGCCCTGTGCCCCATCCTTCCTATTTACCCGATCACCCCAAGGGACTTTTTTTGTTTCCCTAATGGTAAAAGTCCTCAAAGGGAACTGTTTTGCCTATGTGGAGGAGATGAAACAAAAAACAGCAGAAGCACTTAAAAGGCACCCACCCAAATCGATGAATTCAAAAACTGTTTTAAGCAGTGGCAAAAGCTTCTCGATAGGTGTCAAATGGAGAGTACTTTGAATGTGACTAAGTTTAAACATTAAGAATAAATACACAATTTTAAAAAATGAATTCCAGGGGTTTTGGGGTCTCCTCTCATATATACATGGTAATGTTATAAAATAAAGGTGCAAATTAGTACTATTTAAAGGAGAGCCAAGACATTGACCTTATCATGGAAATGATTTTCATGTTGTTTTATGACTGCCACTTAACTAAATAAGCTGAACATTAATTAAATGAAATTATTTCCATTTTCTGATGAGACTGAAATATGGATAATAAATAATTATCTTATTGATACAAAAATTTATTCAACAAATAGGCATCAAGTGCCTATTTTTCCAAGCACTGTTCTAAGAGTTAGGGTCCTTGCAATGAATAAAACAAACCCATTTGTTGCATGTTTAGTGTTTATAGAGAATATGTAGTTTTTATCATCTGGTACATTGATACAATACAATATCTGGTCCAGATTTCTGTATTTCTAATCTAGTTTTTGGCATGAAGATTCTCTTATATCTTAGAAATAAGTATTCCAATTGTAGCAATAGTAATATTCAAAAGAATACCCTGTGGCCTGGGTTCTATTCCCAGCCAGGGAACTATCCACATAAAAAAAATAAAAAAAAGCATACCAATTGTAGCAATAATAATTAACATTATGTTTAATATTCAGTATATTTAAAATGCATAATAAACATTTCATATGTTTATTAATGATATTTAAATTTACCTCATTTAATACTTACATAGTGACTAAAGAATCTATATTCACACTGAATGAATTATAATTTACCAAGGCTTCTAATGGAATGATTTTGTTTTTTCTTTGAATAACACAATTCAGTTTATGTGTAACAGAATAATAATTATTATACAATTCTCCTTAACCTCACAAGTCTACTGATTAATTCTCATATAGATTTATCCTATAAGTCATCCAACAAATATTTAGTCAGCATCTAAAACTCTTTTTAATGCTTGAGATTTATTAGTAAGAGAAGGACTAAGACCTCTGTCCTTGAAGAATTACATTTCACAAGAGTAGAGGGGCCATGTGCCATAACTGCAAGTAAGTAAATCATACCGTATGTAAGAAGGTGGTGGGTTCTATGGAGAAAAATATTAGATTGAGACAAGGGAGATCAGGTGTGCCTGGCATAGGGCTAGTTTCCAGTTTTTAAAATATTGGTAGGGGTAAGGCATCATTGTAAAAATACATTTGAGCAATTACTTGAAGGAGGTTAAGAGAGTAACTTTGCAAATAATTTTGAGTATGGCATTAAGGAAGTATCAAATTATTTTTTCATATTGCTAACCAGTTGCCTCTACATCCTTTATTTTCTCCCAGACTGCAATGTTTATTCATTCATACACCAATTTTCCACATAAAAGCGGGTCAGACTCTAAAATTAGATGTTAGGGACACTTGTCGATAGGGCTGCTGTGAAGCTTGAATGATAGACATAATGTGCTTACAACAGTGTTTGGTCCTTAATGAGGGAACAGTGAAGAGCACTGTGACTATAGCAGGTGCTGGTTGTGCTAGTTAAGTTAAAGAGATGCTTTTATTTATTTATTTATTTTTATTGAGCTCACATGCAACTACCTACCTAAACGCTCTAAGTTTTGCTATAATTGGTCTGTAGATTCTGTTCTATTTTCTATATAACCAATATTATTTATAAATATTGACATTTAGTTTTCTTCCTTTCCAATCATTATATATTATATTTACATTACTTGTCTTAAAAACTTAAAACTTTCTGAATAAAGTTGAATAGTAACTGTGAAAGTGTGCATCATTAAGTTTCATGTCCTTAGATTTTATACGTCTTTTGAAAAGTGTATAGTCAAACATTTTTTAAAAAATCTATTCCACATATCTCTGTCTTTACTAAGACATTTAATCAATGTACAATTACTAGGTTTAATGATTTTTTTTTCTCTGCTGAATTGGAAATTATAAACTCAATATTTGCTTCATTGTTGTTACTCCTGAAATTTTACAATGTATAATTAATTTGAAAAGTCTAAAATTTGTCAATATCTTTATCTGTCCAGAGAAACACTGGAATGATAGTACACTTTAATTATAGATACTACTCTTCTGGCCTATAGGACATTATTGCTCATTACTTTAGGAAACAAAATTATATAATTTTATATTCTTATTCATAAATAATATTTGTTAAACATGTATAACCACATCTTGGTTTATCAGTTTGGGAAGTTTAACAAAATTTGAATGATGGATAAATTGCTCTTTTTATATTTTAATCTGAATATGACTTATAACTCTATCATTCTTAAAAGATTTCTCGGCTCACAATTCTAGATTGACAGTTATTTTATCTCAAGTCCTTAAAGATACTGTCCTACTAAAAATAACTTTAATTCATTCAATACTGTTGAAAACTGTACTGCAAGTCTACTTACCATAGTTTTTCTTTAGATCATCTTTATTTTCTACCTAGCTGTTTATTCGTCTTTGAGTTTCTACAGTTTTAATATGCTTTCTCATATTAGCAATTTGAGATACATTTATTCTATTTACCATATATTATCCTTCCTATACCTGAGAAATTCTTAAAATCAAATCTGGAAAAGTAGCACTAGTTTTGTGTTCTAATATTATTGCTCCCATCCACTTGAGTTTTCTCCATTTAAATATCCAGTTGGAAACATGGTACACTTTCTCATTCTATATTACATACTTCACCACTTCTTTAAAAAAAATCTTATCTGAAGTTTTCTTAGAAATTTCATGAATTCATATCTTTTCATTTATCAATCTCTCTTTTGATGTGTCTTTCCAAATTTTTTATGTATATTCAATTTTACTTCCAAAACTTTTAGTTGTCATCTTTGAAATTGCTATTTTTTTCCAAACTTTCTGGACATTCATGGTAGGTTCTCACTCCTTGCTTATTTTTTTGTTCCATCTTTATGTTTTAAATCTCTATTTCATATTTTTATAATAATTCTAATTCTTACTTCTGTTTGTTCTGAACTAAGATTTTTTTTCTTGTTAAATTTATTGGGGTGACACTGATCAGCAAAAATTACATGGGTTCCAGGTGTGCAAATCTACAATACATCGTCTATGTGTTGTATTATTTTGTAATATTTTATTAAATTTTTAGGGTGACATGGATTAATAAAACTATGGAAGTTTCAAGTGTACAATTCTACATCATCTGTATATTGCATTGGGTGTTCACCACCCAATGTCAAATCTCCTTCTGTCACTGTATATTTATTTGAACCCTGTTATCCTTGCTTCTGATAATTTTTTGTCAGCTCATACTTTTTGTAACTTAAATTCTGAGAAACCTGAGGACTTCATTTTTATTGATTTTGATTTTGATTTTTGATCTTTGGTGTGTTTCATTACTTTCTAGCTAGTTTAATAGTGCATTGATAGCATTACAATAGCAATTTATTCATGAAATATTCTAATTTTAGCAGGCAGATGTTTCTGATTACATAGACAACTTTGTTGTCAGAATAAAAAAATTCATTAAATAATCAATACATAACTACACATAGGTTTTAAAAATGTGATTATTTAAAAAAAAAAGTACAAGCAAGAATAAGCACCTGATCCAACATTTTTCTGTCAAGCAAATTTAATAATAAAAAGGTCATGGCTATCACTAAGTAATAATTATATTTATTTTATATTTATTTTACACTTTTTATACCAAGGTATGCACATTTTAACAAATGTTATCTATGTATTACTTTTAGAGGTTGAATTGAATTATGGTAGCAATATGTAGTATGACATTTGCTCAAAAGATGGTGTTAATCAAATGAATGCTAGTGTCACCAGGCAACAGGCAGGACAAAGAACATGAAGGAAGCGCGGTTATCTTCTGAGGAGTGCAAGACCATTTTGAAGTGGTATTTAAAATTCGAGAACATTGGCTGTGTTTCCCTCACATTCTCCTGACTTAAAACCCCTTGACTTCTACCTATGGGGGCCTTAAAGGATGTGGTGTACCACAGAAAACCAGCTACACTGATGGTACTTAGGGAAGAAATTAAAACAGCACGTGCAGCGATACAAGTGGACACTTTGGTCAATGCTGCTCAAGCAGTAGTTTGCCCTAATCAGAAGTGTCTGGACGCTGATGGTAACCACTTGGAGCACTTCTTTTAATTGCAGAAGTCAAACATGACTTCTATTCATCTTTTGTTATTAGTATATATTGAGTATTACAATTTTAATAGTTATTTCTTTTCTTAAAATGTGTATGCAATTTTTGGCACTGTATTTTTCTAGAAAAATTGTTATCTAAAATTTTTGAAGAAAAGTGTAAAAAAGATCCTATTTTGTAAAGGTTGACATTAACATACCTCATGTTATGAAAGTAATGACATTTTCAATTCTTGACTAACACAATGGGTTTAATATTTGAAATATCTCAAAGCTAATAATACGGTATTTTCTTATTATCTAAGGTAATCATCATGGTATGGTATTAGTAGAGAATATCTAAATCTGATTTTTTTTAAAGCAGGCCTGTTAATTTGAGAAAAATATAGTCAAAGTGAGTCCTAGAAATATATCAGATGAGCAAATTGTCTTTACAGGGTTCTCATTGGGTAAACCAAATTTCAGGGATCTGACAATGCACTGTAGAATTGTATGCCTGAAACCTATGTAATCCTTGCTAACAGATGTCACCTCAATAAAAAAAAATTTCAGGGATCTGTATGCAAGAATTGATGTATAAATCTATTTATTTATAAAATATTTATACACATATATATATATTTCATATGAATGATATATAACATATATTCTAATATAACTAACAAGATCACTGCAGCTTTAAACGTAATTAATATTTTAGTATTTTCTCTTTCTTTAATGAAGTACTTAATTAGCCTTAACTCAATTTGCCTTTCAGGTAATGTGGTGGTTTTTAATATGTGAAATTTCTTGAGACATGCGTGTAGAGTAAAATGAATAAATAGTAAACTTCAATATCTGTGAGAATGTATGTGAATATGTGTGCTTAAGTACATAAAATCAGTGAAGAGAGTATTTCCCCATTTGAATGCATTTCATTTAATTTTAAAAATGTTAATTTTGATAGCATCTTTGTTAAACATATACACAGTGTTTGAAAATTTTTAATTATAATTCCTGAAGTATGTGATTTGTTATTTCTAGAAGACTCTGTCTTCCTTAAAGATACATAGTTCATTCTATATTTCCAAATGTATTGGCTTTTATAGAGTATTTTCCTAAATCTCTGTCATATGAAGGAATGAATTAATACATGAATTAACATTCCAAGATCATTAGAGTCTCAAAGACAAGAGTACAGCAACTTCATCTGGTCTCTACTGATGAGTGTGTATTTCTAGAGCTAATAACAATTGCCCTTCAGATGAAAAATTAATGATTTAATGTCCTAAGATATAAGAATTAATGATTCACCACATTGCAAGCTAAACTCTACACACATTTAAAGAATTTATGAATTACTTAATTTCATCTGATTTAAGAATTGTTTTTAGTATTAAGTGTCATAGCTAATCCTTAGAATTTACATGTCACTCTTTGCAAGAGCTAAAGTTATTTGACTTTCATCTGCAAGTATGGGATACTTCAAGTCTTGAGAACAAATCTTACATTGGGGTAGGAGAGATTTAAGGAGCATCACATTAACATCAGGCATTATCCCACATAGCTATTGACTCAAATTTGAGTTTACCCTGGGTATCCATTTAACTACTAAGATTTAGTTACCACCTGTATCCCATTTTGATAACCAGAGCCTTATCTTAAGAAATCTACCCTTTGGGTCTAGGATTATTCATTGCTGTCAATAAACTCCCCTTCTAGGTCTTGGAACCCTGTCCCTGAACTCAGGCCTGTGACTGTAAACCCATCTCCTGACACAATCCCTGTCTTCAGAACAGAATTTGTCCTTCCTGTGAATTCAAAGTCAGATACACCTGAGATAGAATTTTGATTTAGTTCCTTCCTAACTGGATTACTTCAAATCCATTTATTAAATTATGTGGGCTTCTGTTTTCTATAAAAGGAAGCATCTGTAAAAGACTGTTACTACTATATTAATTATAGTAATAATAGGATAGTTTATAATTATTTAAAACCATTTTTTAGCATTTTACATGTATTAATAATTATATTCCTATGAAAACATTTTGACAGGTACCCTTAGGAATTCTGCATTATAAAATGCATGCACTACAGTGAGCATTCAACAATTCAATAAATGTCTTCTTCCTTACTAAAACAACTGAAATAGGTAAGTGTATCAGTCTACACAGTATGCTATTACATTTTTGGATTTTGGACAGTCAAAGATAGATAAAACATCTATGAAAAACCTAAGTATCCTCTCTCCTTCTTTCCCTTTTAATCTCCGACTCTGTACCAGCATTTTTCACAAGCATACTAGATTCCTCATTAACACACAAACAACAGCACAAAATCAACAACACAAAACTTTCTTTAAGCTTTGTTTTCCTTTTTAACTACCATCTTTACTTGAATACCTTTCTTCCTTGAAAATAAAACTTCCAAAAATATTTATTTTCTTTCCAACTTCTATACTCTTCCATCAATTAACTCAATGGAAGCTAGAAGTTTTAACAACTCCATCTTTTCAGAATCTGTTATGACAAAGTATGTTCATATTGCATAGTTCTGAGTAATGAGGTAAAATTGGAAGTGTATTGGACATTTGGTGGAAAATGTGATCTACTAATACAACTGCTAATGTTTTCCTTTCTCTTCCTTGTTTCTATACATACTGTTTCAATGGCTGAAGTTTTGACACCTATATGGTAGAAAAAAGAAAAGAAAACTTTTCCCTTAGAATCCTTGAGGTTCTGATTCAGGCTATGAACAATATTTTATATGGGAGGAATAAGCATTCTACATTTGAAAACTTGCTGTCTATGCCGATAAATGCAATCTCTAACTAAAATACCACCCTTTTGCATACAACTTAAATTGTAATCATTTCCCTCCAACCCAAAGTGATCCATCTCTCTGAATTTTATTCCTTTTAGTGTAGAAGATGTGCAGGGCCTTGTCAAGATGGATGAGAATTTGAGGTGAATTTTGACACTTAGGTTCTAGCAAGAAGATGAAGTTTCTTAGGTATTCTTCAGCATGTGCTTTGGGATGAGAAACACCTAGAAGGTCACATGTAAGTGATGAAGTAGGAAATGGACAACCATGTAACAAGCTCAGAGAACCTTCCTCAGCAATCCATGTTGTAACAAATACTGAGACTTTTTGTCCTCAAGCAATTCTGTCAACTACAAGTTGCTTATATTTGGGCAGCATTCCAGATTTGAAGTGGGAGCAATAATACAATTTTCTAAAGATTTTTATGTTGAATTGCTAATATTAACTGAGTTTATTATATGATTAGCACTGTACAAAATGCAGATATAAATTAATTCTCACAAAAATCTATGCATTAGGAACCATTATTAAACCTTTTTATCATTAAGAAAAAAATGAAGAATAAAAAGATATCTAACTTTCCTTAGGCTAAAAGTCATAGAATGGTCACTTAGTAAATTATGCTATATTGCCATTCATTTCAAATGGTAAAAACTATTAGGTAAAGGTAAAGTATTAAGAAGGCATCATGCTTCTTGGTGAATTTTTTGCTTTCTGACTTTTCTTAGTGAATGCCATATGTCTGTCTTATCTTCTTTATTTGACAATTATGTCCTTGAAAGGCAGTAACTCTGAATTTTTCTGAGTCCTACAGGGCCTTGAACATAAAACTCAACAGATCTTTACTGAATAAATAAAATATTGTATACAAAATATCAAGGGCTTTGTGAGCCAGTAGGGTTTTTTTTTACATAGTAATTTATTCATTCAGTAAAGATAGGTTGAGTCTTTATGTTAAAGGTTCTATGGTACATTTGAAACCTATATAATTTTACTAATCAATGTCACCCCAATAAATTATAAAAATTGAAAATTAAAAAAATAAAAATAAATTTAAAAATCAATAAATTTGTGAAATCTTAAAAAGTGTAAAGTTTGAAATACTGACTAATACTCTTAGTTTCTCTCCATTTAAAATATATCAACTTAAACTTTCCTTAAAAACTGTTCAACAATCAATCCACTTTTAAATTATATTTGTCTATGATGAAACTACTGAATTGTTTTGTCTTTTTATCCCAATTTTTCCACTTGCTATAAAATATTTTCTGGTGGTGCTGTGTTTGTGTGGATAGATAGATGAACAGATACATACAACATACATACATACATGCATATACAATATTATAGATGATACATAGATATACAGATACAGATATAGATGTAGATACAGACACATCTGAGTGTTCCATATATCGAATATAAGAGTGCATCATATATCGTGAGTATCATTTTGCTTTTCAAAGTACAATGGCCACATTCTAATCATAAATCAGCATGAATAGAATTAAATGAAGTTATTGCATAAGTCACAATGATTTGAGGATATAAATTGATTTTTAATAGTTTTTAAAATTAATTTTAAATATTATTGTTTTATTAAAACTATCAAGCTAAGTATATGAAATGTAAGATAGAACAAAATGATTTTAACCTTAAAGAATGCTTTTTTTTATTTCTGATCATATACCACTGTTGAAAGTTTATTTAAAACAGTTTTGTATTAGACTAATATCTAAAAATTGATTTGATGAAAAGGGTGACTTTTTCAGAATTCAGCCTTTAACCATAAAATAGCTGATATGTACAACATACTTTGCATAAACATGTATATATAACAGACACAGCCCTTTCTCTGCACTCAGGCTTTGTTAATCTGCTTAGTTTGGTATAGCTTTAATATTTCTTAATTTGGGCCACACTCTTGAACTTTGACATTTGAATTCTGGTCATTTGTTTCTCTAGCTACTCTCTGTATTTAGAGACCTGTGGAAGTTCAGGTAAAAACTCCCTTCACAATTGTGAATTAGTTGGAAGTCTACAAGCCTGCCTTGTGGATACTTTTCACAGCTTATCCTGAATAATAGAGGCTAAAAAAAAATGGACCTATTCCACAATATCCTATAGATAACATCAAACTTTTTCCTTTCATTCTTTATAGATATGATCACAAATTTCATTTTTTAAATGTCTTATCAAACCAAGAAAACTTTATCTTGTGTTCCTAAATGGGCCAGGATTGACTGCATGTGATTATGGTTCTGATTAATAAGGAGGATGTAAAGATTTATCTTATAAAATAATTTAGTTTTAGTAAGTGCTTAATTTTATTTCCTGTGGAGCAAAAAAAAAAAAAATTGGGTTCATGCTTAAATGCCTATGTAAATGATTACATGATAACAAACTAAAAACAATAAAAAGGTAAGCAAACACACAAAAACCACATTTGTCACGTAGGTAGCAGTCAAATGAAATACACAGGATCCAGCACAAATAATGCCTCTTTTTAATTTACAAAATCATAAGTATGTAATTCTGTAACATAACAATATCATAATTACATTAACATAACTACTTTAAAAAGACCATTACTTCTGCCAGATCCTGTATAAATGACAGGACATTAAAAAAGATGTCCCTGTTGTTTCAATTTTAACTGAGAACCAAAGCCAGGAATAAGTGGTGATAAATATTCTCACATAACTAAGAGATATGTTTGATTATTGGTGAAGGACTAGTTCTTATCCCATCATCTACCAAAATCATATATATAAATAGAGAAAAATGATCAGTAAGTATTTTTCAAAAGAATCTTTACAATGCTCTATATTTCTCCCCCATGCCTCCCTTCTTCAAATCCATCAAGCCAATCACACAGAGAACTTGAAACAGAGACCCTAGAGTGTGGCATACCAGGGTGTATTCATCTGTCTTAGACATTTATTTTTTTTAAAGTAGGGCTGAGAAAAGGAGGAAAATAACAAGAGAATTGGATAGGAATCAAAAAGCACTATTCAAAAGGTGAGGCATATATGTGTCATCTCTGGGTCTAGGAGGACACTGAAAACAAACAAACAAACAATATTAGCCTGAATCTTCTTGAAGATTACCTTGACTAGATGAGCAAGTTGACTCCGTGAGAAGACTTTCTGGGGTGCAGCACCAAAATCAGTGGTAAGGGAAGTAAAGCGGTCAGCTGGTCATGTATAGAACACATTACAAAATGTTGCAGGGGGAGTTCCCCATGGAGGCATTTAAGAAGAATCCCCAAATAGCCCTTTGTGACACAGAGACACATTGGGCTTCCATCACAGGTAGAGCATCAATGTCAGATTACAAATACACTAGTCATTTATGACCTTACTGTTATCTTCAAGAAAATTTCCCTCTGAATTTTAGTACAGGGAAAATGTGAAAGGTTAATTATTATTGAATAAAAGAGTTGGGAAAAGTAGACAGAAGAAAATGACCACGGATTCCTTCTTTTTTCTTTTGGTTTTTGGTGTGTGGGTAGCTCCCTGACTGGGAATCGAACCCAGGCCACAGCGCTGACATCACCAGCGCTGAAGCCTTAAGCCACTGCACCATCAGGGAACTCCACGGATTCCTTCTTTATGCAAGTTTCTGGACCTGAGTCAGATTCAAGTGAGGTAGGGAAAGAAATCAATGATTTGGTTTAAAAAGTCATATTTTGATTTAAGTAAGACTGAAAATTATGCTTTTAATACCTACAATATCTGCCACAAATATTGTGCAGGCAGAAAAGGGAGATCAACTGCATGTTTCAGAGACAGTAGGTGTGAGGAACAAATGGGTGTTCCATTATTTCACTTCCTGTAAATCCAGCTCATTCAATAAATATAAAGTATATCTGAAAAGATGGCATAAAATAAAATGAAAATACACTAAATAATAGTTGCTTCCTTGTCTTATCAGTTAAGTGTCTGCCGGGGCCATCTGGATAGTCCAGATTGGCTAGTAATCTTGAATTAGTTTATTTACACTCTGAGGGATAAGGCTATGTTCAGTCAGATGGTGTGAAATTTCTACATCTGGCGCAACTCTCTCTGCACAGTCATGCCTATAAAGATGTTTCATCTAAGAACATCTTCAGGGAATGGCTTTCAGCCACCTCTTGGAATTGTTACCCAAAGAACCCCGTGAATAGTACACTGGGGTTCCCTATTACTGCACTTTACTGCTGCTTCCAAAAGACCTCCTTGCGATTTGCTTCCGTTTTCTCTCCAGAGCAATCTGTATTAAAGATTGTCCAAGGGAACTGTTCTAAGTCAATTAAAGACAGAGAATTAAGCTGCACATTCTTGAATGTAATAAATAGTCTTCAAACCTACTATTTGTGATGCAGTGCTAGTGTGGGCTCATGTGAACTTTATCAATAACTTAATCACAGTGGTCATCTGCAATAATCCTAGAAATATGAGTGTCAAATAATCACAGTGCATAACAACCAATTAGAATAGTATCACATTCAGTGATGTGGGGTAAAATGTCAGGTGACAGATTTAAATTTGATTGAGGAAGCACTTGTAAATAATATCTGGTTTGCTTCATTTTGATCTACAAAAATAGATTTTTATGCTTCAATGAGATTTTCCTAACATAATTTAGAGGTGTTTTCTCAAAGGCTTAGAAAATGTATTACTTTCAAAACACTAATGTAATATAATACCTACTTCTACATTTGCAAATATTTGACATAACTCAAAAAAATTAAAATGGTGGTAATAAATTTCTAGTGCTGTGAGGAAAATTGAACAGTACCAATACAATTCACCTCTGAAAATTAATCTGATTAATCTGGGACATGCCTTTTTCATGGTATCCATTGACTTTGAGTCCATGCCTGTGTGGAAAATCTGCTGCATGGTCTTTCCTAGGATATACCACCCACCCCACTAATGCCAGATGTTCCAGAGCAAGTAAGAAGTGTGGTGGTGTTTTAAGTACCACCTAGAAAAAAAGGGTCCAGTTTTTACCACAAATATAGGTGTCATCATTTGCTAAAAAATGTTTTTCTTCCATACACATACTAGTGATAACCCCATGTGATTACAATCATTGTGGTATGAGAAATGAAAGATATGGGGCTTTATCATTTGGGCATTTCCACTTCTCCAGGTAGTGATTTAGCTAGAGTAAAAGTGCATAAGCATCTGAAACAGTATTTCCTCTTACAGGCACGGTTTGAATGAAAAGCTGATATGTAGGTTGACCAGATGTACCATTTTACACTGGACAGAAAACAACAGTACTGTCCCATCTCAAAGAGAAGGTATTGTTGGCCTACTGACACCTTGAATTCAGCCCAGTGAGACTAGGCTGAGCATATCTACCATTTGAAATCGGACAGCACTGTTGTTTTCTGTTCCATTTAAAAATGGGACATTGTGTCAGCCTACTTACAAGGAAACAGATCATATGGATGTCTGTTTCTCGAAATGTGTCTAAGTAGGTTTTAGTTGCAGTATTATAAAAATACCTGATATTTATCACATACTTGTGCCATGGATAGTTATAAACAATTTTAAAGCATATTTAAGTGATAACTTAATTGCCTACTTGTTTCACTTTTCTTTGCCTTCCTTTCAGAAACACTAATGATATATAGTATAGTTTGCAGGGCTTTTGTCCTCACAGAATTCAAATTATATTAAGTGAAAGATATCCATAAAATGTTTATATTTTTAGGTAGCTAGGAAATGTCTTAAGAGTGATAGTAAATGTAAAATGAGCAGAATGAAAGGAGGAGTCACTAGATAGAGTAGGGAAACTTCTTACAGATGCTACTTTAGTTGGACCTTAAAAGACTAGCAGAATTTGGATTGGCAGATATGTGTACAAAAATATTTTAGACAGAAGGCACACCATAAGTACTATCAACCGAGGACAGAAAGTGCCATGCAACTATAAGGAAAAGTGAATATTCTAGGACTAGGGGAAGCACTATTATTTTTGAGAAACATTGAGTTATAGGGAGGAAGTACTTTGGGGTTAGGGCTTTGAGGGCCACAATGTCACAGTGTTTAGGATGAACTTTATTTAGAGTTGCTGGAGACATCTGTTATGGTCTTGGGAAAGATGTGCATAGCAGTGGCATGAAGAATTTATTGTGCTAAGGATTATCTCACAATTTGACCATTATTCTAGATATGAGACAAAAGTGGCCTGGCTCTGGGAAGGTTCAGGAAGGAGGTAAATGCTCTGCTAAGTAATGCTTGGTCATTGGCCAATGCCTTTATGTCTTATATAATTAGAAAGAGTATTATTATTGCTTCTATTATAAACTCATGGTTCAACTCACCATGTTTTTTAACAAAGCCAAATAGTATAAAACCGCATATATGTTTAGAAGATATATCATCTTTAAATTAATTTGTTCCTTCCAATTCTATGCCATATACATTTAGCATTTTCATAAAACATTTTTATATACTCTGATGGATCAGAAAATTGTGCGTAGATTCAAATACATTAGAATATTTAATGTGATCATATTTTCAAAACTGTGAATAACTTTCTTGCATAATTCTAATACAAATTGTACTATTACAGTATCTTACTATATGGCAGTTCTGTTAAATAGTCTTTATTTAATGAAAACACCTTACTTATGACATAAATGTTGTAGTATAATCCTATGTAATTTCTTCAAGATCAAACCAGCTGAGAGATGATTATTTGCTCTTAATGGAAGGGGTAAGAAGGTGTTTGAACTTATCAGAAGGATCTAAGAGGGATGGATTCTTAGTGTAGGGAAATGGAAGATTGAAAGAAAAATTGAGCTATCTCAACTTTTGTCTAGAATCATCTCTTCTGAAAAAAACCAAAATCTAAAACCATGAGAATTTCATAATAGATATGTTCCATCTTTAAAGAAAATACTGATAAGGAAATATAATTATCTTAAATACTGGTCATTATTTTGTCAAGAAAATGGATAATTGTATATATGATTAATATGCATACATTTGTTAAGTTCATTTTAGAACAATGTAACTGCAAAAAAATTATGATCGATGATGAAGGTTATTATAGATTACTAAAGACTAATTTAAACTTCCCAATGTTCCTAATTATAAGCAACATGAATTTTACCTATTTTTCCTTTATATATTCACTCTATTCTATATGAAAATTAGGTAAAATTAATCATTTTTGATGCAATAGTTAAGTTCAATGTCAAAGGCACTGAAAACCAAGAATAAGTTGAACAATTTTTTCATGTTTTAAATATCTATTGGTCATGTACACAGCTGCCTTTTGACAATTTGAGACTTACCTATCCTGAGGTTTTCAATAAACAGTGTTGCAAACCCTCAAAAAGATAATTTTGTGCAGATGTAATGTTCCCGCATTACAAAATGTATCAGGGACAGAAACATTTTGGTCCTTTCTATTGATTTTTTATTGTAATTTTTCTTAATTATGCATCATGTCCACACTGATTCTTTCTTTAGGAATTATGATCATTGTCAATTTTTACTCTGACTCTCCATGTATTTGTGCCCCTACACAATTTTGTTTTTTTGTCCCTCTAAAGTAATTTTAATATTTATAGAAATTTTGGGCACATGGAATGCTTTCATCTGGGACTTTGGTTTTAGTCTTTCTAAAAGAGACTCTCCTCTAAAATAAACCTCTGATTCTGACTTTCAAGAACTCATTTATATTGAAGTTGAAATGATAATACACAGTGGGGAGTAGTATCAGATTCTTCATCTTCTAGGTAGAATAGATTGATGAGTCCAAAAGCTTTTCTGATCGCTATATAGATTTTGGTTTTTTCCATCAGTTTGTTTTACATAAAATCAACCTATTCTTCAAATGTGTCCACAACTCCCTTGGATGGTTTGTATTGTATTTTATCTTTCTTTCGGACTGTCAATATATTTATCTTTTGAGCAATAAAATATATTTCCAAGGATCCCTTGCTAAAATATAGAAAGTTACCAGAACATGTCAAAAACAAAGAGACAAAAAAAGGATATTATAATTCTCACTAAGTAGCTTTAATAGCACTAGTTTCATATAGTAAACAGAGATGCTATTTTAATGTTTAAATGCAATGTATATTTTTGACTCCCAATTTTAGGGTTATAAAGCACACATTTATTCTCTTCATATTGATATTTATAAATTGTATTATTATTACCTTAAAATGGTTATGTTAAAATAAATTTTAGGACTATATAGATTATTTTGTTTGTAGGCAGCTTACCATATGAATCAATAAACATATATTGAACTATTAACATTATCATTGAACTAGTAATACTATAAATCAGTTTACCACTACCACCACCAAATTAAAATAAATGAAGTTATATTGCTTTAGTCATATTTAAATTAGAAATCTGAGGCAAAAGATACTCTTAGGCTTCACATTTTTCAAATGTCATTTCTTCACTTATCATTTGACTCCATGTTATTGTTTTCTATTAATGGAACTAAATATGCCTTAGAAATATGCTTTATTTTTTTTATTTCACTTGTAAGTCAATTAAAATGGTTTAGTTTAAAAATTAAATAACCATTTCTGGGACTATCAGAAATAATGAGGTAGGTGGCTTCTACAACTGATACAATTATGGGAGAATGAGTCAAAGTAATTATGCACTTATTTATATTTAAAAACGAGTGGTAGAAGGTGAATAGAACCTTAAACTTTACACACACACACACACACACACACACACACACAGAGTGCCAAAAAATGTACACACATTTTAAAAGATGTTATTTATGTATTACTTTTCAAAATTGAATTGAATTATGGTAGCAATGTGTAATATGATGTTTCCTCAAAAGATGGTATTGATCAAATGAATGACGGTGTCACCAAGCAACAGGCAGGACTGCCAAAGAAAATGGCAGAAGCACGGCTGTTTTTCAAGGAGCACAAGACCATTGTGAAGTAGTATTTGAAATTCAAGAATGTTGTGGAAGTACAAGGACAATGGAGGCATGAGTGTGAAACAGAACCTCCAACATGCCTAACAATTGCAAGCATTTGTGATAACTTTGAGATGTATGGTACTGTGTGTGATGTGCACAAGGGCATGCGCAGTAACATAAGTAGACACTTCAGTCAATGTTGCTCAAGCAGTAGGGTGCTGTAATCAGAAGTTTCTGGATGCTGATGGTAACCACTTTAAACACCTCTTGTAATTAGAAAAGTCAAATGTGACTTCTATCCTTCTTTTGTTATGGATATACATTGAGTATGAAATTTTTAATACACATTTTTCTTGTCTTATAATGTGTATACATTTTTTTGCACCCTGTATATGTATGTACGTGTGTATGTATACGTATATATACATATATATACATATTTGGTTTGGAAAAAGTGATTTTAATAAATTATAGTGGACAGCTTACAAGTTTAAGATAGTACTGTTAGAATCATATACATGTTTCAGCACATAAAAGTTTATCATCTCACTTACTAGATATTTTAAGGGTTAGTGTAGATCTCTATCAATTATGCTGGAAACTTGTGATTTTTTTTGTTGTTGTTCTCAATACTGGTACGGCAGCACTAACTAAAGTAGTATATGCATCTGTGATGTGTTCTTTTGCAGTGTTTTTTCTTTTATTTTGGGAAAAATGAGTTTAAAATGCCTTAAAGAAAGGGGTTAACAAAGGCATAATAATTATCTTTGGTTGTCAAGGATATGAAAGATGTAACATTGGTAACATTAAAGATTATTGTTGACTTGAGCTGGGAGTTTTACAAAAGTAAACACATTACATGGTCCAGTCAACTTTGTTCCAAGTTTATGTAAGCGATGTTTATTTACCTTTCATTCCAATTACCTTATTTCTAATTCCTTTAGGTGTAATTAGCTATGTTTTTCTAGATTTTTACTTGAGTAGTGACATGGTTTTTCATCACATATATATTTCTTAATAAATGCATTTAATGCTCTAAATTTTTGCTCAAACTACCAGTTTCAACCACTGCAAGGTTTGAGATTTCATACTTTTCACTTGTGACTTCACTTTGAATTCCTTCAGGGTACCAGATGTAAAACCAGAGGGCACACATAAATTAAGATATTTTGAGAACAGATTAGTAATAAACTATTTAAAACTGGTGGTGGAAAACCCTAAGAATAGTATAATATGACATGTCTCAGAAAAGGTAGAGTTGTTTCATGAGGCTAAAAATCCAAATAGTGAAAACCTTGGAGCTCAGAGCAGGTTAGATACAAAGGAATGAAAAAGGTATATGGTGAATGTGGAGGAAGCAATTGAAGCTCTATGGCATATTTTCCAACAATATGGAGTTACTCTTCGTAATTTTATTTCTAAATTGGTATGTAATAATATAATGGTCAGAATATTTGTTCTCTACTATGTTGGTTGGTTGAAATTTGATGAAACTTATCTGTGTGGCTGAGTAATATGCTTAATATTCCTTAGAAACTCCCCTTTGTATACTTGAAATGAAAGCTATTCTCTATCTGTTGGATAAATAATTTTCTACCAATATTTCTTAGATCATTCTTCTGAAATTTGATTTTAAGAAATATATGAGCGCAAATTTTTTGTTTAATCACTCTCTAGAACAGTGTAAATTTCTCTATAAATTTCATTTTTTATCACTTTTTGGTTAAACTCCTGAATAATATTTTAGTAGAGAAGATATTTGATGTGGGTAGTTATTTTACCTTAGCTCTTTGAACTTATGTACTATATTCTGACAACAATTTTATTACTTACAAATCTGTTTCAATCTTATTTACATCTTTTAATGTAATCTTTCTTCTCTTAGACTCTTGGAGATCTCTTAATATTTGACAATCTACATTTCACAGCAGTGTCCCTAACAGCATACTAAATTTTATTTATCCAGCTCAGTAGTTTCAATGTGAGCATTTAGTTATTTCTTCAAATGTAAATTTAAAAAAACCAAAAAGTAAAAATAAAAAAATTACAACCCTAAGATAGAATTTCTTCAAATATTGTTTCTCCTATATTTGTTTTATTTCTGCACTCAACAAATTCTACTATTTTACTTAAGATTGAATGTCACAATATATACTTTTTCTAATTGGTTATTTTTTACATTGATCTATTCTTGTTTTATGCCATTTGTTTATGTTCCATAAATTTCTTTCCTTATAGATGTTTGTTCATTTATCACTTTGGATCCATAAACATATTTTAAAATCTTTATTCAGGCTGTCAAATTATTTTGATTTAATGTTTTGATTACTAATGTGTTTGACTTTCATAATATTAGCTGTCTTCATGTTTTGACATCATAGTTTACAGGAAAATTTTAAGTAGCCTTCCTTCCTCACTAACTCTTTTTCTATTTATTTTAACATCTCTCTCCATGGTCACCTTGCATAGTGCTTATACAATGAATTTTATCTGACGACTCAAGTTTCAGAATGCAAACCAGATCTCATATTAGCAGTTTGATGTTCCTGCACTATAGTAATATCGGGAAATCAATGACTTAAAGACCCATTCAATGATTTAGCTCAGCATCTAATTGCAAGCTTAGGCCTGTATCTTCCCACCTCTTAACAGCATTCTTACACATCCTGTCGCACATGGGAAATCACAACATCAAACCCTGGGTTTGAACTTCACTTCACTCTTTCACCTTATAAAGAGCAATTTGGAACATTATATGAGCCAAACTCCCAGTCATACAATTTTGACTGCTTCAGGACCTAGAACACCGAATGTCGAGGGCATCATCTAGGATCATCTTACTTTCTGTTTGGTTTCTGCACTATCTGTTGTCTGTCACTTTTTAATGATTTACCAGTCATTGCTATGGGTTTGGGGTTTGGGTAGAGGAACTAACTGCTCAAAGTATGACCAAAAGCTTCTCAGTCTTTAAACACAGCACTAAAACTAGCTCCTTTGCATATTTAAAGAATGTTGATTCATATCATTTATATAATTGTTGATTTTATATTATATTGTAAGCACTTACCATTTAACAGTACAATGATTGATTTATACACTTTACTATGCTGCAGTGAAAGTTGCTTCTCATTAAACTTAAATGCATACTTTTCAATATTGGTCATATATATTTATCTTCACAATTGCTTAGTTCCAAAAAATAATTCTTTTCTTAAATTTAATTATTTACATACATGAACATACACACTTTCTCTCCCTCTTTATCATTCTCTAAGATATTTTATATCATTATAAAATACTGAATTTTCCTATAAAAATTATAGCATGCTTTCAATTTATTCAAATTATGTTCTTATGTTTTACATAGAGATTATATCATTCACAATAGATATATAGATGTAGATGTAGACATAGACATAGATATGGATATAGATATATAGATGTAGATGTAGATATAGATGTAGATGTAGATAAAGATATAAAATTGTTCCTTGGTTCATTTCCAAGTATTTATATTGTTTGGTTTGTATTGTGGGTAAATTATTTAGCTTGATGTTTTTTAAATATTTATTTGTAAAAATGTTTTATGTATGTTTTGTATTAGCATTAATAATAGCTGTTATTAATAACCTTGATAAATGTTTGTTAATTTTATTGTTTTATCCACCAAAATGATGATTTAATCTCCTTTCTATTTGCTTCACTTCTTAATATAGTTTACCTGCCTTATTTCATCTGCTGCTTTCAGAAAGAAATAAAATTAAAGTTGTGACAGCAGGTATCTTTCTTTGTAGCATACTTTAAAAGGATTATTTTTATTTTCAATTTATTGTGTAGTATGACAAAGTATATTTTTCATTGAGTTAGATGTTTTCCCTTAATTTATTTATTTTCAATATTTCAGTTTTAAATTGGAAATGGATGACAAAAGAAGATGTTAAGTAATAAATACTTGGATTCATAATTATTAATTACCAAATTCACATAATATTAATGATGATGTATAAAATAATAACTAATAACTCTTGGGTCTTTATCATGTACCAGGAAGTGTTTTAATATATTGAAATGCAGTAACTCATTAAATTCTTATAAAATGTTCATGAGTGGACACAATTATTATCCACATATAAGATAAGAGAACTGAGGCACAGAATGATAAGTACCTTTCCCAAGATGATAGAGCTGCTATATACTGGCCTGAAGTGTATCTTTGTAATTAATCAGAAGATCTTGCATTCCAAATACTTACATATGGACATGAAATTTTGTGAATGACAAGATAAAGTGACTATAAATATTTTATTTTAAATGTTTAATTGTAATTACTTTAATTTTTTCATAAATTATGTTTTTTTTTAAAACTGGTGATCATTCATTTGATAATAGAAGTACTATATTTAAATTAAAATACTGAACATGTTAAAATTCTTCGTTAGGTTCTAGGAAGCAGAAAGAATTTCAAAACATGAAGCAATGATGATTTCATCTCTCTTTAAAGTGAAATCAGTGTTTAAATTGCTAAGGGGCTCACTAGACAGATCTGCCTTTGAATTTTCAGTTATTTAAGTTTTTGTATAATTTCACCATGATCTGACCCACAGTCAATTCATAATAAGTGCTTTTGGGTTCTGGACAAGTAAATCCCTTCAGGGAATTGAAGAGAAAGAGAAAGTTAGAAATTAAGAAAACAGTCTGATTATTCTCAAATATCCCAAGTAATTCATGCCAAAAGTGCCTTAACAGCATACTTGTCTCTCAAACCTTATGAAGCCATCCCCTTCAGCTTGCTGACACTTCCAATACTTTAATTGGGACACCAGCCCCTTATTATATTTTGCTTCAGGGATCCAATAGTACCTATGGAACATTTTAAATTGAATAGCCCTCAGGACACTTTCTCTACTGTGCTCAATGATAACTGATGAATATGCTTGTCTTAATTTTTATTTTAAATTGGTCTTTTTCTCTTTGCTCCTCATTTTAAATTTTAAATTATTTCCTGCATCATTCATTTAGTTAGTATCATATTATTAGGTTTTTGGTATTCTGCTATTTAACTTCAGTTAAGTGCTATATTGTAAAAAATGTGCTTAATCTAACAACGATGTAAGAAGGAATTCCTTTGGATATAAATATCTTCAGAATTATAAGTGCATTTTGTTAACTTAAATGATATAAACTCGATTGTCAAATGGGTCATGAAAGAATAATAATAACTTGGTAAAGATTCTGAAAATACTAAAAAAAATGATTATACTATAATGAACTTACTAGGGTTTCCTAATAAAAGGTCTTGCTTTAACAAATCAAGGGATAAAAATATAGGATAAGAGACAAAAACTCAAGTAATATATTTTTATAAATCTAAAAAAATTAAAAATAAAACTAATCTAAAATATATATATTTGACAATTTTCTTTTTTATTGTAACTGTTTTTGTAAGAAATTAATTGCTCTAAAGACAGACAAAATAAAGTTGATGTATGAGAAAAAAATGGGCACACTAAAGATAAAGTTTAAAATTTTCAAAGACAATAGAGTTTATTACATAATACTATATATGCATACATATATAGATATATAGTTTATTACATATATACTATGCAGATATATATCCAGATATAGTGTGTATATAAATATATACACACATACATATATACATACATATATATATATGTGTGTGTGTGTGAGAGTGTGTGTGTGTGTGTGTGTGTGTGTGTGTGTATCTCCATATATATCTGCATAGTATATATGTAATAAGCTATTGTCTTTGAAAATACTAAACTATTTCTTTATGTATGTATATATACACACACACATATATATACTAGAAGACATACAAAAATGTTCAAACCAGCATTATTTATAGTGCCAAAAACAAATCAAAGGCCATGAGCAAGAGAATGGATAAACAGACTACTATAGCCATACATAAAGTATAAATAAATCTAAATAACAAAATAGTGAGTGAAAAAAGAAAATCCCTAAAGATTGCATGCAGATTAATATGTAGGATATACACTCTACTACAAAATGGAAAAATCATATACATACATGTGTGTTACTCTGTGTGTATATATGAAGATATATAGAGAGAAAAGGTCTAAAGGAGAAGGATAGATAAAAAGCCATTTATGTTGAGGACAAGAAGATTCCAATGAGTTTAAATAGGCAAAATGTAGGAAGAAGTATGTATACTCAGTGTTGAGAGACTTAAGTAGAGTATCTGTCAACGACAGAGTGCTGGAGGAAAGGGGCAAATACAGCAGAAGGAGGTACAAAGAAAACTGGATCATGGATATAAGCAAGAATATTGTAGTTCATTGAAAGATCAAGTAATGAATTTATTCCCTGAATACTGTTTTACCTTAAATTTCTAAGTTTAGAGAATATTGAGGTTTGAAAGGAAGTAAGGGACATAGGATAAAACCTTAAGAGTAAATCACTCTGGATTGGAGACAATAGACACTCTGTAATAAAGCAAAAACCAAACAAAAAACTTAAACTACCCAGTAAATTTCTAACAAAATCTCAAAATAGAATATATTCTCATTTGTCCAAGGTGAAGAAAGCTCTGACCTAATGACTTATTTCCATCTTTATGATCTTATTTAAGCAGTTTAATATCCAATAAGATTGGCACCATCTCTTATTCCTTTACTATCAATAACAACTAACTAGGTATAAAAATATGCACTGAGAAAAACAACTATCAAAACACAAATTTTCAAAAAGTGCTACAAATTTCTGAGAAAATAAATCATATCAACATTTTGAAAACAGTGCTTTAAATTTTAACTCAAATGCATGCTACTACCATTGATTCTTTCAAAATGTCTTAAGAAATTATCTCATAATTTTGAACATAATGTTACCCGCAAAGAATGGAAATTATTTTAGAAATATAATATAAATGTTTAAAATATGCAAAATATTTAATAGTAATCAAGTTCTATTTGCCTTTAGTGTTCTATTTTCTGTGGCTGGATACCTTCATAACAAGGACTAATATAATATATTCTCAGATTCGACACTTGAATAAAATAATAAATATGTAAATAAATTATTAATACATTTTCATTTCTACATATGATCTACAATGCATATATTTGCTGAACAAAGTTCTACTATTTCAATTCTCTGACATGCACTTATCTCAAGTCTTAACTGTCTCACGTCTTCTGGGTTAAAAAAAAACCTTTCCTTTTTTAAAGACCAGATCAAAGAAATCTAGCCCTTGCTATTTATTGGGAATTAGTAATTTCTTATTTTGCATTACATCAGCACTTTATTCGTACTATTGGCTTGAATAGGTCTTATAGATTGTAAATTATTTAAGCACAATAAAATGTCATATTTGCATTTGTTTCCTATCAGCTCCCTTAGTTAAATATTTCAGTGAAAGAATATGTGTATTTATGTGTCCGTGTATATATGTGTGTATACATATACGGGGGTGCCATAAAAATGTATACACATTTTAAGAAAGGAGGAAACTGTATTAAAATTGTAATACTCAATATATACAGATAACAAAAGATGAACACAAGTCAGCTTTGACTTCTGCACTTACAAGGGGTTCTCAAAGTGGTTACCATCAGCATCCAGACACTTCTGATTATGACCAACTACTGCTTGGCAAACGTGGAATGAAGTGTCCACTTGTATTGCTGCACATTCCATTTCAATTTTTCCCTGAAGTACCACAAATTAGCCAGTTTTCTATGGTACACCACATCCTTTAAAAGGTCCCCTTCAGGTAGAAATCAAGGGGTGTTAAGTCAGGAGATCATGGGGGAAACTCAAACAATGCTTTCAAATTTCAAATACCACTTCAAAATGGTCTTGAGCTCCTCGACCAACTACCATGCTTCCACCATTTTCTTTGACTGTCCTGACTGTTGCATGGTGATGCTAGATTTGATTAAAGTCATCTTTTGAGCGAACACCATACTACACATAGTTACTGTAATTCAATTCAACTTTGAAGAATAATATGTAGAAAACAGCTCTTAAAATGTGTGTATATTTTTTGGCAACCTGGTATATGAATATAAACATATATATGTATATACGTATCTATAAGCTCAAATCATGTTCATATATATATTCATTTTTATATACACTAATAAAACCCACAGTAAAATGTGTTTGAGTTAAGTATTACGTACACATGGAAGTAAATGAATCTTAGGTCCCTTTCAGCTACAAACATTTATGATAATGAAGAACAATTATATTTATCAATGATTTTCAACACTAAGAACATTACAATCACTATAAAATACTTTCAAAATAAAGATTTTAAGATCACTCTTCTGGAGATGATGAGATAGGAAGTTTAGAGCAGTTCTCAGGTTTTCAATTTTTGGAAGTTGAAGATTTTACTGTAATATGCACTCAGGATTCATAACCACTCTCATGTACGTACTATAGATGCATTTATGTCTGTAATAGTCTGTCAATTTCTCATTATTTTTACATTTAGTGTCCCAGTTTTTACACTTTCTAAGGATAAATATGTTTTTTTCTTTGCTTAATTTCTTATTTAGAAGATGCTTCAAGCTAGATAAGAATAGTTTAAATGGTATAAAATGCTTTTTGCTGAAAGAAGAAGGAAGTGTACTCAATTACAGCTTACACTTATTCAATAGGAAGTGTACTCAATTACGGGACACTTCAGAGCTTGAGTGCCCTGGTATACACTGAGTTTTGTTTGAAGAATTATGAGTATAATTTTCTTTCATTTATTTATTGTTTTAATCTAGATATCTCTTCAAAAGAGGATGGGAAGTACAAGAGTATAAGTATGTACATAATTATTACAAAAACATATGTAGTTTTTCTACATAGTTTTAAGCAGTTTTTGGTTTTTATTACGAAAGCATATTCTTTGCTGTATAATAACATTATAGTCTTTAGGAGTACACCTTCAAGTAATTAGAATGTTTTATCTTAAATACTCTTGCATATTATCACTATCACATATTTGAAGTATTTTCTCGGTTCCCCCAAATCAAGACCATGTGTCTCTTAACAAGAAAATGATTATGCAATTGATATACTTAGATCATTACAATGTATGAATGCTCTTTTCTAAAGTTCACATGTTATTCTAAGTAAATAGGACTATTTTCCATCACTGTCGTTAACCAGATGGTGGCTCCCTGTCAGATTTACTAGAGAGATAAATACATGCATTCTGGCACAATATTCCCAAAGTAGTCTCTTTTTCATCTTTTCATTTTCTAATTTCCATCTCTTTCAGGTGGAAATCACTTCCGTATAAAAGATAATTGGTTGTGCTTTTCAGCCCTGAAATGTTTGCCTCAGGTTAACACTGTCTCTTAAATTAAGACAGACAAAAACAATATCTTAACTTCTCTTCTCTCTCTCTCTCTCTCATTGTTTGTAAATGTCCTTTCATGATATTTCTTATCATTTTCAATAAAACTCAAAGTTTCTCTTTCTCTGCACATTATTTTTATTTAATGTTTTTCTTTTACTCCTTTCCTCCCCTCATCCTCATCCCATTTTATTCTAAAGAAATGTTCTGCAGCCTAGTGTATAAAACTCAGAATTACAGCTAAGAATCTCCTCATAAAGGGAAAGGAATAAAATTAGGAAAACAAAACTCTTTGGACAGCAATGTCCTCATCTGTAATGGTATCTGTAAAAAGAATAGACTGCAGCTCTCCAAGCATGCTTCCAGAATGACTGCTTTATGAGAATGTTTGGTTTTTATTATTGTGTACATAAAAATTCCTTTTTATAAATGTATATATCACAATATTCTTCAAGTAGTACTTTTTCTTTTTACCTTTTTTGTGTTTTGTTTTGCTCTTTAGAACTATATTATATTCTGGTGTCTGGAGCTTAAACACTGCATCCTCTTCTCACCCCTGAGATGGTCTGCAGAACAGCTGCAGAGCAGGGTATTTCTTCCTCATTGTGCTTTGTGCACCAGTGCAGTATAGAGTGTTCTCAACTGATACATGAAAAAAGGAGTAGAAAAAATAATCAGAAAGGAGATGTTTGATTGCATTCTCTAATCTCTGAAGATTTTGTTATTAGCCTATCAGAAGTAAAATTAAGGCTGATTACTATAATACAAATGGTAGTAAAAGATGTGCTCTCCAGAAAGAAGAATTATTTTCCTTCGTTGCTCAGAATGTAATGCTTATGACTATCAAAATTCCATCATAAACCCAGGGCAAGCAGAAAGATTCCAGAGAGAAAACATGAAGTAAAGATAGATTTCATGAAATCACTGATTGCCATGCAACGGACAGATTTGACAAAATAGGCAGGAAAGGTAGATGTGAGCAGGAGAAAATGGCCTAGTCCATTATCAGCTGCCTCTAAATTAAAGAGAAAGAGAAGGAATAGAGAAGGAAGTAGCCTGTTAAAAGGTCATTAAAAGAAATTCTAAACTAAGATAATAGAAATGTAAAATAAGAAATTAGGCTTGGCCAATTATCAGTTATCCTCAAACTGAAAAGATTAGGTAAAAGGGAAATAGCATCACTTATTCAACTGCAAGTCTTACTTTTCAAAACCATATTGTTATGCAGCCTTAATTCTTTTCAGAAGTATCACACAAGAAAGAAAGGGGGAGAATTTCCATCCATAGCTATAAAAACCACCAAACAATTAAGGAAGGGCTGTTTCCCTTTTTTGGGTCAGGCCACTTTACATCTGGGAGTGTGTGCTTTCTTCATTAATAAAAACTCTTAACTATCTTATGCATTCACACACTCTGTCTCTTGATTCAATTCTTTCCTTCAAGAAGACAAGAACTGTGAAAAAATTACTATTTTACAGTAGCAAAGTTTCTGTAATAAAACAAGGGTCAAGTGTTAAGCATAAGGACACTTAGCACATGAGGGATGTGTTGAGTTTCAGAAATGTAAAATGTGATTATCATTACTTATACCACGAGCAGAAAGAAGTCAACATTGAGGTCTTTGTTCAACAATTAAATTCTTTCAATAATGATAGAAAGTCTATCAGTTTCCAGATCCTTTGGGGGAAAGCAAGCAAGTCAAATAGTGCACTAAAACTGATGGAAATACAGCATGTGGTTCTGAGTACAAATGAAAAGATATCTAAGAATTCTCAAAAATATGATGAACACTAAATTTATTAATTTTTAAGTTATCAAATGTAAATCCATTAAGTAGATAAATATAAATTGAAATTATTTCACTATATTATAGCTGCATAATAGTTTTTAACCTTATGTAGGTCTATATGATAACTCTTTTGGAAAAGAAAATAGGCAAAAAGATATACCATATATAAGAGTTTAATGTCTTTTATTTACATTTATAATGAAAATAGTCAATCTATGAGTATTCTGAGTTCTAAACTTTAAAAAGTTTTAAAAAGTTATATATTTTTATATCCATTTTCTCATAAAGTTTTATTGTGGTTATGCAAAAAATGCCACTTAATCTATTCATTTATTCAACAAACCCTTATAAAATGCTCACTATATATGCCAGGTACTGTCTTAGAATGGAGTATACAACCACGTGCAAGACTGACATGATCTCTTCTATACCATTTGCTAAGATATTATTGGTGTGGTAATAAAATATGACAGTTTTTTTAAATATAATCATAGATTAAAATGTCTTTATAATAAAATATGCTCAGAGTTACATTTTGTAATACTATGAAGACATTTACTCCTGAAATGGAAAATCGCAGACAAAACTGGTCCATGTTGACTGTTAAAACTCTTCCATGTTGCAGTTTATGCTCATGGCTTCTATAACCGTGGTTGCTTCCTGTATCAGCCAGCCCTTCCCCATCCCTATAAAAACCCAAAAAGCCTGTTAGTCGGGGCTCAGACTTTGGAGACTGTAACTCTTCTGAGCCCACCGGCATAATAAAACTGGCTCTCCAACTTTCCGCATGCCATTTGACTTCCTCAGTTATCCGTCCTGCCACAACATTTTGGTTCCCTGACCAGGAAGCCAACCATGCTGGCCCGTTGCGCCTCTGGCTCGGCAACAGAAGCCAAAAGGCTGTGGAAGGCTTACCAAGTCAAATGAGGTGGCCCCACCCGGAACCTTTAAGGGGCCTTTTTCCCAGGGGCCACCACACCCGGGGCGACCTGA
The DNA here is from genome assembly GCA_004026885.1 of Lyroderma lyra. Classification (NCBI taxonomy): domain Eukaryota; kingdom Metazoa; phylum Chordata; class Mammalia; order Chiroptera; family Megadermatidae; genus Lyroderma; species Lyroderma lyra. The sequence goes on along the minus strand of PVJL010002212.1, from coordinate 38,451 downwards.
CCCGGCCGGACTCCATGGAGGGACAGACTAACCCCTTTGGGAATAAAGACTCCGGATAAGGTCAGCTCCCAGGACCAGAGCCCCAGTCAGGCCCATCCTCGGATGGAAGGGGAGCTTGATCAATTCCCGACATCTCCACTGCAAGATGCCAGGTAGAGAAATTCCTGGGACTGGGAAGGAAAAACTGTGATAACGTCTGTGTGACTGGACGTATGTGTGTCGGTGCCTCCACGGCAATAGCTACAAAGTCTGAGTTGGCCCTAACCTGCAGTTCTGGGGTGACATCATAAGGCAAAACTGTGACTCATCCTTTTGAGGACAACTAGACCTGGAGATTATATGGGTGTACTATGGCCAAGACGCGCCTTTAAGTCCTGTGAGGGACACGGCCAGGTGGGCATCTGAAAAGCCTCCTCCTGGGGCTCCTCACCTTTGTTCATTTCATGATACCAGAGGTCACTCAGACATAGAAGGATGGGGGTTACTCAGTCTAAAGTCACTGTATTAGATTGAATGCTCAAGAACTTCAAGGAAGGTTATTCTGATGACTATGGTGTCAAACTGAAGCCAGGACAACTCTGAACCTTCTGTGAAGTTGACTGGCCCAGTTTCCAGGTCGGTTGGCCACCAGAAGGAACCTTGGACCTTCCCAAGGACTTCACAGTCTACAGAGTAATTACTGGGTGTCCTCGTCACCCTGAACAATTTCCCTACATAGACTCATGGCTCCTTGGGTTTGGTTCTGTGAAAACAGTAAGGGACAGTGCAGGGCTTTAAAAGCTCATCCCCCAAAGTGGGGAAGGTCCCAGAAGCCGATTCATTAGAGGGACACCAAGTAGGAACCTGCCCCTCCACTGTACATGCTGCCTGCCCCTTAAGCACCAATGGCTCCCTCGGCACCCACTGATCTGCCTGAAAGCCCCTGCCATCAGTCTCTTTCCCTCCCGAAATGGATTCTGACCCACCAGATCCAGAGCCTATTGGAAGGAGACTATGCTCAGTCCAACATGCGGCCACTTACCGGATGCCCTTATGGGAAAGCCGGGGCCCTCAACAGCTGAATGTGGATGGCACTATCCAAACAGGCCAACCTTTATTGTACTACCAACTATTTAGCACCACGGATCTTCTGAATTGGAAGCACCACACACCATCATATTCTGAAAAGCCACCCAGTTATTAGAGACAGCCAACAAGGTGTATGTCAACAGAGATCGGGAGGCCCAGAAGGAGGCACATACAAAGATGAGACAAAAAGTCTCCCTCCTGGTCACAGCTCTCGGGAACCCTGACCGCACTGCCAGGACTGGGCACCCCCAGAAGGGTGGAACTCTTGGGAGCTGACCCTTGAAGCCTGACCCATGTGCCTACTGCAAGGAGATAGGACACTGGAAGAACATATGCGCCCACCGGAAGACTACACCTGGCCCAACCGCCCACGCCGGCCCCACGCACAGAAGAAAGTACCATCCGGAACCTCCTGGTCAGAACCTGATCAGACTGGCTAGAGCCGAATCCAAACAGGAAAGACTGGGCTCCATCCATCTGTGCCCCCAGGAGCCCACGGTCACCAAGCCGAGTGCTTTGGCCATGGTAACTCTCATCCAGGAAGCTGACAAGCTTCCCCTAGATTAGACAACCCACGTGACAGTCCCCACGGGTAACGGCCTTAACCAACAGCCGGATGGCACAGTACCCAGGCCTTCTGTGTGAGAACCCACGGGTGACATTAGAAACAGTGAGCACCCTAAATCCAGCTACATATCTTCCTGCAGAGGCGGGCCCACCTGACCATAACTGTGAGGAAACCATGGGTGACATCTCCAGCCGGCCTGACCTCATGACATTCCCCTCCCCACGCCTGACCTGGTTCTCTTCACAGATGGGAGCAGCTTCATCCAGAATGGGGGACAAAAGGGCGGATATGCAGTAACTACCCAACACCGCGTCATCAGGCTGAGGCACTGCCGCGAGGACGGTCAGCCCAAAGGGCCGGGCTGCGGGCCCTAACTCAGGTGCTCAGGTATGCGGACGGGAAGAAAGTGAACCTCTACAGTGACTCCAAGCACGCCTTCACCACTGTACATATCCATGGGGCCATTTACAAAGAAAGAGGGCTCCTTACACCAGAGGAAAGGAGATCAAAAACAAAGAAGAAATACTCCAAGTACTTGAAGCTGTTTGGCACCCAAAGGAAATAACAGCCATGCACTGCAAAGGACACCAAAGGGGGACTGCCCTGATCAGTCAGGGGAACCGCCAGGCAGACCAGGCAGCATGGGAGGCCGCTGCCCTGATCAAGATGGCACCAAAGCCGGACCTGACCTCCAAGGTACAGAGCCCTGGATCCACCACACTTGGGTCAAAAAGGCTGATGCTGGAGATCCATCAGAGACCTGGACAACCCAAGTGGATCCTGCACGACCATTGCAAATAACACTGCGGAAGGTGCTGGACATCCAGCCCAGGACCAACCAAAGGATGCAAATGGCTTCCACTAGCAGCACCCAGAACTCCAACCAGTGGTAGAACTGTAATGACCTGCCAGCTGTTACTCCTAGATGGTGCCGGGATCCTGACTCTTCTCTCAGCTACAGGACTGGTTGGGGGTGCCCTCGTACTCTGGGGCCTACGGGAAAGACTGTGACTGTTGCTCACTTATTTAGCCATAGTAATATGCTTGCTAATCACAATACATTGGGGAGATTTCTTTCTCACCCGGCTCCTTCAGACTCACGTGCTATTGCCCCCAGAAATACCACCACAGACAACACTACCCCAAACAGGGCAGTCCTGCTTGGGCCAGTGGCTTTTAAGGTAAAAATACCCCAGGCCCAAAATATAACCTGCTTCAATATAACTGGGGGAGAAAAAAAAAATCAATAGGGAGCCTGCCCTTGGCAAACTGTAATACCACCCACCAAGTCCCCAACAACTCAACTCTCGGTGACGCTCCGGGGATATTGTCTATGAGGACACAGCGTACAGCTGCCTGGAAGCCACCCAGGCTGGTCTATGCATGTGGGCTTTCCTGACGCCCAAGATCACAGTCCTCACTGAGGGACAAATGGAACAGAGCTTAACCCTTCCCCTGGAATCCTCACTCAGGACAAAGAGAGCCCCCAGGAGTGGGAGGTATGACGTACCCCAGCCCATTTCTACCACCAGCTGTCTCAAGAGTTAAATGAACACATGGAACGTGTAGTGGACTCTACTGTGTCTCTGCAGAGCCAACTGAACGCATTAGCGGCAGTAGCGCTGCAAACCAGGAGAGCCTTAGATCTACTCACTGCAGAAAACGGGGGGAACCTGTATGTTTCTAGGGGAAGAATGTTGCTATTTTGTAAACTAGTCTGGGGTAATAGCTGAAAAAGTGAAAGAAGTTAGCACATTCAGAAAAGAAAAATGGAGCTAGAAAACACCTGGACTTCTAAAGGGCTAGGAAACTGGACTTCATGGCTATTACCCCTCACTGGCCCCTTGCTAATGGTCCTGCTAGCCATCATACTAGGACCCTGCATTCTTCGGGCCATTACCCAGCTCACTGAGACCATGGTGAACAGGGCAACCACTGCTTGAATGCTGGCCCTGCAGGGCTACCAACCCTTAGACTACGCTGAGTCAGAGATATATAATGATGCCCCATAAGCAGAATTATAAGGGCATCGAAAGGGGAAATGGAATGGAAAATCGCTGACACACATGGTCCATGTTGTCTGTTAACTCCTAATGCTGACAAAACTGTTCTATGTTGACTATTAAAAATTGTTCCATGTTGCAGTTTATGCTCATGGCTTCTATAACCCTGCTTTCTTCCTGCATCAGCCAGTCCTTCCCCAGCCCTATAAAACCCCCAAAAGCCTGCTAGTCAGGGCTCAGGCTTTGGAGACTGTAACTCCTCTGAGCCTGCCGGCATAATGAAACTGGTTCTCCAACTCTCTGAGTGCAGTTTGACTTTCTCAGTTACCTGTCCTGCCTCAGTACTCCAATGCAAACTCTGCCAAAGGCTGGATGCCCATACTACACTGCTGGCTAATAGGTTGTAAGACTTACATGGTTTCACAGGATTCTAGCACTTTCAGAATTAATAACAGAAATGAAAATTAACTTTTGACATTCTAGTGAAAAATGAGGATATATTCTTTTGGGTTTGTTTTTTTTTTTGTTCTTTTTTGTTGTTGTTGTTTGTTTGGTCTATGTGACTAACCAGTGAAATCCTCGCTCCCCATTCTATGAAAGAAAAGCTTGCCACTTGCCTGGGTGGGTTATGTCCTTGCCCATGACCCCATGGTTATATCATCTTTTGCTATAATTGATTTAATGAGGGATGAAAGAATGAATAAACTGATCAGAAAAATCGAAGTAAATCTGCACTCTGGGACAGTCAAGCAATGTGCCAGGGAGAAAGAAGTCTTTATGACTTTGATCAAAAATTGTGCAATTCTGGATTCATCAGATTTTTACTTAATTGCCAACATTTATCAGCCTTTTGCCATATCTGTGGTCTACATAAATGATAACCCGGTCTTCTGTCCCTGGAAAAATGTTCATTACATTTTTGTCCCTAGTATTTAATCTTTATCTGAGGTTTCATATTAGGCTTGATCTCTTGCACCATAAGGCTGTTCCTCAGAGGCTCTGGTATCTGCTTGTTGGGCAGAGAAAATGCCTTGAACTGATCCAATTTACTTAAAATACTATGTGTTTGTGAAGGTTGAATTGAAAAAAAAATTATAGCCTACAATATCATGAAGTTCTTAGGTTCTTTCAAACTTTTTAAGTAATGAAATATGTCATATATTATTCTCCATTTGAAACACATCCTAGACCTTACATTAGGGCAGAGATTATGATTTCAATATCATTGTATTTCCCACAATTTCCCTCTAAATTAAAGTAGCTATCCCAAGACTTATTATAGCTTATTTAGTAACTCTATTCCCTTTCCTGACAATCATCCAATAGTGATCATTGTAGAAGTGTGCTTAAGGTTCATTTTTATGTATAATAATAATTTAATCTACATTGTACTTCAAGTCTCAAATCCACATGTGACCAAAGTAAACTGAAGCAGCTTTGGCCTCAGTCAGCACGTTGTCCAGTCAATGGAAATGCCTTTGCTCCATCAAACAAAACATCAAAATACAATTAAATGGTTTTTGTTGCTTTTTAACCCTATCAGACTGCTGTACCTAATTTTCAGTACTTCGCCTAGTACGTGAAAAAAATACGTCACAAACTAAAAATAACCAACCAATCGTGGTCAAACCTCCTGGTTAGCCATTGCAACTGTCTGCCCCCATGTGTTTGAGTTGACTTTGTGTAGTTTGATGTGAAAAAATTCTGAAAATTCACAATGAAACGAGTGGCTGAACCAAGCACTTCAACAGAAAAGCAAAGCAGGTCTAGGCTTATCACAGTCCGACAGGTGATCGATACTTTGGTTGATTCAGACTCTGAGGAGTCAGAATTTCATCAAGAATACGTTTCCAGTTCAGGTGACACAGACAGTGAGCGCTGATGACCCGCCTTCACCAGTCTCATCATCATTACCACTGGCCCCGGTGGCTTTTCATAAAATTTTTTATGTGGGCCAGATATAATTCTTGTATCTTGTATGCTTCAAAGCAGCAAGTTGCTTCAAAAAAGCCAGTTTATTTCACCAGATATATTCAGAAACTGTTCCTGCAACTTATTGGTGGATATAGGAAATCAGCCCATAGCCACCCACAAAAGGAACCCTGCCTTCAACGGATGACCCGAGGCAATCATTTCCCAGAGATTCCCCCTGGACATCGTCTAATCATATCTGTGTTGTGTGCATGGAAAAACACTCCAGGTACAACAAGCAAAATCCTGGAGTGTCTTATAAAGACAATCCATGCAAGAAGGTGAAGAGCAACATCTGGTGCTCACTTTGCAAGAAGTACCTCTGTGTGAAACAAGGCTCATCCTGCTGGGTGGATTGGCACACAAAAGTGGGATATTGGTCCTAGATGGAAGGTAGACCTATTTTCTACAGTGTCTCCAAGTTCCATCTTATTCTAACCACTTGTTTGCATGTAACTAACATTTTTCTAGATCATGTTGGTTTTTTCTCTTTAATGCTCAGGAGCCCAGGTATAGGGGACAGTTAGGTTCAGGGCCTCAGGTCTGGTAGGGTTAAAGAAAGGCCAAAGAAAGATTCTATTAATATTTCATGGTACACAGTAAAATATCCTAAAAATCCATATTTATACTAACCTGTTAGTCTTCCAAGCAACTGGTCAGAAATCTTATTCCTCTCTTGCCCATTCTCCTTTCCTGTAAATGTCACACCAGACATTTCCCCCCCTTTTTTTGGTCTCTTATTCAACTTTTGTTCTCATCCTATTACTTGAGTTTAGTTTCTAGTACTCCACGCACCCATCAAAGATGTAGACACAATTCTTCATTTATTCCGGGAAAATTTTCCTTTATTTTATCTCTGAATACTTTCACTATTTCATTTGTCAATCTTCCTTTAATATTCTTCCATATTGATCACCTTCTCACCAGGTGCAAGAATCGTGAGGTTTCTTTGCCTAATCTTCTATAAAATTAGCTCAAGATTTTCCTTTTGCTGTCAATTTGATTTTTGGCTCCAGCTAGTCAGTTAACTTGGGCGGCTTTACTCAGGCTTTATATTGCTATGATAGAGCATGTCTTGGTTGTCATTGCCACTTTTCCTGATTGACTTCACTATAGCTTCAGTTAAAGAGTCACATAGACTTTATGTTTTCTATGGCCAGAAAGCATAAAAATGAGAGAATGGCGTGAGATCTCCTGATTGATGTAGTCCTGGCTATATGACACCTTGCTTTTGCTCTCTTTCCTCCTTTCTGTCTCAACTAGGAGCCACAGCGTTTAGCCAGTGACACCTTCCTTTCCCAGCCTGGCACTGCCCAGAAGACAGCTAAACTAATTAGCTGGTGCTTCCTGCTTTTCCCCTGGGCAACACTTTTGTGGAAATACGTAAGGGCTGAGATTCCTGTTTTTCTTTGACACTACTACAGGCTGTCTACTCAATCCCTTATTCCCTACTGTCTGAACTACAGTGTCTCACTATGTTTCTCAGGATTTTTGCACTTCACATTCTTTCCTTAGGACTACTACAGAAGGTAGGACATAATTATTACCTTCTAATGTTCACCTTAAGCTCTTTTAACCTGTGTCATTCAGTAATATGATTCATAGAAAGCAACAAATGATGCTTGAAAGCACTATTAAGCAACAATTATTGCAACCTTTACTATATATTGTATATCATTTTGATTAACTAAAATTGTGATATGATGCAATTTGATTTCACTTAAATTAAATTGGGAATTGATTATAATGACAATAATATGTAACTGAGTACACAAAAATGACTGCTTAGATTGAAACAGAGAATTGTTGCTCATAAATATCTTGAAATTAAGTCACTAAAAGGAATAGTTGCATAGTGTTAAGGGCCTGAACTGGGAATGAGAATAATTCTCCTCTGTCTGATAACAGACCTTGTACAAGTCACTCAGAATCTCTGCATGACTCAAGTTCTTTACCTGTAAGAAACACATACAAAACAAACTGTATGATCTGCCAAGATACTTCCAGATTAAAGTTCTATTAATTTGAATTGTTTACTGCTTTTGTGCTTTTCTGCTTTTCATTATCATTCTAAAACTAGTTAAACATATATATTCTTGAATTATAAAACCTGCACATAGTAATGTATATGTTTCAGAGGAGAATTTTATTCTTATCATATTGATAAATTTCAATTTAATATCGTTAATCATTATCTTAAATACTATTTTAGGTTTTAGAAAGTTTATAAATGTACAAAATTTTTATTCCAAAATTTTCCTTTACAAATGACTTCGATTTGTTATTAATTTACCCTTTTCCATATATATCTGATTGCTATTACTACTACTACTATTATTTCTATTTACATAGTATATTTTTTCATTATTTTCCTTCAGTGCTTAGGCTATAGACCAAAATATGGGAATCACTTTCATTTGTAGTTTATGCTCAGACATTCACTGCAAGCTGAAAAAATAAGTAAGAAATGTGGTTGCTTTCCGTTTGTTTGACTTTTGAACAAATATTAGGAGAGAAGACAGCACTTTATTACCTATATTGAATCTCTTTGGGGAAGAATAAGAACTGATGATGCTTGCAAAAGAAGAGGATGAAGTTTTTGAGAATCTTATTCCTGAAATTAGTAGTTAAGATGAAAATAATACCTGTTAGCATGGTTAGTTTGCGTTTCATTTACTTTTTAAACTGGTTTATTGTATTTTCATTATAAAGCTTCTGTTTCTGCCTTTATTATTCAAGGATGATTTCAATCTTCCTACAGGTAATGAGATCCACAGATCAATTCTGTGTTTGATGTAAATATGTTAACTGATAATGTAGATGTTTAGTATAGATGTTTGGTCATTTTATTTACACAGTGAACAAAAGTAAGTCCTAAGATGAAGAGTTTCTGTGTTAAAATTATTCCGATCAGCAAATAATTATTTTTCTTCAAATAATTTTCAGAACTGAAAAAAAAACAACACTATAGAATGGTGTGTTAATCTTATAAATATTGACAATTTTTGTTTCTGTAGTTTTTTTTTCTAATGATCAAATGAGACAACTACAGGGAGGTAAGTTTAAGTAACTAATATGTGGGGTGACAGCCATGCATAACGATTGGACAGCTAGTTAGCTAAATATGGAGCAAGGAACATGTCAGGCATTTAATGAATAACATAGATACATTTTGTGATGTTTTATTTCTATGTATTTTAAAATTAAATGTCACCCTAAGTTCTGCTAGAGAAAGCTGTCTTTCAAAGGAAAAGGACTGCTGTCATACATATTGTGCAATACTCTTTATCTACCATTGTCAGACATGTTTCTATTTCAACACTTTGGTTCACTTATCTTTCCTTTTCTGGATTCCCATTTTAAATGGTAATTTTGTTTCTTCTATACATATCCCACTACTTCAGTATATCTTTTACATGAAGTGTTTTCAGGTGCTTTTTTCTTTGGGGTTTCTCTTAAACCACAAAATTTACACCTGTTAATAATGTATCTGGAAGTTTTGTTAGAACACATTTTCAAACTAACTTGTTTGATTTGTCTGATGAAGTGGTCTCCTGTACTTTAAAACTTTTAAAGATATAACTATTTTTCTTCTAATTATGTGTCTTCCTTCTTCTCATTTCAATTCTAGAGTCAAACTATCATTCATCACATAGTTTACATTATTCTGTTTTCAAATAGTGTTTCTAGTCTTTGCACGCAAACAGTTCCCAAAAAGATAGCAGAGGGTCTGAACCACAGGCACTTCCCATATAGTGTTTATTTATTTTTTGCTGTTGCTTCTGTTTTGTGTTGTTTTTTGTTCCTAAAGTGTCTTTCATGTACAGGTAGGGCTTGTATCTGCCCATTATTCTTATTTTTGTCTTCTCATCCAGCTCTCTTTCTCATGACCCTTCTCTTTTCCGGTATAATATACCTGTCTCCAAAGCATTAAAAACAACACATAACCATTATCAATATAAAGAGATACACTTTTTCTTTAATGGAATGCCCTTTCATCAACTGTTTACCTTTTTATTTCTTTGAAAGCACTACTGAATAATTGAACAGAACTACTACATTCACACTGTGTACATCCCTTGCAGGTACTTTGAAGCAACTGCTTATAGATAATATTCTAAACCAACCCAAAGTATTTTTTAGGCTACATTAAAGTTCATCTTGCTCTGGAATCATTTATTATCAAACTTCAGTAAAAATAATGTTTGCAATTCTGGCAATTCTATATTTATACTGATGCCTGACTGTAAATCTAATCTATCTTCTAGCTTCCAAAACCCTCTTTGAAAATATTCTAACAATGTCTTTTAAAGTTCTGCTGTAATTAAATAGGAAAAAAAAGGTATTTTCAATTGATTCTTTTCTAATAAAGCAATTAAGTTATGGATATTAATTAGGAAAATATTAGATTTTATTGAAATATTTTATTTTACTTTATTTTATTGAAAATACATTTGTGAAATAAGTTATTTAAAATTTTAATACAAAAATCAATCACTGATATTACCATAAGGAAAAAAATAGTGTTTCTCATTACTAAATATAATTTTTCCAATATGCCTAAGTTGCTTTAGCATTTGGTATGAGATTTTTATTTTCTAAAGGTATTACAAATATATATATATATATACATACACAAAAATATTTGCTTTGTGATTCTCTCTGTGAAGCTTTATAATCCTCTAAAGATAATTGAACATTTAAATAATAGTGGTTACTATGTAGCGATTCAACTTATGACAAAAGGAGTAATGTTCTGATCTCACTGTATCTGATTAAATATAGAATCTCATGTCAGGTGAAGAATGGTCACCAAGACCAAGCCAATCAAAGAGAGAGATTCAAACTTATCTATGAAACATACTACTTTACAGGAAACACGTTTACCTGTAGTGATCAAGTAAATAGCCACAAATACAGATCAGAAAATAGTTCTATTAAATTTTAAAAGTAACCACACATTTATAAGATTATTATTTAAAACGTTAGATAATACTACTTACTTTTCATAGTCTCAATGTAGTCTTTTTCTCTAGACAGAAGGAAATTTTCCATTCAAAATAGCTCATAAAACTTCTTGTCTTTGTAATCAAGTTAAGACTAGAGGAAACGACTTGCTTCCATCAGCAGGATACCATTTTATTAAATTCAATCAAATGTTCTATTTACACACTTCAATCCTCGATAAAATCCAATTTTATTATTTGAAACCTATAATCTTCAGTGAAATTGAATAAGTGTATTTTACCAAAGCTGAAGTGCTCTGTTATATTAATCAGCTAGACAAGATTTTATAAAAAGGTAGGGAGGGACGGAATAAAGGCAGCATTGACAACAACCTGTATTTTGGCAAACTGCTTTAGTCTTCCGTTTTAAGTTAATCAATTTTTAAACTTAACGTCAAAATTTTTATTGGAGAAATATTACACAATAGAATAAGAATGTCTGCATTTTAATTTAGTTTTTATGTTCCATGTGAACAGTTATTCCTTGAGCATAGTTATAGAATACTACTATTTTAGTATATTTAATTTACAGAAATCCATTTATTCAGCTTACAGAAGAATAGATATCACCTGCTTAGGAATTTTAAGAAAAAGACAAAGCATAAAATATGATAAATATAATTAATAAAGGAAGGTACCTAGTTATAGTGCTTCTAAATAACCTTGAGTAAAGCATGCCTTAAAATCAATAAGTCTCAGTAAGTTTAACCCACAACGGCCTCAATTCAGAGCAGCCACCATACCCTGCATGGCTCTACTTTAAGCTCTCAATTAGTATCTTAAATGTCTCTGTGGATTTACTCTGAGAAAACCTACTAGGTATGTTTCTACTTTATCAATAAAGCAGAGCAAATAGCACTGGATTATAAGTCAAATGTTGTGTTTATAGTCATGGATTCTGAGTTAACTATCTGAGCAACTGTAAGCACGTGATTTAAACTCTCTGAGCCTCAGCAAGTAGGCTACCAGCCTCCATTCCTCACCTGAGGCAGACGGCTAATTGATTATGATATGCTTCGTACAGTCCTGCATTTACACAGTGGTCCAGGCAGTGAGTGCCAATCAGTTTAAGGCACCATTCAAGTTTGAAATTATTGCCATGCTAAGACTGGATAATTTCTAAGGTCATTAACCATTTCTAACATTTAGGAATTCTAAATGCCCCAAAGTAATTAATTGATTCTTGGTATTAGTACTCATAAAGGATTCAAGGTTTCCAGCTTTGTAGATAATTCTAGCATCATTTACAAATGTTTTCTGGTTCTTACTAGCTCAGTGTCTCTTTGTCTAAGATGGCTAAATTATGATTAATAAAACTAAAGTTTATTGAAAATGTGTATATATATATATATATATATATATATATATATATATATATATTATGCTTATGACCTATGTATGTATGTATGTGTGTATGGATGAGATGTATATGCATATATAGTATATACAGGAAATAAATACACAATTTAAAAGAAAGCTGAAGATTTATAATTTTAAAGATGCTAAAGTCATTTATTTCAATTGGAAATAAATGATAGCTTGTTAATGTTTACAAATGACATGTAATTAAAGGGAGAAGAATTATGCTATAAGATAGGATGTCTTTTGGCTTTGAGAAATGTTTTTGGAGCCATTACTCTGTGCAGTAGAATGATGGAAATGCTATTCTGAACTCAATCTAGCCCCTTGAACATTCATCTACTTCTAAACTACTTTTGAAACAGAAAGTGAGTAAATGTGATATAAGTGACAAAACATCCAATTAAATATGTCCTCTTCTAATAATTTAGGTTTGCCAAAGTGCATTAAAATTTGCAATATGCATTTTGTTGGATTTACATTTAAAATATTTATCAAGAAGTACTATGATAGGATAGAAATAATGACAAATTTGAAATTAAAAGATAAGGATTGAAGTCATGGATCAAATGAAGTATAAATTTAAAGTAATGTTTTAAATATAGAAATTGTATACATTTGTTATTTGAAAAACACATTGGTTTAACTCAAACAATAATCAGTGAGAATGCTCGCTCTTTTCTCTCTGATATGAGAATAAAAATGTGCTGTGTGTGTGTGTGTGTGTGTGTGTGTGTGTGTGTATAAATACACTAGGTTGGACAATTAATTTCATGAACACATCCTAGAAAAAGTGCTACATACCTCATTGCTGAGTATCACTACGGTCACCTTTGAAGTCCTCCCCTTGGGAAGCTGTGCACTGACAGCAGCACCCAGTCCATCCTTCAAAGCAATTTGGAACTCTCTTTCTGGAATGGCCATCAGAGCTGTCATCATCCTGCCAAGTTGTTTGTACAGTGTTGCCAACACAAGCCCAAGGTGGCAAGTTCGCGAACTTAAATGTTAGATTTTGGGGACGATGACAGCTCTGATGGCCATTCATTCCAGAAAAAGGGTTCCAGAATTGTTTTGAAGGGTCAACTAGGCACTGGTGTCAGTGCACAGCTTCCCAATGGGAGCACTTCGAAGGTGACCGTAGTGATAGTCAGCAATGAGGTATTCTCTGTTTATTATATTTTTTACTTAGATGTTAAAAAGTAACTAGATATAAACAAAATTTAATATAGATTTCATTACTCACCTGTGGCAGTAAATTTACATGACATTTGGCTGTAAAGTAATAAGATTGATCTAGGTGACACTTTCCAAATTTCATTACCTGAGTGCTGGCCCTTTAACAACAGATATGGCATTAAAATAAATTATTAAAAAACAATATTTAAGGTAAGACAATTGGCATCCATTTTTTAAAAATGTGAGTATGAGATTAATTTTTTATAGTTATTCTGTCCATGCCCTTGCCAGAATTTCAATTGTTGTTTTCTTTGCTTTAAGGCAAATTAACCAATCAATTATAACACATGATCCCATAAAATAGAAAAATATATTAACCTAGTTATAAAGAAAATTGAATTATCTTATAAAATTGTTATTATATGGCATATATTTCTCAGATTCTGTGTGTGTGTGTGTGTGTGTGTGTGTGTGTGTTTGTATATGGATTATGTTGAAGGATAACATACATCATATGCACATTTCTTTTAGCAAGTGAGTAAACTTGCAAAATCATTAGAATATATGGAAGATAGTGAATATGTGAAAAGGAGTAGTAAGATAATATGGCATATTTTATTAAAATATATCTTAATTCCAATTTAATTATATAATAGCTATGCATGATTATGGGCTTTTAAGTTCTGACTGGACATTTTCAAATTTTATTTTAATGTATACATTTTCAAAAAATGTATTCAAGGAATTCATACCACACATCATTATATACACTAGCATATTCAAAATGCTATTAACCATTTACAAGTTGTTAAATTGAGACCTCAAAACTTGGACTACTATGTTCTTGTGGACATTTATACGGCAATAAACCATAAATATTTAATTATTACTAAAAATCCTAAATTTGCTGTCTTCCTAAGGCAACAGGAAGTTAAATAGGTGATAATCTGAAAAAATAATTCTTTAGTCAATTAGTATTTTAAGCCCTATGATGGATATACATGAGGGTTAAAAAACAAAAGACATCATCACATTGAATGGTGTTTATAAAGAAATTATACCATTTATTTTGTTAGCAATTCACATAAACCTAATAAAATGCCAAAATATAGTGGCACAGGTATGGGAAAACTTTATTAAAAACAATAACCTTGACCTTAAAGCACAAAGAATATGAACATTTATTAGTATCGCTGGTTTACAATCCAAAGTGCTTTCCCTGTTACCAAAGTGCTTAGGCTGATATTTTTAAAAATAATTCTGATGCTTCACATACATAATTTGTGGTTAACATGGTATTGAAAGTCCTAGCCACAGCAATCAATAAAGAATAAACAAAACAAAAACGGGCATCCAAATTGGAAAAGAAGTAAAACTGTCATTATTTGCAGACGATTTGATACTACATATAGAAATCTCTAAAAGCTCAACCAAAAAAGACTGCACTAATAAATAAATTCAATAATGTTGCAGGATGCAAAATCAATACATAGAAATTTGTTGCATTTCTGTAAATCAGTAACAAATGATTAGATGAATAATTAAGAAACAATCATATTTACAATTGAATCAAAAAGCATAAAAGATCTAGTAATAAATTTAACCAATGAAGTAAAAGACCTGTGTTCTGAAAACTATAAGAAATCAAAGAAAGAAATAAAAAATGATACAAATCAATGAAAGAATATACTTTCCTCATGGGTTTGAAGAATTAATATTTGAAATGTCCTTAGCACCTAAAAGCAATATACAAATTCAATGCAATCCCTACTAGAATATCAATGACATTTTTCTCAAAATTAGAACAACTAATCTTAAAATTTATATACAACCACAAAAGACCTTGACTAGCCAAAGCAATCTTGAGAAAAAACAAAGTGGGAGGCATCATACTACCTGATTTCAAACTGTACTACAAACCTACAATAATCAAAACAATAAGGTACTGACATAAAAACAGATATCTAGATCAATAGAACAGAACATAGAATCCAAAAATAAATCATTACTTGTATAGTTAATTATTTTATAACAAAGGGGTGAGGATATACAATGGGGTAAAGACAGTCTCTTCAATAGTGGTGCTGGGAAAACTGGACAGATATATGTGCAAAAAAAATGAAACTAGAATACTTTCTTACACCATATACAAAAATAAGCTCAAATGAATAATCATAAGTCCTGAAACCATAAAACTTCTAGAAGAATATATATGCACTAAATTCTTAGACATCAGTCTTAGCCATATCTTTTTGGATAAGTCTCCTTGGAGGAAGGCAACAAAAGTAAAAATAAATAAATGGGTCTAAATCAAATTTAAAGGTTTGTACAATGAAGAAAACCATCAACAAAACAAAAAGAAAACCTACTGAATGAGAGAAGATACTCACAAATGACATATGAAATAAGGGATTAATATCCAGAATACATAAGAAACTCCTCTAACTTAACACCAAAAAACAATCCAATTTAAAATGGGCAGATGATCTGAACTGGTATTTCTTCAAAGAGGACAGACAGGTGGCCAATGAACATATGAAAAGATGCTTAACACTATAATTATCAGGAAAATGAAAGTCAAAACCACAAGGAGATACCACCTCATACCTATCAGAATGGTTATTGTCAAAAATATCTACAAATAATAAATGCTGGTGAGGATGTGACATAAAGAGAATTTTCATGCACTGTTGGTGAAACCAAAAATTGGTACAGCCACTATGGAAAACCGTAGAGAGATTCCTGAAAAATTAAAAACAGAGCTGCCATACAACCCAGGATTACCACTTCTGTGTTTTTTTCAAAGAAAACAAAAACACTAATTCAGAAAGAAATATTCACCCTTACATGCATTGCAGCGTTATTTACAATAGCAAATATATAGAAGCAACCTACACGTCCTTCGATAGCTGAATGAATAAAGAAAACATGGTATGTAGATACAGTGGAATATTACTCAGCAATAAAAAAGAATTAAATCTTGTCATTTGCAACATGGATGGACCTAGAGGATATTATGTTAAGTGAAATAATCAAACAGAGAAAGACAAATACCAAATAAATTCACTTACATATGGAATCCAAAAAAGCAAAACAAATTGATAAAGCAAAGCAGAAACAGACCCATAAAAAAAGAACAAGTTATTGGTTGCCAAAGGAAAGGTCATGTGAGTGAAAAGAAAATAAATTATTCACTCCAAAAAGGGGTTTTTTTCGGCTATTGTGATTCTTTTGTGGTTCTATACCACCAAGCTAACCATGATTCCATATAAACTATGAGGTTGAATAATTAATTTCATGATTCATCCTAGAAAATGTGCTCCATACCTCATTGCTGAATATCATTATGGTCACCTTCAAAGTACTCCCCATGGGAAGCTGTGCACCAAAGTCAGAGCCTAGTCCACCCTTCAAAACAGTTTTGGAACTTCCTTTTGGGAATGGCTATCAAAGCTGTTGCCATATCCCAAATCAGATAATTTAGTTCATGAACTTGCCACTTGATTGTACAGTGTTGCCAATGTAAGCCTACCGTGGCAAGTTCGCAAACTTAATTGTTAAATTTGGGGCACGACAATAGCTCTAATAGTCATTCGAGAAAGAGAGTTCCGAAACTGTTTTGAAGGGTGGACTAGGCGCTGGCACTGGCACATAGCTTCCCAAGAGGAGTACTTCAATGGTGACCGTAGTGATATTCAGCAATGAGGTATGTAGCACTTTCTCTAGGATGAGTTCACAAAATTAACTGTCCAACTTTGTATCTCTTTTGGACCTCTCAAAATTCTATGGCATAGGTTGAATATGAGCACTATCCTCATTTAAAACAAGATGAAGAACTTAAATATAAATATTCTCACAAAAAGGGTAAATATACATGATATTTGCAAATAACACCTCTGATAAGGGGGTTATTATAAAAGATATATAAAGAGCACATACAACTCTATCACAAAAAACAAAGAAGTCAATTAAAAAATGGGCAGAAGACCTGAATAGACACTTCTCTCAAGAAGACATACAAACCAATAGATATATGAAAAAATACTTAATTTCACTAGCTATTAGGGAAATGAAAATCAAAACCCCAATGAGAACCATCTCAAACCTCTTAGAATGGCTGTTATCAACAAGACAAATAATAGGAAGTGTTGGAGAGGCTGGGGGGAGGAAGGGACCCTCACATGCTATTGGTGGGAATGTAAGTTGGTATAGCCACTATGAAAAAGAGTATACAGGTTCCTCAAAAAGTTAAGAATACAGTTACTGTATGACTGAGCAATGTCTCTTTTGAGTATCTACTCAAAAAATCTAGAAACGTTTTTCTGTAAAGTTATATGTATTTGATGTTCATTGCAGCAATATTTGCAGTGGCAAAGACATGGAAACAACCAAAGTGTCCTTCAATAGAGGATGAGGTAAAGCAGATGTGGTAGGTACCAATACACAATAGAATACTTCCTGACAATAAGAAAAAATGAAATATTGCCATTTGTGAAAATATAGACGGGCCTTGAGAGTATCATGCTAAGTGAAATAAATCAGACAGAAAAAGTCAAGAACTGTATGACTTTGCTCATATGTGGGATAAAAGTACAAGAAATAAAAATTCATGGACATAGACAACAATTTAGTGGTTACCAAAAGGTAAAGGGGGTGGGAGGAAGCAGAGGAGGGAGGGAGCTCAAAAACAAATACATTTTTAAAAAAAGAACAAAATAAGGTAAATATATGAAGTGATGGATGTATTAATTCAGTGGGGAAATCCTTTCACAATGTATGCATGTGTCAAATCATTACATTGTACACATTAAACACCATAAAATTTCATTTGTCAATAATGCCTTAATAAAGGTGAATAAAATAAAATAAAGGGGAAATACGTGCAGAGGGAGAGAAAGTTTAAATGACCTTGTCAATGCCACATCAATAACATTTGCTGGGTTAAAAGTCTTCCCTCTCTCCCTTCTTCTTTTTCTCTTTTTCCTTTTCTCTCTTCCTTCCTTCTTCATTTAGTAATCATTCACGTAATTGACACCTGTATCAGGTGATATGCCAAGATAAATGAGAATCTCTGAAAAATTACTAGATCTATTGACTGCTCTTCTTGGGTAAGTGAAATAAAGCACCTGAAATGTAGGAGTGAAGGCCCTGGCTAATGAGGGAATTGACTGCACAGTCTGAAACAAAAGAGACATAACTTTAATAAATTTGAAGTTTAGATAGAACTCATAAACCATGCTAGATATGACGGTTGACAAAATGTGTATGACAAATCTCACTATGTAAACTAGATGTGCCTAGGAATCCATCCCCTATATGTCAAGTGAGATAGATGTTTCATTTAGAGGATAAATAAACCAAAATTAAGTTTGACATACTATCTATTTCATGTAAAAGTCCCGACATAAGAAAATAGGTTAGCACTGCAAAATATGAGCATATGTACGAGTATGTGTGTGTGTGTGTATATATATATATACTATATATATATAATACATATATATATAGTATATATATATAATACACACACACACATTTTTACATAGTAGTTTTCAAAAAAAACATTTACTTTTCTAGCAGATTGTCTTCAATTTAGGATATGGCTATTGTCAATAAAGAAGGCTCTTACAATGCAACAATACACTTTACTAAACAAATTTATTTAAAATGCTATTATCTGCTACTTGTCTTATTTTATATTGCCAGTATCCACTGAGTGCAAATAAGTGCTTGCCACTGAAGAGGTCTGCATTTAACATCTGTCACCAGCATCCAGCAACTGCACCTATGGGGAACTGTCAGGGAGATTGTTATTCTCCTTTGTAACACCCTGAATCTGTCTTACATCATTTACATACAGATAGTTATAGGCATTCATCATTTCATTATGCTGACGACTTCACTATTCTGATGTATAATGTCTCTTTAATGAGCCTCAAAAAATACAATATTCCTTGATTTATGACTGCTTAACTGAAAAATTATACAAATCGGCAAAAAACCCCCTCATAATGTATTTTCATTTTTCCTCCACATTACACTTATATTTATTATAACAGTGACTCATGAGTTAAGCTTATACTTCTTTGACAAAAGAAATGATCAGAACTCAACTTACCATGTTTTAATACCACTGTGGTTTATGTGCATATTTAAAGCTGCATGATAGTAAAACTGTGCTGACACTAAAAAGTAGCAAATTACTTGTAAAATCAACCACTTTTTTTTTTCCAAGAAAGACTGTGTATTGGACAACCAGTTTCAATCTCACTGTAAGTTTGACAAGCCTTCTTTAGTTGGAGGGAAGGTGATAATCCTAATATTCAATTTTCCCTTTTGTTAAGTAAATATTAAGAACCTGGATACCAGAGAGAACTTTTATCAAGCAACAAAGCGGTAGTGAAGAAGGAAAAACTCCAAAGGTGAATCTGAAATGGGAACAAAAGCTTGAAAAGAGATGGAAGCTGCTGCTTCTTTCACATAAGCACAGGCCCCTCTTGGGATGGCTTCCTATTCTGCAAGAGCTCTGCCACTGAGGTGATGAAAAGTATCCTGTTTATTAATTAAAAATTATTTCCCAAAAGAAACTGGTTGTGCCCCAAACAGGCAAGAGTTCCAAAGAAGTATAAATTGTTCATGTGCTGCCAGCTTTTACAAAAGTAGGAAGCCTTTGGGTATAGGGTAAAGCACATCAGAATGAACACTATATATACAATTAAGGATTAAGACTGACCATGAATCTCAGAAGAGCTCATAAACCAGAATGAATAAGGCATACAGAAATAGAACAAAATTTAAGAATTGATATTATTAAATTTGATATTAGCCTCTCTAGGTTTAGTTTTCCTTCATCATATATAAGATTATTTGTAGCTTTCAATTTCCAAAAGAACATAAAAGTAAGCTAAATTAACCTAAAATTATGAGAAAAAAGAGCAGTTCAAGTTAAATGAAAGTAAGTACAAGACTGCTCTCATACAGAACAAGTAATAGGATTGCATGTAGAAATCCTAATCAAAGACATATGGTACATACACACATACTCTGTAAGAAAGTGTCCATTTATAAACTATATACAAGTAAATAAGTTATATTACTTTAACATTATCATTTTATTTCCTAGCTTGATTAGTCTCTTTCAGGCTCACGAAAAATTACTTTGGCTTATATCTATATATGTGACTTACCCACAGAGAAAAGCTAATAACCAAAGTTGAAGCAAAAAATGTGATGTTCCAGTTTTTTGGGTATTCTTACATAGAAGAATGCTAAAAAATATATGTGTAAATTAATTTAGCATCATTTACAAAAAAGAGTTTTTATAACCTTCTTTAGTAACTATTATGTGCAAGGAGGCATGATGGTTTTCATATAGTGTAGGTCAGAACAGTTTTAGGCAGGTTTCCCATCATTACTTAAAGAAGCATATTAGATTGTCATATGCTAAAGAAATACACACTTGAATACCATTAGATTGTCCCCTCAACTACAAAATATAAGATGTACCATACAATGCACATATAATAATATTATGAAACAGATATTTATAGTTTTAGGATAAAAGGGCTCTTATTTTTCAAACATCTTTGAATTGACCAGATGTTTGTTTATAATTTTAGTCCAAAATGGGTCCTGACTTTTAGTTTTATTTTATTTTAAGAAAAAAGATAACAGCTAAAATCATTGAGATCTTAAGGCGTCTCTCTGAATATAACACTCACAAATTTGTCTAAAGAAATAATCATCTTCCCTTTATTCCAGTCTTGGAGGATGTGTTCTTCTCCATCTCTGAGGCCAACTAATTTACCCTAAATATACTTAATAGCAAACATTATAATGAGTTCTCACTGTAAATCATGCTTACATACATGATGACAAGTAATTTTCACAATAACCCTCTTAAATTGTTATTTTTATCACATTTTAATGATGAAGAGACAAGCTTTGAGAGGTTAAATGACATTGTGAAAGCCAAATGGTGGCCAAGTAGTGAAGCTGGCCCCAAAGCAGTCAACCTGCATTTCAACTTTAGATCACTACAGGAATTGTGCTTTCAATTTTAATCCCTCTTCCATGTGTCTTCAACTTCTCTCTCTTTCCTGGTATTTACTAAGCTTCAGATATCTTCTATTAAAATGAAAAAAAAAAAAACACCATCAACAAACAATAAGAAAGCCTACCTTAAATCAGCCAACTCCTTTCCTTCTCATTGAATCAGCTCTGCTCCCTCTCTGCCTGTTCACTCTTCAGTCCAGTACCCTGTACCTTCCGCCTCACTACTCTGCTAATCCTGCCCTTGCAAAATAGCATAAACTCATGACCTCTCTCTCAGAGATCAGTTCCAAGGATCTTTTCAGTTTTTATTTAACTGATCTCTCTTTTACAGTGGGCTCACCAGCATCACTTCTTTCTCATAAAAAATGTGAAACTGACTTTCCTGGCTCCCCCTGTTCTGCTTCTTCTGTCCTTCCCTCTGATGCCTCATTTCTAGGTCCCCTTTCTCTCCTGGCCTTCTGTAGCTATGCATGCTCCCCAGGGCTGCACTTTCAATTGTCGATTCACACATTAACCTGTCAGCAAACTACCTTTACCTGGCAGTTCAACAGGCATATGCTCAAGAACCCCAAAACAGAATGTATCTTTTTCAGAAACTTTCTCTTACATGACTACTTCAGTATGAGGCATTCTTCATCAAATCAAAATGAGAAAAATACATAGGACAATTTCTTTTCTTCTCTCCCTAGCTCTATTTCACTAACACCCACCCAACATAAAATGTCAAGTGCTTCTGAACTTGCCACCCTTTAGTCTATATCCAATCCTTGCCCATATTCTCAGCCTATTTTATATTGCTCACGTCTTAATTTATTTTTAGAAACACCAAACTAATGTAGCCCATAGCACTCAACATGTCTTTACTCATGCTGCCCCTTGTACCTTCAATGTCTTTAAAACCAGTGCCCACTCCCACACCAAACCCCAAGTCCACTAAGTGTAGGCACTCCTCTCTCAACAACTCACATGAATTGAGTGCGTCTTTTCAGTTCTCTCTTAATACTGTATTAATAGCTCTAATTGTCATGTGTTCTTAAATAGGAGCAAAATGCAGAGGTTAAGTGCATGGCCTCTGGACTCAGCTTGCCACTTAGCACCTGACAGGTTACTTAGCCTCTCTGAACCTTATTTAATCATTGTTCTCACATCCACAGAATGAAACACAACCATAGTATATACATAAGTGTAGCTGTAGGGCTAAAGAACATTCTAAGCAAGCATATAAGCACATGTTAAGCACTCTACAACATTGCTATCATACTGTGTATCAGTATTTTTCCCTCTGAACTCCCCAGTAGACACACGGCACTTCCTGAGGATGGGGATTTGCCTTAGTATCACAACCACTTCCCATCAAACACACAGCAAGGGGCTCTGTAGATTAAAATTGATTGAATAAGGCTATGTTACACAGTGTTCTAAACAAAAGACCAATTTTATTGGATTTTTCCTCCCTAATTTAAACTCAAGGGGAGGTAAGCAAATACAATGAAAACCAATGAGGATTTACCCTCTGCACCAAAACCTACATGACATTTTTCAGGCCTGACCATACATTCTGACAGTCTTTACTTGGCATGCCAAGGGGGAAAGCCACCCTCCCCACACCCGACTTGGTACAGTGTCAGTGCACTGCAGTCTCAGGAAGGAGTTTCAGTCCCCCCTGGCTGGCCTGTCTTACAAATATCAGCCTTCCTAGGCCCTGTGCAGTTAAAGCCCTCTTTATCTGGGGTCTTCAGTAGAAGCCTTCCACAGGTGCCTCTGCTGAGAACCCCTTTGATAGGAGAGGAAGAACCTTGCACTCACCTTTCTCCATTCTGACTCAGTACTTTTACATTGCTATCCCTAACATCTCCTCTCTCTGGCACTGAGGCCCTTAAAACTGATGGAGCCTTTTGTTCAGGGCTCTCTGGACAGTGAAATGACCCCCACGTCTGATCATTCTGACCCCCATCCCATGTGTTCTTTGAGAAAAAATGGAACAGAAAAGAGTTGGAGCTTTCTCCAAATTATTTTCCTGCTTATATTATTGCAGCAAGTGATTAAAGGCTTGATTGTCACTTTCAGTTTGCCTTATTGTCTTAACTGACTACTCAGACACCTGGCAGCTCAATTCTTTACAGCTCAGCTCAGCTCCAATGACTAAAGAAGGGATGAAGGATGGAGAAGAATTGCAAAGGCAAATATTCTGGAAAACAATATCTGCTACCCCCTTTTTAGAGGAAGACATCATCTTTAATTGTTTCATGATTTAGAACCAGGATGCTCTTAGTTTAGAAGATATCTTACAGATTTTGTAAATATAATTTATGTGTGAATACATCGTGAACTCATAAGTCTATGTGACCTGAAGGCATCATTAGGGGCAGTAATAAGGCTATATTGACCCCTTGTTTGAAAATCTAACTTCCACAGGACTACATACGAGGTGTGGTCAAGAAATTCGGGGAAAGTGGGTGGTTATCAAGGAGGAGAAAATACTTGTGCACACAGTTTGATTGTGTGACTTATATGTGCCAAATTTCGGCCTACTTGCATCCATGTTATTTCAGTTATTGCCAAAGAACCACATCAAATAAATATGGATAAAACTGAATTTTGCACCATCATTAAGTTCTTCGCAAAACAAGGGAAAGGACCTTAAACCATTCTGGAGGAGATGTTAGTGGTTTATAGGGACTGTTGCCTTGGGAAATCCATGGTTTCCAAGTGGCAGAGCCTTTTCAAGTGAGGCAGAGTTGACTGATGATCACAATCGTCCTGGACACCCTGTTGAGGCCACTTCCTCAGACATTGTCCAAACAATTGAAAACGTGTAGTGGAAGATGCCAAACTGAATAAAAAGCAGCTTGCAGAAATGGCTGGAGTATCACCTACAACAATTTTGAATATTTTTCCATCAGCATATAAGAATGTCAAAAGTCAGTGCAAGATGGGTACCCAGAGTCCTCACGCTGCTTCAAAAACAACAGCGAATTGAGTGTTCATGACAGTTTTTGGACCTCTGCAGAGACAACAAAGAAGTTTTACACAGGATTGTCACTGGAGATGAAACTTGGGTTCATTCCTATGAGCCTGAGTCAAAGCAGGAGTCCTTGTGGTGGCACGAAAAGTGCACACTACCCTCCAAGATGTTTAAGATGTGTGGCAATTGCTGAAAAGATCGTGACTATTTTTGGGGGGTATGGAGGGTATCCTGCTGCTTGATTACAAGGATAAGGGTGTCACAATAACTGGAGAGGACTATTTCAGTCTGCTGAAGCAGTTAATAAAATCTGTGAAGGAGAAAAAAAAAAGAAAATGGACCAAAGGGGTGCTGCTTTGCATGACAACGAGCCCATGCACAAGAGCAATGTCGTTACTCTTCACGACTGTGGCTTCCAAACGTTAAACTATCCTCCCTATGGTCCAGAGTTGTCTCTAGCTGATCATTATTTATTCCCAACATGAAAAAAAAAAACAGCTTCAAGGGAAGAAATTTACAGATGACAGAGGTGAAGGCTGCAATTCTGAGGGCAAAATAACCATTTTTTTCTGAGGGTTTAATTAAAATTATTAAAAGAGCTGAAAAGTGTATTACAGTTAAGAGGAGAATATATTGAAAAGGAAAAATAATAAATACACATGGTAGTCGTTTTTTTTAACCCTTCTTCCCCTTCATTCCACAAATTTCTTGACCACTTGTATTATACAGGGTTAAGTCTGGAAATATGCCAAGTTGCAGAATATTTTGTTTCTTTGTTCCCTTTTGGAGTTAGTGTCTGTGATGTCACTAAATTATACATCATGGTGGTACTACAAATCCAAGTCATTGGGAAACAAATTTAAGATAACCTAAGAGCAGAACTATAAATACACGTGTTTTGGTCACACAGTATAAAACATCAGCTTCTTCAAGTTTCTAACTGAACTTATTTCAGAGTGAAGATTAAAGATTAAGAATATATAGCCTATCATCATAGGTTTAAAATTGTCTCGATTTAGGGAGTGAAAAAGTAGATATGTTAATCAATGGGAAAATTTTGTTATATATCAGTTTTAATTGGAGATGTCTAAGAATGAGGGAGCACAAATAGGGAGAAAAAGACACAAACCATACATTCACCAAGTACATGAATTCTTCAATGAGAATGAAGGATAATGTACACATTTTCAAAAGCCTTATAAGTGCTGGTGGGATTGAGGTAAGGTAGAACTATGATTATTCTCACCTTACTATAAAGGACTAGAAGTGATGTAGGTCTTCCAAAACCTAATACAGCACTTTGTACTGCAGTGTTTAGTAGTTACTTCATGAACCTAATTTCAGAGTCTAAAGTAAGCTGAAATAAAAAGACTGGAAATCAAAGACTTTATCTTTGAGAATAGGTCATCTCTGAGATTCATTTCTGTATCTTAGACATTTTCATATTATGTTTCCATTCCTACTGCGTGGTTTTCCTGTTTTATTTTTTAGTTAGGTATAAAATATTAATATTTCAATATTTTTAAGAAAGACATACAAATACTGCTCGGCATAAAGTTACAAATTGTTCCTTAATAATTGAAATACACTTTGTAGATTTGCCCACTACATCTCTCTAAGAGCAGGCCTTCTCTAAGAGCCAAGTTTTAAAAAAAGATAAGAATTACAAAGAGTTAGCTATTGTTTATCTTTCATTGTGTTGTTTATTTAAATAAAGATATTTTCTAACTGCCTAAATAATGTAGTTTTTCTTTTAAAAATTATTATAATCTTCAAGTATATTAAACACTACTAATATATTTTAACATTAGATTTAAGGATAAAAGTAACTGATTCAACACGAGATACTTTATTCTTCAATATTAAGTTTAGGTATTAAAAATTTTTTATCTTAAGAAAGATTTTCTTCTTTAGATTTTCTTAATCTGTTTGGCAGATAATGGGTATTGTACCTAAAACACCTAACATACAATACCCATTATCTACCAAACAGAGCAAATAGGAATTTGCAAAAAACTAATGTCAAGGGAATGTTAAACACCTGTGCTTAAAAAACAAACAAAACCAACTGCTTTTATTAAACAAACATGACAGAGAAATATATTATATATTAATACCACTAGAGGGCTTGATACATTTTGCTTAACCAAAAGAACTTTTTAAACCAGCTTACATTCTTTCATCAAATGAACTTGTATATATTTCATCCTTCTAATCATTACTGTTAAAAAATACACTTACAGATCTACATTGATACAAGATATAATAAAGTAATTAGATCAAAGGAAATTTTAGAGATTGAATATTGTGTTAAACAATTTAAGTGTGTTAATTAAATAATTGTATGGTTTTGAATATCACTTAGTCTTAAATGACACTGAAAATTATTTCCACGAGCCTATATTTAACAATATGTTTCTGATAAATGGTTTGAGCCATTTTAGAAGATTAATAGCTTTAAAGTAACTCACAAGTTTCTTTGTTACATCACCAACAATATTAATTAAAGTAATTTGCTCAAAGTAATTTCTATATTTCATAGAAATATTAACTTTCATGGAAGTTTTTCTACGACTCTAACCTAGAAAATTTATATTATAAAAGACATATTAAAAATGACTAGTATGAATTCCTTCTTTTGTAAGACAAATAACACATTTAATAAGTTCAATTTGGTCTTGAGTGGTAAATTGGCTTTAAATCATTTTAATTATTCAGCCATATTGTGAATATGTATTTTTAAGAGAAATGAGAGAATAAAAATTATAAGATTCAGCTGAAGAAAACAATTCTTATGATTGATTCTAAAAGCTTTACTTACCCATTTAAAATATGAACCAGAGCTATTGCCCTAAATCTTGTTGTAGGTAAAATACTACTACAAATATTTTTTTCAAATTTTAAGTGGAAAATGTAAGTTATCACTACACTATATAAAATAAAGTACCTCTGGAATTATAAATAAACTAGTGAAATGTAAATTGTTTTACTCACAAGACTTTCCCAAACTATGTGTCCAGTGTTTAGGGGAAATGTAAGATGTCATAGGATATTAAAAAAGATCTTTCATTACTTGAATAATTTTTCTGGTCAATAACATAAAGCGAAACATAAGACATATTTGACTGTGTCTTGGGTGACATTCAAAATATGCAGCCGTCTGTAGTTCATGGGCCTGACCAATCAGAAGGTCCTGCTAGTGATCTCTGTGTATCAACTGAGATATCTACATATGGTTTCACAACCCAAAGAAATCCTAGTTGACTGTAGGTTTTTCTATTAAACATAATCTCCCTGAATTTACCCCCAGAAGTTACGGTTTTCAGTGAAATTAATAGGACTATCAAAGACACTGAAATGTAAGAGATATAATTTGGCCACTTTCAGTCTACCAGGAAAATGGCTATCATTCCACCCCCTTTTACCAATTATAATATAATTTTCTCATTAATTACTGTAGAGAGTTATGGAATATTACATAGAAAATATATTTATTTATATGACAAAATCTAGCCCTCAGGCCAGTTTACAAGGTTTTTACAAGTCTTTTTGTTGGTTTTTATTTTTTATGAATATGATAGTTTTGTATGAGTAAATTTCAGATGCTGTATGAGTACTTGTGAATTAGGTACAGATTAAGCATTCCAATAATTAAATTCAGGCTCTTATCATTGCTAGTTAAATAAAGTTTAAAATATTACTGAATTTTAAACAGCCTGTCTTATACAAGTTTCTCATTTCATTATTTTTTTAGTCTTATAATTAATAATACACAGGATCCAGCAGAAGTAACACCCAGACTTGAGTTAAGATTTTATTATAAAATCATAACCATACATGCTTATGACTTTGTAATAAAAGATTTGGTATAGATTAGCAGCTCATAAAAAGGGGGCCTTATTTGTGCCGGACCCAGCATTGATTATTTATTGTAAAACTATCATTCTTCCCATCATAGTTTCATAACTATTTTGCTTTCTTACCACAAAATTGTCACAGTACTAAATATATTCTGGCAAAGATCACCATGACGGAGTATACAATAGTCATATTGTTCTTAACTTTTGTTTATACCAAATATTTATCCTATAATTAAGTGCTTCTTTATCAAGTATAAGTTTTTCTTTCCAAGTTGCTATTTTTTTCAGGTAGCATTTCAAGAGTTCATAGTTTTCTGCCTCTTATTTCTCCTATGCCATGTGTGTTAGTCTTAATTTTGTTAAAGTGTACCACATGTGATGTTATTAAAACAAAGTAAAATAAACATTTTAATTTCATGAGAAAATACTTACAGTGATACACCTCTTTCAGTGATCTTAATGCTTCATCCAGAATAAATATCACACAAGAAGAATATCCAGGTGTTAGTTATCTCCTTGCTCTAATTTACATGATCACTGCATTCAAGTCTAAAAAATAAAAACATTTAAATGGCTTGTTGTTAAATACAATAGCACAATTTCTATGTAATTTGTAAAATAATAAGAGAATCCTAGAATTTCCCTGAATGAAATACATTTCTTAATACACTACTTAATAAATATATTATGAAAAATTTTTAAATGCAATTTACAAATGGTGCAAAAAATCATTAGGCCTACCAAAATTACATTAAAATATGCATTAAGAAATGCTAAATACCACTTCTTTTAATTCCACTATAAGGTGAACAATGAATCTCTACCCAGATTGATCTTAACCACTTATATTTCTATAAAAGGTAAGTAAGAATATTCAGAATACTAAGGTAGGAAATATATTCCTTTTTGTTTCTAACAGTTAAGTGATTACCATAAAACCAACCTAGAACCAATATCACTCCACTAAATTTGACAATAAGAAAAAACATACTAAAAATAACCGATCTAGAATATTTTGGTGAATTAATAAACTAACTCGTTGAAGCAGTCATAGGGAATTCAATTTTATCCTTTTATATCCAATTAGGTTATACATATTCATATTATGTTTAACATAAATAATCTATATTCAAATATTATAAGAGATTTGTTAAAGGAAGTTATAAAATACATCCCATTTTTACAATCAACTGAGTCTGGAAAAAAACAAAAAAACCTAGGAATACTTTCCGAATCAGTGCTCCCCAATCTGCAAAGGGGGAAGAATAGACCTTCTATGCACAGGAAGGTTACCCAAAACTTAATTATCAATTGAAATCAAACCAACTGATATTAATGGAAAGGGCTTTCAATAAAAAGTCACTTTAAATCTATTAACCTGTTTTATGTTGTTTTAATTGTAATAAACTTAATAATAATAAAAGCTACAAAATTTCAAGATACAGTTGCTTTAATTAGTAAACAAAGTTAAAGTACAAAAGCTATAACCCTCTCACTCTGACTTCCCAAAGTCAGAATGTGGTGGATTCATTTCATGTGAACTCTCAAGATTGCCCCAGATAATAGTAGCAGCAGAACGACCAAATGTAACCCTGTAATCTCATTCACTGTGAGGGGAGGCAGCTTAAAGGATATTATAACTTGGAGAAAGATTTGCCTCTCTAAATAAACCTCTAGATCTGAATATAGTTACTAACTAATGTCAATCAGCAGGAGCTTTGACTGTGGTTGGTATGTCCAGTCTGGTTTTTAATATAACCTTTGCCTCTGCTGCATGACATTTTCTTCCCTGATTATATAACTGTTAATCTTTGCAGTCCAAGAACTTCAAAGGATCATTTTATGTATTCATAATAATTCTATATAAAAAGGTAAAAGAATTGATCACAGACTCAAGAATTTTATTCTTAAGTATTTTCTATTATAATTTCAATTTATCTGTTTTCACTATTCTGTCTACAAACTCCTTTAATGTATGTTACTTCTGTTATGTCTATTTTAAATATCTCATATCCTTTCTAATAACATCTATATTTATGTTTTTCCTATTTTATGTTTTGATAACTATTTCAAAAATTATTTCATCTTACCCAAGGCAATTATTGCAACTTAAAAATCTACTTCTGTAATTTCTAATGTTTTCATTTTAGAATATTTTGCACATTTTTTTCTCTCAATATTTCCCATAGCCTCTATGCTGTGATTCTCTGATCTTCATTTTCTTCTGTTGCATTATAATCTCTTTTGGAAAACTTGAATTTCCTCATTATGTTCTCACATTTTAGAGTTAATATTATGCTTAAACATTTATGGGACTATGAATTGTCAGAACTCTTTTTGATATTACCTTGGGCCATTTACCATAGATGTTTTTCATCTTCCTTTTACTCATGGAATTCTGTAGTCTTACTTGTGTTGTAGGTGTGACATTTCTATATACAGATGTGTTGTTGCTTTTGAAATTGTTGAATGGGGTCATACAGTGACTGTAATAGTGTGTGTGAGTACGTGTGTGTGTGAACACAGACACAAGAGTCCGTGTGTGTGATTGCAAGAGTCTATAATAGTAATTCAATGTCCTTAACACAAACATGCTCTCAAAATTATGTTTTGCTGATTGAGTCTATCTTGTTATTTTTGTTTTTTTTTTTCATCTATGCAATCAGTACCATATAGAGTCTATCACCTTAAGTAATAGAGTCACTCAAGAAATACCTGTTGAATCACTGAATGAGTGAATGAATGAATGAATGAAGACATTTTGTATTTGATCCAATAGAAATAGGCCACTGGTCCCTCCCTTACTACATTTAATAAAATTCGTGCAATCTCACTAACAAGGTAGTTTTTATGGTAATTCTTCTTGCTTAATGATTGAGCAGGTATGTGTTGGTTTTCATAATCTTATGTTTCAATTTCCACTAAGTTTGGCTGTCGATGTTAGCTGGCAAATATACAAATTCTAGGTGGGTAAATTTACTGATATCGAAGTTGAACCTGTTCAAGGATTTAGTAAGGATCACTGGAAACCAGTGAAAATGCTATCAGAAATGTTAATGAGGGTTGTTAGGAAAAGGCCACCATAAATCCAAATTTGGCAATATTACAATCAATCCCTGAACAAACTGAAATAATTTTTTCATCCTGGTATTTCAATCCTACTTTGAAGTGCTTTTCAATTGCTTTATAGGGCTACAACAGGGTGCTGGTAGCAATATTTACTCCCAAGTCCCAATAGAAATTTCATGTGAAATGACTGTACTAATTTTTCTTCAACATCTGAGGTCAACATGTCTGGCTGATCAAGACAACAATTTTATAATCTACCTGGGGGTGAATACAATATTATAAACTTGAAACCGAATGTAAAAAAGGTGGGGGGAGGGAGATTGTGATTCTTCCATTCAACATTTCATGTCCTTTCCATAGTACCCTCCTACTCTAACCCACGACTTGTACACTGATCCTTTCTTTTAGCTTATGGGAAGCAATCGATGAAAAGTCTTCATTTCTTTCTGTTGCATTACAATCACTTTTTGAAGTTTATTTTGCTGTTAGTGAAGAGTTTCATTCTCAGTATCCTCTTCTGTTCTTTGTGGAGACCTTGCTAATCCATAGGAATGGCCGGCAGTAGAATACAAATGGCTCCTGAAATCCTATGCCATCCACAGTCAAAATGGCTCTGAAAATTTCACGTGCTGAGAAAGCATGTATGTAATATCTAATCTCAAAACTCTCATGTATCCTTTGATGCTTTCTACATCTCTCAATCAAATTAAGCCTTTTGCACAAGTAATTGTTGAGTGAGTTCATGGGAAAGATTAGTTATTGTTTGCCACTAGGTTATATTGTCAATCCTTCCCCATTTGATTCATTCAAACAAATGATCTAAAAATGACTTGACTCATTTGGCCAACAGTTAGTATTACTTGTCAGTTGTTCCTTAATTTTCATATGTGTTTTATTTATAGAATCAAATGAATTAGTAAGTTTTAATATGGCACAGGGACATTTTTCCGTATTAAATTTTCTAAAATTAGTATCCATACTTTAAGATACTTATAATTTATGGGAAAAATTGGTATTTTTCAAAAAACTTTAAAATTAAATGTCTCTATACTACAGTACAAGAAATTCTCCTGTAGGAAAAGGTTAGATTTTCAGCAATGTTTGAAATGTGGTCATGATATATCATCTGCTTGTAACAATGTTCTCAATGGTATTTAAATTCCCAGCATATTCAACTAAAGCATCTACACTTTGGCTTCATTATATTTTGGTCAGCATGTCTGGGAACCATGCCACCACTAAACAACACAAATAACGTCAGAAATGAACATCACATTCTGGCTCCCATTTTGGGATACAATATACAGAGAACAGGTCCATTATCCCCTTAGCATCCCAGCTGGGGCTCATGGGAAGTCCCTGCTACCTTGAAAAGTGTCTGCCTCACTCTCACACACTCAAATCCAAAGCAGGAGCCACTAAACATTTGGCTAAAAAGTACATACATGTTTGCATGATAATAGGAATAACAAAATAATAGGAACTAACACCCATTAATTGGTCAACACATGTCAGGTAAACATTTTAATTCATATATGAAATAAGAATTACCATCACCATTGTACCATTTCTGTGATGAACATCAGAAAAATGAGGTTAAGAAATACTAAATGATTTTTTTCTCAAAGTCATGTTTCTGGCTAGGAAAGAGTCAAACCAGTTTCATGAAAATTTAATCCCATATTCTTTGCATTAAACTTTGCTACTTTGTGACTGAACTATTTATGAGTGAAAATGAGAAGCTTTCAACCAACTGAATAAGGAATAGCATGATATATAAGACATTACAGCAATGTTTCAAATTTTAAAAATATAATGGACAGTTATGTGATGGATTTTTAATATAATAAGAACAATACTGAATAAAGTTGTTAAGAATAGAATTATCTGAAGTATCTTATTTACATTACATGAAATAATAAGGATGTGAGTGTCAACAAGCTAAAATGCTGATTTCTGAGTTAAATAATTATAGGATATACATGGAAAATAAAAATTAAATATTTATGGGACTGTCAGAAAAATAAATATACTTCAATTAAATATACTGCATTTTTGAGATTTCTACAAACCTGAGGGAGTATATACACATACACATACACATACACATATATGTATACATATGAAAACTCTTGATTTTCCTAGAGCAAATGATAAGGAAGATTTTTAAAAAAATTTTTTAAGGTATATAAGTATACATTAAGTTAAGTAGTTTAAACCAATATTTTAGTAAGATGATTTTACCTAATCCTATATCATCCATATTAAAATAAATAGATAAATTTCTAATTAATACTGCACTAACAACATCAGGTAATTTCATATAATAGCCAGTAAATATTTGCAACACATCAAATTTATTCATTCAAAGGAAACCAAGTTAATGGCATATACTATGTCTATATATTGAAAGTAAGTGTTATATACTGGTTTAGACTGAATTCTGAATAAATTAAATAACTTCAAACTATACATACCATTTTTACATCACTATTTCATGTTAACATTTCTGTATAAAATATATTTTACATAATCATTAATGACAATTAATTTCACATGAAAGTTGCAAATTTTCTGTTGCTATACCTTCTTGTTTGTACATTTACTTTAAAAATGTTCGTATTTCTTTCAACTACTAAAGAAACTCTGGCGCTCACAAAATCCGGTGTATCAATAAATGATGTTGAGATTTTCTGGCAAATTTTAGATTTTATTGCAAGAGAAACATTAAAAAATGGCTGCCTATTTCTGAAGGTTAAAAGCAAGCAGGTAGGCTAAGAAACTGGAAGAATGTACAAATTATAAGCTTAAGTATGTCACTGTCTCATATTAGAAGTTTTAAAATTCAACATGATTTATTCAAGTGAATACTTTTTTAAAATCTATGCTGGATAGTAGATTCAATATCTAAGATTTCATCGAATCCTTTTTTAGGCCTATAATTGATAAAAACTTTGTAAATGGGAGAAAACACTTGACATTTTAATAATCTGAATAAGCACCAAAAAATATGTTTTCAAGGATCAGCCTGAAAAGATACAGCATAGACAAGATTGAGAATGAGGGATAAAGGCCAAATGCACATTGGGCCAAAATGATAAAGTTGTCAAAATTGAATTGGTTGAAGATAAATCATTTTCTGTCAGTAGTTTTACAAATTATATCCAGTGGTGCTTACTTGAAAATTATACAATTATCTGAAAAAGCAGAACATTTTGTGTAGTATGTTTATGATTTTGAATCCTCTCATGGTTTTGCATGTGTTTGAATCCTCTCATGGTTTGCACTTGGACTAAATCAGAGTGTAAATGTGATTTTGAAAAATTTGGGATATTTTTTAATTTTCAGGCATTTTCACATGATTTCTATTTCACTTTCTACCAATATGTCAGGTATGTTTGCTGGATAATGTTTTATATCTTTTATTAAAGTGTTGTGAATTCAAACAACTGTTCCAAAAATGTGGTTTGAAACGAGTTTCTAAGCATTAGTTTATCCAGTGTTGAATTTTTCACATTTTATAGAGAGCTTTGGATATCATACTGCTAAAGCTGATTTTCAATCATATACGTTCAGGAAGAAACACAAATACTTATTTCATTTTCATTCGATGACATATATAATTATCTCTTACCATATTTTCACTCCGATTATGTATTTCTTTTACATTTAATTAAATGTTCTTCACACAAATATTAAAAACAATTAAAAAGGAAATTATAGCAGGAATAAAGTAGTATTTGCAATTTTTATCAGTTTTTTTACACAGAAAAATTTACATTTTAAATGACTTTGCACATTAAAATGGGACATTGGGAAATGATAAATATTTATGTTGATTATTTAATTGAATTGAATAATGCAGTACTCATATTCACTATCTTACCATTTACTTTTAAGGAGAATAATACAAAATTAGAGAGTGTTGTTTCCCATTTGAGTAATCATAGCCATTATTATATCTTTAACCTCAGAACACTGCTGCACAATTAGAGAAAGCTATTCCTTTAGTTAGGATGATCATTATTTTTAAAAGTTAGTAGACATTACTGGATGATTATTATTTTTAACTGTACAGATAACACCACCATTATACTCTGAGTTTGACTAATCCTTTTTCTAAAATATGAATTAGTTTCAAATCTTCCTAACAAAATATTAGAAATCCTACTTTTCATTCATTTTATAGTTTAAATATTTTTGTTTTGAACACATTTTTAATCATTTTAAAACAAGTTCATGTCTTTCTGTAATGATGGGAAAGTTATAAGAATAAAATGACAATTAAGATGAAAAGATTTATATTTATAACACTTTAAAATACATAAATGTTGTGTCAGACAATTATTTACAGAAAAATATAAAAAGCAGTGAAATACATACTCAACAATGTTGCAATTCAATTGCAAAAGGGATGGGAGCACACACAGATGGGTTCTCTCTTCAACCAACTCAAATCAGGCTTTTTACTCCTACACAACTGTCACAAAACACTTGTCGAAATAAAAAAGCCTTATCCTCACTGTTAAATCCAGTGGTCAATCTTAAGTCACTTTCTGACATAATTTGTAGACAGCATTTGACTCAGTGGATAATCCCTCCTGAATCCATTGTGAATGGTTTCTTCACTTGACCTGTGTAGCCACAGTCCCTCTCAGCAACTGCTCTTCACTCCCTCCACTCCTTTCAGTCTCCTTTGCTGGTTCCTCCACATCTCTACCTCTAAGACCTGAACTTGGAGTGCTCAAGAACTCATCTTTGATTTCTTATGTCCCCTTCTCACCCTCGCTGTCTAGATCTAATATAATAACAGTAGCCACATGCAGCTGTTGAAATCTAAATTTAAATTAATTCAAATTGAAGAAAATTAAGAATATAGCCATTCAATCCAAAACTTGTTTATGCCTGCCTTCTTTCATGACCTACATCCAAATATCAGTAACCCATTTGAACTCTACACTCAAAAGATAGTCAGAATCCTATCAGTCTCCCTTACTTTCCAAACTACCAACCTGACAGAAGCCACCATTATCTTTTGCCTGGATGATTACAATAGCCTCTTGGGGATATTAGGAGATGCTTCTGTCTTTGTCTGTGAGTCCATTCTGAAGCCACTTTAAAGGGTAGGTTGGATCATGAGGACTCTTCTGCAAAAACAATCCAATGGCTCCCAATCTCCCTTACAATGGCCTTTCTCCCTCTCTATTTATCTGGCCTATTCTCCCTCTCATTCACATCTGTCTTCTTAATGTACCTAAACCAAGAACAATCATGTGTTTGCCTCAGCACCTTTACACTTGTTTCTTGCTTTTTTTAGGACTCATTTCTCACAATCTTCCCTACTCCCAACTTCACAGCTTTACTACTTTGCTTCCCAATCATCTCTGCTCAAATATTCCTCTCTTGAGACCTAGACACATTATATAATATAATCTTTCTAAAACACATCTCTTACCCTGATCTATACTTTGAACAAAGGAATTTCCTCCTTCATTACTGTGATTTATACTTTGATAACTTTGCAGATATATTCCCTCACATATCATAGATCATCATGTTAATAATTTTACCTTAAAAAATCAACTATTCTGTTTTATAATGTGCCATTTTACACAACATAATACAGCATGGCCATCATTCCAAGTTAATGAAGTTTGATCTACATAATCAAATTAATGAACACATGATTGTTTTTGTATGTATATTCCATTATGTAATGATACTACATTTGTTTCTATTTTATGTGTATTAAAAGCAGCACTGCAGTGAACATACTTGTATATGTATCTTTGAAAATCAGTTCAACATTTTACCCATTTCATACCCAAGTAGTAGAACTGAAGTAACCAGTGGTATGTACATTTCCAATCTGGATAAATTATTATGAAGTTCAACCTTCCTAATCTACTTGAAGACAGTAAATGCAACCTTATCTTTTAAATTGTTACTAATAACTGCATATTTTTATTTAATGTTCTTGAGCTTCAATTTTTAGATGCTTTTTTAAACATCTTATCCCATACACTATTCTCTGCCCATTTATTAATAAGTTGTTGCACATCTTTTCATTGCTTTCCAAGAGATATATGTACATTTCGGTCTTTTAACACTGTTTTGTTATATACACCAATATACATACATGTCTACATATATCTATCTATATTTAATACATAAATGCATACATATTCATGTATATTCACATATGTATAATTTTGTCTTTCAAATATATTTATGATATGTACTTTTTTCATTCAGAAGTTTTACATTTTAATAGACAATTCCATTGTTTTAAATTTATAATTTCTGAATTTTATTACAAGCAATGTGTTTTCTTTGGTTAGTTACCAAAATTTTCTCTATGTATATGTATGCATTCAAGTTTATAAATAATATAAACATAGCATATATTTATCCAAGCCTTTTGCAATTAAAGTGTAAGGTGGAGATTTAACATCATATTTCTCTCCCTGCCCCCTTCTCCCAATGAATACACAATTGGTTGTAACCATCATACCTTGAATTTAAACTAAATCTCTATAAATGCAAAAACCACTTTCTTAGCCCTCTAGTGTTTTTTCCTACTACTCCCACTTTCAGATCTTTCCTTACTGTTCTTACATGTTTACTTTTCTAAGGCAAAAATTCTCAATTGGCATGTAGATACTGAAGCTAATATAATCCCACATTCGGTTGAGGGAAGAATCTCAAAATTATATGTTCTTCTATTTCTGATATCTTTTTTAGGTACAATTCTTTGAAGTAATTTTAAAATTATTGATCTCCAGAGGCCTATTACTTTTTATTTGAGTAAAGTACTGAGTTTAATAATTTGGTCCATATTTATAAATTAAAATATTAAAACGTTCCATTGCTGTATTATGATATGGAAATAAGAAAATAAGTCTAAATACATTATCATGTATTATTCTAGTTATCTTAATATATTTAAAATCATCTCAAAAGAATCTTATATCACTATTACAAAAGATAATCATGTAAGGTTCTTACATTTTAAAACACTAATTTAAAAAGTAGAATGTAAAACTGCATTCACAATTATAAGTAAATACATATAATATACATGTAAATTAGACAATGAATAAAGAGATACAGAAATAAAACAATTAATTGTTACTAACATAGTGAAAAATGAGTAGATTTTTCTGTCATTTTTATTATTTCTCTTAATATTAAATTATTATTTGTATAGTTACAAAATTTTTCAAAAAATATTTTTATAAAGAAATGCACAAAAGACTTTGGATTTGGGTGTTTGCTCCTTTGACTTTGTTGATTACACTTTTAAATCTACTATTTACACACACACACACACACACACACACACACACAC
>PVJL010002211.1:0-209761 GCA_004026885.1 Lyroderma lyra | reverse complement strand
GATTGAGTTTCTAACTTTTATGAATACAGAACTAACTGCCTACAGGACTCTGGTGTCCTTGACCACATGATGAAGAAATTGAACATCAACTGTGATAGGCAGCTAGATTACCAAGAATTTTATAATCTTATTGGCAGCATGGAGGCAGATTGCCATGACTCATTTACCTGTTCCCAGAAGTGTATCTGAGGAGCCCTTGGAGCTGGCTTCTACACCCACCCCTTGCCTTCAAGCCTCCTGATCATCATCTTCTCACAGACCACACATACCCCAAGCTAAGTGCACCCAATACCCCATGCAGGCCACTGCCACTGGTAGTAATAAATCATCATTTTTTTAAACACACACACATGCGCACATGAATACGACATTTGAATTTTGAAACTCTCTTGGAAATGTAACTGTACATGAGCTCTACTTCTCCAGCATGCGTTTTGCTTTAATTTAAGCTATCTTTATTTAGCCTGATAGAACTACATAACTCACATGCATTTTCTTCCCCATATCTTCCTACCCATAATAGGAATATATGACCAGGCATTTTAATCATTAAGCCCTTAGGATTTTAGTTTCTGGTCAGTGTCAAACTCATTTAAGAATAAAGCTTCAAGTCTACTAACCATGACCAGAATAAAATAACGAAACCTCAAACTAGAGTAAGATTTTAATAAAACAAAGATAACACCTTGGCCTCAGCTATGTTTCAGCTCTAGACTCATGAAAATGGACCAGCCCCATGGACCGCATCGCCTGGAAACCAACTGAACCATGCCAACAATGCCATGACTAACATCAGGACATGAAGTCATGATCTATTGCCCTCTGCCGTAGCCCTGAACAATCAGTATTGCCCATGATCCCAGTTCCCATAGTAACCATGATTTATGATTTTTCCCTTATGTAATGTAGCCACTAAAGGCCATAAGGGAGCCAGGTTTTTGAGAGCACTAGCTCATCTGTGTCTAATGTCTTGGCACCAGCACCTTAAATAAACCTTTACTTTCTTTGTGGCACATTCTTGCTCATATCTTGTTTGGCTCAAGTGTTTGCAGGCAAGTGGACCTTTTGAGTCTATGGAAATAGAGATACCCATGGCTAGTGTTTACATTTTTAAGGAATGTATTGATTAATAGCATACGTTAGGTTTAACTGGTCACATACTCTGACTTTGTTAGAAGACCCTGCTAGAAACATGCCCAGGCTCTCCTGAAACCAAGATTCTTCACACGTATCTTGGTAATATACAATCATAAAATGAAGCTCATTTTATGCTAATAAGAATGGATCCCAGGGAATTGTGCCTGGCAGTCTCAGTCTCTCCAGTCTTACCTGTGCTTTCTATTTATGTGTCACATCTTTTACCTTTTTGAAGGTTTAACTTGTGCATCTAAGAAATGTCCAAACCTGTATAGAATTTTTGTAAGAGTTTATTTGAGCTGAAACTGAGACAATACCAGTGAAGCAAAGTATCAAGTGCTCCAGAGAAGGATAGTTTTGAAGTTTCTTTAATGCGTTCAAAACTAAGGAAGAATTATGAGCAAGATTTACGTGAAGGTGGGAGAAAGCAAGGTGGGGATTGGGTAACAGGATGGTTAATAAGATTATATACTGTCTTAAGAGTATTTATGCTTATTTCAAAGGTGTGTTAAATTAGAGGCACAAAAAAATGATAGGGCTTGCTAGAGGCAAATTTAAACATTTTACCTAAAAGTGATATGCCCGGAGCATGACTACCTACCATGACCTGCCCAGTTAGGAATTTATGATTCAATCACCATGTAAAGTTACTTTCTGTAGAACCTCTTATTTTCCATGGATAATAATTTCCATTATACTTGTATAATTGATATAGTAATTATATCTTATTTCAAGGAATAAATTATAATCTATTTTCAGTTCTAACTTATAATAAATTCCCTTTTCAGTATTAATTAGAAAAATAGGTAACATTTTTACAGATTACTTGCTGTAATAAATTTCTGACTTCTCATAACTTTTGATACTTTTTCTCATTCTTTTGGAACATCAGTAAAATAATCAGACTTTCAGAAGAATAGGTTCCAAATCATATGTTTATTATTTTTAGATGATTTGGCTATAGTTTAATCACTTCTTAACTTCTGCATATAATATAAACTTTTAAAGCAATGCTGTATTATATTTGAATGTGTATTTTTTATTTTCTTAAATAACAGCATGAAGTTATATTGTAGTATAACTGCTGTAACTCTGTCAAATATACAGAGGGTACCAAAAATGTATACACATTTTAAGAAAGGAAAAAATTTGTTAAAGTTGTAATACTCAATATATACTGCGAACAAAAGATGAATACCAAGTCACATTTGACTTCTGTAATTATAAGAGGTCCTCAAAGTAGTTATCATCAATGTTCAGACACTTCTGATTACAGTCAACTACTGCTTAAGCAGCATTGACCAAAGTGTCCACTTGTATGGGCTGCCATTTCAATTTCTTCCCAAAGTACCACCAGTGTAGCCAATTTTCTATGGCACATTACATCCTTTAAGGTCCCCCATATGTAGAAGTTAAGGGGTGTTAAGTCAGGAGAACATGGAAGAAACTCAAACAATGTTCTCAAATTTCAAATACCACTTCAAAATGGTCTTGCATCCTAGAATGACTATCATGCTTCTGCCATTTTCTTTGACTGTCCTGCTGTTGCATGGTGATGCTAATAATCCATTTGATTAATGCCATCTTTTGAGTGAACATCATACTACACATTGCTACCATAATTCAATTCAACTTTGAAAAGTAATACAAAGATAACATGTCTTAAATTGTGATTTTCTTTTTGGTACCTCTGGTATTCTTAAACTTTGTTTCTTTTAGATTAAAAGAATTATTTTTCTAATTTATCTACAAAGTCCAGAAGAAATACTTTCTAAAAATGTACTCTGTTGGTTAATGTGCTCCACTTTGGGGATGATTTTTGCACAGCTGTAGAATTCCTAAGAAGAATGTTAAGGCAAAGTCATGCCATCATTGAGCTCTTGCTCAACAATCCTTGAAGCACTAATAATTCAAAATGGTTACAATATTTCATTACCATGAAAATTGGAAATGATGGCTGTGACCTTGATGTATGAGTTGCCGACCCAAAGCATGTAATGGATTCAGAGTCTCAAGGTGCTTGACAATTATGTTTATATAACCTTTTTGGATCAAAGCATTTTGATCCTAAAATAAATTCATTCAAATTTCTTGGTAAGATGCATATTTAAAAAAATAATATTGTTATGCTGATTTTTCTGTTTGAATACAAATATGAAATTTCTGATAAGAGGCTATATTTGTTGAATCAAAAATTATCACAACGTCTTGAAATAATGCTATTCTTTAAAAAAATGTTTGAATGGAAACCTTTAAATAGAAATAGTAATTGTTAGCTCACAGTCAGGCCTGTTGTTTTACCTGAAATTTGTGCCCTTTTCACACTTTATATTTATTTTTTGCTATAACTTTTTTCTTATTTATTCCCAAATTTCCCAAGTCCTTTTGTAACAAAAACCTATCATGTCATAACCATAGCTATTTCTTACTCTCAGCTTTCCTTGCAGTTGTAGCAAGGAGATTGGAGTAGCGGGGCCAATGAAGTATTAGCAGAAGTGATGACCATCATTTGAAATCCAAAATATCTCAGATATTCTGCATTCTCTTTTTCTCCTATCTCCCAATTGGATGAAGAAAATTCAGTATAGGACTCTATAGCCCTAGGGTACAGTAGCAACACAAGATCTAAGGAACCTTTATTGAATACCTGCTAGTAGAAGACCCAGTCAGCTAACTACACAAATTCTATACTTTGCATGAATGAGTCATGTACTTTTGTTGTTTTAATTCACTGAGATTTTAGGTTAGTTAAAAACAAAACAAAACATGGTACTTCTTGACTAATACAGCTTCTTACTTTATATTTTAAAAAATGTGTACCATCCATGAATTGTTATATTCATGATATGACTTTTGGCATGTCATGACGTCATTGATTAAAATTTTCTAAATTGTGTTTTGTCCTAAAACATAGGTACGCTGACAGCAAATATATAAAAGTAAGTTACAAATGGTGGTCAAGAAATTTTTGGGAAAAAAAAAGAAATTTGTGGAATGTGGACTTATTAGAGAAGTGGGAGTACTAGTGTACAGAGTTTGATTGTTTGACTTATTATTAGTATATGAGGGCTGTCTGGGAAAACATCCAGCCATAAATGCCTGTTTTTCATATTGCATGGCTGGATATTTTCTGGACATCCCTCATGTGTGCCAAATTTTAGCCTACTTTCTCCCATGTTCTTTCAGATATCATTGAAGAGCACACCAAATGTCAAGAAAACCCTAAATATGGATATAATTAAATTTTGTGCTGTCATTAAGTTCCTCACAAAACAAGGAAAAAACCCATCAAATGATTTTGGAAAAGATGTTAGCAGTTTACGGGAACTGTGGTCCTGGGAAATACATGGTTTACAAGTGGCATAGCCTATTCAAGCAAGGTGGAGAGTCTATTGAAGATGACCTTCATCCGGGATACCCGGTTGAGGCCACTTCCTCAGACATAGTAAAAAAAGTTGAAAATTTGTAGTGGAAGATGCCAGATGGCATAAAAAGCAGCTTGCGGAAATGCTTAGAGTATCACCTACAGCCATTCTAAATATTCTCCATCAGCATCTAAAGATGTCACCGGTCAGTGCAAGATGGGTACTGACAATGCTCATGCTACTTCAAAAACAAGTGTGTGAAATGTTCATGACAGTTTTTGGACCTTTGCAGAGATAACAAAGGTGAACTTTTAAAGCAGATTGTCACTGGAGATGAAACTGGAGTTGATTATTATGAACCTGGGTCAAAGCAGGAGTCCATGCAGTGGCATGAAAAAGGCACTCCACCCCCTAAGAAGTTCAAGGTGTTGCAATTAGCTAGAAAAATTCAGACTACTTTTTTGGGGGGGAATGAGGAGGGTATAGTGCAGATTGATTACAAGGATAAGGGTGTCATAATAACTGGAGAGTACTGTTCAAGTCTACTGAAACAGGTGAAAAAATTTGTGAAGGAGGAAAAAGGAGGAAAATGGACTAAAGTGGATCTGCTTCTGCATGACAGTGCACCTGTGCACAAGAACAATGTTGCATTGGCTACTCTTCACAACTGTGGCTTCCACACATGAAATCATCCTCCCAAAAGTCCATACCTGGCTCAGTCTGATTATTATTTGTTCCCAAATATGAAAAACAGCTTCAAGGGAAGAAATTTATGGACAATAAATATGTTAAAACTGCCATGTGAGGGCAAAAACAAAATGTTTTATGAGGATATAAATAAACTTATTGAAAGATTTGAAAAGTGTATTAGGATTAAGAGTGAATATATTGAAAGAGAAAATTAATATGTTTTTTACCTTTCTTCACCTTCATTCTGTGAATTTCTTGATAACCCCTCATATATTCTGATCTTATTGCTTTATTTTGGGGACAGTATACTTTGTGAGTGTCAAGATAATGTATAATTCCTCTTGCTTCTAAATTTATGACAATTTTTATACAAAATATTATCTAATTATCAAATGATAAAATCTCCTTAAAATGGTGATCCTAAGCTTTCATATTTTCCTTAAACACTGAAAATCAAGCCAAAAATAGGTATTTCAATACATTTTCCTAGGCTACCCTGTTTTTTTCTGTTTCATTGTATCCATGATTTA
The DNA here is from genome assembly GCA_004026885.1 of Lyroderma lyra. NCBI lineage: Eukaryota > Metazoa > Chordata > Mammalia > Chiroptera > Megadermatidae > Lyroderma > Lyroderma lyra. Next base: position 204,039 of record PVJL010002211.1, on the reverse strand, counting down.
CTTTGCTTTTGTAAAACACTGTAAATTGAGACACAGTTTATTCAACAATTACTCAATATAAATATATCAAAGACATAATATCTGCCAAACTACATGGGAAAAACTATATGAAAATTAGAGCTTGCATCGTAAGCTTAAGAATAAATGGTAATTTCCAATAATCTAAAGCATGATTATCAAATATTTTGTCCTCAGTTTTTGTTTATATGTTATGTTTTGTTTATGTGAAATTAAAAAAATGAATTTGCTTAAATATAGCAATGAATATCATGTTAACATAAATAATATTCTAACAAAAAATAACTGTCACAAATCAAATTTTGTGAGACAAATAAGATTGTTTATACTTTTGCAGATCTGTTTAATATTTATATTTAATAGAGGTTCTCATAACTACTTCTGTTTCTATTATAGTATGTTGTTTTAGTTTATGTATATGAAGAAAATCTAGCATCATAGAGATGCATGGATGGAAATAGAAGTATTTTAATAACCTGAGTAAAAAATTCTATGTAGCAATTCATCTTTGATATTATACCAATACTCAACAAATGATATATTCTTAGAGATGAGTTACAATGTGGAATCTGAATCCTTATCAATAAACATTTTACATCCTGTAAGGTTAAAATTCATATGTCTTCTTGCACTTTGAATAATTATGTAACATCATGTATTGATGATTGGAAAAATAATGATTCACTGAGTTCACAGATCTGCAAAAATATTAACACACTTTATTATAAAATATTTTAAAAATTATATTCATTAATATAATTTTAAATATTACCATTACTCTCATCAGAAAAACCTTTAAGCATGGAAAGCTATCAAACTCATGCAGACAGACACAAGTTTTTCAAAATGTTTATTTTCACTTATAAGCTCAAATTATTTTTGTGTATGTTCTTTGGCTTTTTTTAACTGTTAAATTTATTGGAGTGACATTGGTTAGTAAAAATTACATATGTTTCAGGTATACAATTCTACAATACATCAGCTACGTGTTGTATTCTGTGTTTAGCACTCAGAGTCAGTTCTTCCATCACCATATATTTGAGACCCTGTGATTTCTCTCCTCCTGCTTCCCCCATACCCTCAGATGACCACTAACCACTAAACTATTTATTGATTGTATCCATGAATTTTCATTTCTTTGTTGCTTTCAGCTTTTTGTTCTACATATGAGTGTAATCATATGGTTCTTAGTTTTTTCTGTCTGGCCTCTTTCATTTTGCATGATGGTCTCAAGGCCCATCTATGTTGTCATAAATGGCTCTATTTCATCTTTTCTTATGGCTGAGTAATATTCCATTACATATATTTACCACAGCTTCTTTATCCAGTCATCTATCAAAGGGTACTTTGGCTGTTTCCATGACTTGAGCATGAATAGTGCTGCAATAAACATTGGGGTACAGATAATTTTTGACAAAGAAACAAAAAATATACAATGGGAAATAGCCTCTTCAAATTTTTTTTATTAGTGACAAATACTGCCAGTTTTTCTTGATGTGTTAAGCTCACTTTGGTTTTTGAAAATGTCCATCAAATATTTAAGTCTGAATTCCTGTGGTTTTTCTGCCATTCTTTTAAATAAAATGGGGTTCCATGGAAAATTTACTGGTTCATCTTACAATGTAATCAACAAGTACTTTTCCATGAGATAGTCACTGTACTTCACAATGTAGCAGAAGTATTTTATGCCTACTTCTCATTTACTCACATGGAATATTAAAAAGTTATGTACTGAAGTGCTGAAGCTTAACAGAACAAATTATTTCTTTCTGTTTCATCCAAGACTTTCTTAAGTAAAACCACCTTTTTTGTTTTTTTTAATAGCAAGTGCATGGCAGTGAAGAATAATATGATCACTAATATAGCTTAACACCACTGCCTTAATCTGTGTTAGGGTGCTGGCAGTTTTACACATCGTTATTGCTCCATCATTAAACATAGTGAAAAGGGCAAATAACATCTCAGTATCATAATAAAAATAGATTTGACCTTGAAAACTTTCTGAAAGATTCTCAGGGGGCCATATTGATTCATGGATTGGTTTCTTTGGTTTGGGAGTAGTGTTACCCAGTTCTAACCTGTAAGACATGAGGGATAGTCTGAGGAAAGGTATTCAGATGAGTTTCTTACCATATAATATAATGAAAAACAGCTCTTTTCTTCCACAAGAAAAAAAAATATTGTATTTTCTGGATACGTACATGTCTGGATTGAGTTTCAGAACTACTTCAAGCAACCTGAAACCATGATGATCATTAAGATCTGAGAAAAAGCTGACACTAACAGAATGGCAGTGTCAATTAAAAAAAATTAAAATTTTTTAATTGACAAAATTAAAAAATAAACAAACAAACAATAATAATAAGAAAAAATGCTGGATCCTTGATGATGTCATTGAGTTATTCTGAATTAACTACCCATAAAGACAGCTAAGCACTATCGATTATACATGAGATGCTTAATAGCCTTACTATTTAAATATATCATAGTTGGAATTTTCTGTTACTTTGAGTAAAAGGCATCCTAATGGATAAATTCTATCCTTTTTTAAAATCCAGGATATGGAAAAATAATCACTACATAGTTATAAGAGAAATTTTTCCTGGATCACATTGATTATACTTAGTTTCACAGAAAACTCTGTGATTACAAGTGGGAAAATATGTCAAATTACTACAGATACAAGTATACCTGATATTGGGAGACTGCTCAGATTTCTTCAATTAGCCATGCCTAATTAGGGTTATTTCTAGATTATGAAAGGCAATTGAATGTCTAGGAACTAGCTAATAGGTTTAAACATACAAAATTATTTGGTATAAAGGTAGGAAAACTTTTAAAATCTACAGAGTTACTAGATCAATTCAGATTACCCAAGTATTTAGATATTTAGTAACTTGGAGTGTTCATTTATTATCTTCTTTCTGTATCATAAGATACTGAGATTATCCTAGAACATTCATGTTGTAAAAAAAAATCTTGAACAACATCAGACAACATCTATTATAAAGCTTTTCTTTCCAACAACACTAATTTTAATTTGAGTAATACTTATTGCACTCACTTTTGCCTGCAAGTAAAAGTACATTAATGAAACTTGTCAAGTGAATTGATGACCAAAATAATACAGAGAAAAATACCTACACTGTGATAATCTTTTGTTCACACAGGGAAAGTTACTCAAATGTCAGCAGTTCTAGTAAATGTTGAAATTGTTTTAAACAAGCATACTAAGCACCATTTAACATAGCAAAGAAAAATGCATGTTTTGCACCTTAAAACATGTTTTCATTGTAAAACATCATGTACATGGTAAAGAAAATTTATTAAGTAAAAGAAAGAAGGAAAATGTTAATTCATAATCAAACTACCCTAAATGCAATCACTGATAGTTTTCCTATAAGTTTAGCATCTTTTCACATAGCTAAAAATCACACCATTGCATATGTAATTTATATTTTACAACTTTCATTTTATAGCATTAGTTAAAATAATTTTGAAATGCAACATTGAACATTGCATTTGCCTCTTATCAAATATTCAATTGTTTCTCAGTATTTACTATGACATGTAATATTGAGATTATCCTTTGTCATAGATTTCATAATTAATAAATAGATAAGGGTACCACCTTATTATATTTTTTCACAGCATAATTAACAGATCAAATAATATGAATAATAACATGATTAATTACACCTACATGTAACCTAAATGCATTTCCAATGCACCGTACAATCTACATAGTAAATTTACACTGTGTGCAAGAGTGACCACTTTGTCAACTCCTCCTGATGGTATTGCAATTTTAATATTATGCTTGATTATACAAATTGAATAGTTAATAATATAACATTACAAGCTTCTATGATTTTTATAAACATCTAGATATGTATTCCTAATATAAGAAAATCATTGGGCTGTTCACAGGTATAACAGATTACCAGTGTCATTTATTATATCTATTTCCATGTTTGTTCAATATTTAAAATTTGGGCAAACATGAAGCAGAAATAATAAAATGACAGGGTCCAACTAGGCCCAGTGAGGTAAGTGACTTGAGTCATTTAAAATTTGATATTTTGTTCATTATAAAATTTTGTGTTAATTTTTACATTTTATATTTTTAAATCTTGCATTAAATATTATTTATTGTTGTTACTGAATTTTGTTGTCACTTCTGTACATTCTGTGCCTGAAAATAGTGCCTCACATTTCTTATACTAGTTAGAATTATTTCCAAAATATTAGCCTAAAAGTATTTTGTATAAATTTTCTAAATTTAAATAAGTCAAATATTTACTCGAATATCTTAATTTTTAAAGTTACTTTAGTCATAAGAATAGTTCTTATTTCATTGTACTTATTAGAGGGATTATACAAAGTAATATAATCTCAATCAATTAGAGAAGGTGGGCACATAGGTGTAAAACACTTTATAATTTATAATATATAAAAGTAAATAGTAGACTTTATTAATAAAAATGTAACATGACAAAAGCAACCATTCTAGTATTTAGAAAATAAAAATTACATTAACTGCAAAATATTATAAAACTACAAAAATAATTCATATATACAAACTATGCAGACCAGAGATGTCCAATAGGACTTTTTGCAATAGTAGAAATTTTCTATACCTATGCTGTTTGGCATGAGAGCCACAAGCTAATGTGACTATGAACACTTGCAATGAGTAGTTTATTTTTACATTTTATTGAATTTTATTGATTTAAATTTAAACTTAGATGGCTTCATATGCTTATTGACTACTCTCATGGATAGTAAACATAGATCCTAAACCATGTATCTTAAAGGATGAACTATAATATAAACTGCTTACCTCCATTTAGATTTGCTCTAAAATGTTACCTGGCCCTAATAATTTTCCCAAACCAAGTGTGTGCAGCTCAGGAACAGACCCATATATTACATATCTTTTAAAAATTAGGAACTTGGAAACTTGACTTGGAGTATTTGAAAAATAAATTAAGTCCCATCAATCACCTTTTCCATAAATGCTTTATACCTTCTGAAGATGTTGTAAATTATTACCAACCTTCTGTGTTTTAGAAGCATATTTAGGTACATAGAATCCTCCTTAGGAGTGATAGAAAACAATTTTTCATCTGTATCAACATGATAATCCTAAAACTTAGGCCAGCTTAAAAAAAACCCACACAAAATATTACTGTATATGAGTAATTTGCATAGAACAGAAACCAGAAATTTACCTTTGATAGCTTGAAAATTTTGTATTATCAGCTTAGTGTACACTTGATAAGTACTGCTCTGTATGATCACAGAGCTAAAACTGCTATAATCACAGGAAACGCCTTGTTAGTTTCTACCCATCTTCCTCCTGGCTGTAATGAAATAGCCCACAGGTACATAAAAGGAAGGACAGGTCTCAGGGGAAATTCAGTGATCCTCTTGTCATCATATAATTGCATTTAACACTGTTGACTAATAATGAGAGAGTGACAGTTAATTATGTGAAGTGATTTTAAGTAGCTTGCTTTGAATAATTATTTTCCTTAAATGATAAACAACAACCAATCTTCCTCTTCTGACAGATTTTGCAAATGATACCTGGAAACTAACAGAAAGCAGTTTTTCTTAACAGACAATTGAAGCTTATATGGATTGGTGGACTACTATTTGTGTGTGTTTCTGTGGGTTTCTTGTATTTTGAACAGATGTCAAATAATTATTTGCATGCTACAACTTGGCCATAATGGATTCCATCTTAATTAAAAAAAATGGTCCACTTAAGAGAAAGACACATGAAAAGCAAAACAAACAATATTAGAAGAAAATATAGAAATGTTTTTGTCATGAATTCAAGGTGGTAAAGGATTGCTTACACTACCATAAAACTGCCAACCATTACAAAATAAAAAGAATTGATAAATTCTACTGCATTATGTTAAAAATACTGGACATCAAAAAACACGATGATGGAAATATAAAAACAAACTAACAATCTGGGAGAAGATCTTTGTATACATAACATAACCCTCAGTTATATTTTACAATATATAAAAAACAATAATCTATAAAAGAGGATAGTAGAAAAATGAGCAAACCTCAGTAAAAAGCATTTTATAGATGAAAAAACAAAAATGGTCAATAAATATATGATTGTCAACATTTTTAATAATTAGAAAAATGCTAACTAAAGCCATAGTGACATACCATTTACACAATCCAGAATAGCAAAAGTTAACAAGAGCTGAGCATGTGAATTAAAGAAAACTTGTATGTTGATGTTGGCATATCAGTGGTACAGTTACATTGGAAAGTTGAATATGGTCATCTGCATATTTCAGCAATTTCACTACTAGGATTATAATACAAATATGTTCTTGCATAAGTGTACTGGGGATCTATTCAAAAAGTTCACAGCTAATAGTAACTGTATTAGCAAAAGACAGAAAGTGACTCAAATTATATTGCCAGCAGGATGCACACAATGGGATATTATATACAACAATGAAAATTCAATAAATAATTACCTGCAATAATTTGGATGCAGTTAAAAAAATGAAAGAATTATTCTTCTGAAGATGTCATACAGCATTCCTTTTTTAAAAAATGATCATAAAATCCCCAAATTGAACAACATGTTTTTAGTGATTAATACAGAAGGTGCCAAAAAAAAGTATACATGTTTTAAGAAAGGAAAAAATTGTATTAAACTTGTAATACTCGATATACTAATAACAAAGATGAATACAAGTCACATTTGACTTCTGCAATTACAAGAGGTGCTTAAAGTGATTACCATCAGGATCCAGACACTTCTGATTATGGTGCATTACTGCTTGAGCAATGTTAACCAAAGTGTTCACTTGTATTGCTGCACATGCTGTTGCAATTTCTTCCCCAAGTACCACTCATGTAGCCGGTTTTTTATGGTACACCACATCATTTAAGGTCCCTCATTGGTAGAAGTCAAAGGGTGTTAAGTCAGGAGAACATGGGAATAATTCAACCACATCTTTTCATCCTTCCCATTTTCCTGGCAAATGGTCTTGTGCTCTTCGATTGACAGCAATGCTTCTGCAATTTTCTTTGTCCTGCTTGTCATATAGTGAAACAAGCATTTCTTTGGTTAATGCCATCTTATTTTATTGTTAAATTTATTGGGGTGACATCAATTAGTAAAAATTACATAGTTTCCAGGTGTACAATTCTACACTACCTCCTCTATGTGTTGCATTATGTGTTCATCACCCAGCGTCAGTTTTTTTTCCATCACCATGTATTTGTGACCCTATCCCTTCTCCCCCACCCCTGCTTACCCTCAGGTAGCTACTACATTATTGACTGTCCATGATTTTTTTTTTTGTTTCCAATATTGTGATCCACATATGAGTGGAATCATTGGTTCTTGGTTTTTTCTGTCTGGCTTATTTTATTTAGCATGATGATCTGCCCATTTTTTTAAATTTAGTTTTTGTTCTTGTTTCTTTTGTTTGCTTATTTATTTATTTGTTTTTTTCTATTTTGATGGTTTGTTTATTCTGTTCTTAGATTCCATGTAGAAGTGATGTCATATGGTATTTGTCTTTCTCAGCCTAATTTTATTTAGCATACTTTCTACTTCCATCCACGTTATTGCAAAAGATAAGATTTGATTCTCCTTTATGGCTGAGTAATACTCCACTGTGTAAATGCACCACAGCTTCTTTATCCAATCATTTATTGGTGGACATTTAGGTTGTTTCCATATCTTGGCTATTGTGAATAATGCTGCAATAAACATAGGGGTGCATATATTTCTTTGAATTAGTGTTTTGGATTTCTTTGGATAAATACCCAAGAGTGGAATTGTTGGATGATAAGGTAGTTCCAGTTTTAATTTTTTTGAGGAAACTTCGTACTGTTTTTCATAAGGGTTGGATGTATTTGCAGTCCCACTAGTGGTGTGAAAGGGTTCCCTTTTCTTCACATTCTTGCCAACATTTGGTTGCTTGATTTATTGATGATAAACCTTCTGACAGGAGTGAAGTGGTGTCTCATTGTGATTTTGATTTGCATTTCTCTGATGACTAGTGATGTTGAACATCTTTTCATGTGTCTATTGGCCATCTGTATATCCTCTTTGGAGAAATGTCTATTCAGGTCTTCTCCCCATTTTTTATCAGGTATTTGTTTTTTTAGTGTTGAGTTGTATGAGTTTCCTATAGGTTTTGGATATTAACCCTCTGTCAGTTGACTCATTGGAGAATGTTTTCTCCCATTCTGTGGGATGTATTTTTGTTTTGTTGATGGTTTCTTTTAATGTAAAACAATTTTTAGTCTTATGTAGTCCCGTTGGTTTATTTTTTCCTTGGTTTCTCTTGCCTGAGGAGATATATCATTGGAAACATTGCTAAGGGTCAACTCTGAGAGGTTACTTTCTATATTTTATTTTGGGAGTTTTATCATTTCAGTTCTTACATTTAGGTCTTCAGTCACTTTTGAGTTTATTTTTGTATATGGGAATAAGAAGGTGGTCCACTTTGCATGTATCTTTCCAGTTTTCCCAGAACCATTTTTTGAAAAGACTGTCTTTACCCCAATGCAAGTTCTTGCTTTCTTTATCATAGATTAGTTGGCCATATAGACATGGATTTCTTTCTGTGCTCTCTATTCTTTTCCATTGATCTTTATGTCTCTTTTTATGCCAATATCATGCTGTTTTGATAACTGTGGCCTTATAATATAATTTGATGTCTGGTAGAGTGATTCCTCCAACTGTGTTCTTTTTTCTCAGGGTTGCTGTGGCTATTCTAGGTCTTTTATGGTTCCATATAAATTTTAGGATTATGTGTTCTATTTCTGTAAAGAATGACTTTGGAATTTTGATAGAAATAGCATTGAATGTATAATAGATTGCTTTGGTTAGTATAGACATTTTAACTGTATTAATTCTTTTTATCCATGAGCATGGTATGCGTTTTCATTTATTTGTGTCTTCTTTAACTTCTTTATTCAGTGTCTTATAATTTTCTAAGTACAAGTCGTTTACTTCCTTGGTTAAATTTATTCTTAGGTATTTTTTTAATGCAATTGTAGATGGGATTGTTTTCTTAATTTTTCCTTCTGCTAGTTTGTTATTGGTGTATAAGGTACAATTGATTACTGTATATTGATTTTGTATCTTGCTACTTACTAAATTCATTTATCAGTTCCAATAATTTTGGGGTTGAATCTTTGGGATTCTCTATATACAGTATCATGTCATCTGCAAATAATGATAGTTTTACTTCTTCTTTTCCTATTTGGATGTCTTTAATTTGTTTGTTTTTTGTTTTGTTTTGTTTTGTTTTGTTTTTGTCTGATTGCTGTGGCTAAAACTTCCAGTACTATGTTGAATAAGAGTGGTGACAGTGAACATCCTTGTCTTGTTCCTGATCTTAAGGGGAATGCTTTTAGCTTTTCCCCATTGAGTACGATGTTAACTATGGGTTTATCATATACAGCCTTTATTAAATTGAGATATGTTCCTTCTACTCCCACCTTGTTGAGCATTTTATCATAAATGGCTGCTGAATTTAGTCAAATGCTTTTTCTGCATCTATTGAAATGACCATGTGGTTTTTACTACTCACTTGTTTATGTGATGTATCATGTTAATTGAGTTATGTACATTGAACCAACCTTGCATCTCAGGAATGAATCCCACCTGATCATGGTGTATGATTTTTTTAATGTATTGCTGAATTCAATTTGCTAATATTTTGTTGAGAATTTTTGTATCTATGTTTATCAGGAATATTGGCCTATAATTATTTTTTGTAGTGTCTTTATCTGGTTTTGGAATCAAGGTAATAGTGGCCTCATAAAATGAATTTGGGAGCCTTCCCTCTTCCTGGATTTTTAAAAATAGTTTGAGAAGTATAGGCATTAATTTGTTTAACATTCAGTAAAATTCACCTGTGAAGCCATCTAGTCCAGGACATTTGATTGTTGGGAGCTTATTGATTACTGATTCAATTTCATTGTTAGTAATTGGCCTATTTAGATTTTCTGTTTCTTCTTGACTTAATCTTGGAAGTTTGTTTCTTGATTTAATCTTGGAAGTTTGTATGTTTCTAAACATTTATCCATTTCTTCCAAATTGCCAAATTAGTTGGCATACAGTTGTTCATAGTATTTTCTTACAATTTCTTGTATTTTGGTGGTGTCTGTTGTAACTTCTCTTCCCTTCCTTTCTGATTTTATTTATTTAAGATCTCTCTCTCTCTCTCTCTCTCTTTTTTTTTTTTTTTTTTTTTTGAGGAGTCAGGTTAAAGTTTTGTCAATTTTGCTTATCTTTTAGAAGAATCAGTTCTTGGTTTCATTGATCTTCTTAGTCTTGATTTCATTTATTTCCAGTCAGATTTTTATTATTTCCTTCTTTGTGCTGATTTTAGGCTTTGTTTGTAGTTCTTTTTCCAGTTTCCTTAGGTATAGGGTTAAACTGTTTGAGATTTTTCTTGTTTCTTTATGGAGGCCTGCATTGCTATGAATTTTCTTCTCAGGACTGCTCTTGCTGTGTCCCACAGATTTGGGGTAGTTTTGTTTTTGTTCCCGTTTGTCTCTAGGTACCTTCAGATCTTTTTCTTTAATGTATTTGTTGACCCATTCATTGTTGAGTAGCACATTGTTTAGCCTCCATGTGTTTGTTTATTTTTCAATTTTTCTTATAATTGATTTCTAGTTTTATACTGTTGTGGTCAGAGAGGTACTTGATATAATTTTAATTTTCTTAAATTTATTGAAGTTTGTTTTGTGGCCTAACTTGTGATCTATCTTGGAAAATGTTTTTACCATAATTTTTAATAGCTTGCTAATCCAATTCATACCTGCTCAGGTCTATATTTCTTTCTATTATGCAGTTGATACCTCTAGAATAATGTTGGACAAATAAAAGATTAAAGCATTATCAAATAAATATTTTACTTTAAGTGCACTTAAATATTAATATTAAAATATTATAAAATATTTTATGTAAAGAATCCCTATATGGTTTCAATGAAGATATATTATAAATTACACTCTCAAAGAAGTATTTTTTGTCACTTTTTATGTATTTAATAGTGATAGTTTATAACTTCTCAAAACAGAAAAAATTTAGCATACAAATAAATAGGAAAATTATTATTTTAATCAGTGATTATGTATCAACCTGGACATTTAAATAAAAAATTCTCCTGTCTTAAAATTTTGGTTATAACTACATAGCAATTGTAGTTATTACATATGATTTTAGAAGGATATTATTTTAGTAATTGTATTTTTATAAGAGAAAGTAATGTAAGCAAGATTTTCAAACTACACATTTTTAATAGTCATGTAGCTAAAATAGTCATTGCAATTGATTTAAGTAATTTGACATTTGCACAAAATAGATTTAAACATTATGCTATATCCAAGTGATAGAAAATGGCCCATTCTCATGTTCTTTGTCCTTTTTTTTATTATTTGAATCTGAGCTAGTTATATATTTTTTGAGATGAATATTGCATACTATAAAGCAATTCTTCTAGGCTCAACTAACTAGATTAGTTACAGCTCAGGGAAGAGTTGGCAGAATAATATTGCTATTGTTGCTTTGTGCTTTCCTATCTGCTGTTTTTATTTTTATATCAGTGAAAGCACATTCCACACCAGAGCTTTATAAAAAATAAAAATCATGCCTCCAGCAAAAGTACACTTTGTGTACTTCAGCACCAAGCAAAATATTCTACCAATAAAATCTGATGTTTGTGTTCAGCTGTTAAAAAGGGTTTGATATTCAGAATGCATTCTAAATGTGTAAGTCAAATTAGGAGAACCCAAAACTTATTCTAAATCAGGTCTTTTTCATTTGCACATATTAATATTCACTGAATTAGCATATCAAACAAATTTAATCACCAAAGTTGGTATGCTATTTTGATATTTGTTATTTTAAATGTCTACATATTTATTACCTTATTAAGTGTCTTAGGTGATTGTGTTATGCAATTAAATTGTTATTTTAAAGATATAGATTTATAGATTGTTTTACATACTTTAAATCAATAATCATAAAAGAAAACTGATCTAAATATTTTATGAGTTGACTCAGTAAATTATAACTTTATGGGGGTCCCCTGGTGGTGTAGTGGCTAGGCTTCGGCACTCCCATTGCCGTGGCCTGGGTTTGATTCCCAGTCAGGGAAATACACACCCCACAAAAATTATAACTTTATTTTATGTGGTATTAATCCAGTTGATTTTCTTCCTAAAGATGCTATCTGTAACTTCTAGTTACTGCTTGTATGTTATTAGCCAAACACTTTATTTCATTAATAGTTTTTTCACAAAAACCTCATTAGGTAGGCATAATTATCTGCAATTAATCATTGAAAATTTTAGGTCAAAGAGGTTGAGAAATTTATCTATGGGTTTACAAATAAGAATTCACAGTAAAAGAACTTGCCTATTAACTAGTTTCAAGGCCATTTTAATATGACTTTAATTTGAGTTACAAATTTCACTAGCATTTGACAAGAAATGAAATTAAATGTGTAATATTACTTTGAAAATCTAATGCTTGCTATAGTTTTCATGGCAAAAGCACATATCATTTTTCTGGCAAATATAGCAGTGGAGGATTGCCATCTGTAATAGTCTGCTAGGTCTGCTGTGGCAGGATACCATAAACTGGCTGGATTAAACAACCAAAATTTCTTTCTTTATAGTTCTGGAGAATAGTTGGTCTTTTCCTGAAGGCCTGTCCATGTGGCTTACAAATGGCCATCTTTTCCCTAAGCCTACACATGGTGTATCTGAACATATCTGTATCCTAACTCCAAATATAGTAACATTCTTAGATAGTAAGGATTAGGACTTCAACGCATGTATGAAGGCTGTCCAGAAGGTATCCAGCCATATAATCATTCTCATTATATTGATAACAACTGGATTTTTTTCAGACAGCACTCATATTTTAGGGTTACATAATTCTGCCCTTACACTGAGGACTCTGACTCTTGCTTTCTGCATTGTATTTGCTCTACTGCATGAATTCAATACAATGAAAATGCATTATGTTGCAATCTGAAAAATATTTTTAAAAACAATTAAGTAAAGATATATTGAATAGTCAAATAATATGTCACCACATTTGTGTTAAAGTATTTAAACCTTATGAACAAGAGAAATCACTTCAATCCTTCACTCACAGGCACTTTACTCACTTTTAAAACACATTTAAATGTGTTTGGCTTTCTATCTTCCTGCAAATTACAACCAGCAAATTATAAACAGATGAAATATGCCAACTAGAGGCTGAAAAATTGATAGGCACTTAAACTTATGAAACTCTAAATGAAAGGAGAGTAAAATAATTAACACATGTATACACACAACCTGTATGAACATAGAAGGTCATTTTTGATCAATTAATATAAAAGCAAATGTTGAAACACCTCGAAAGCTTCTGTAATATCACTATATTTTTATAGAGGGTAATGACATAATAGTATACCTGGATAAATAAGAAAAATGTGAAAAAAATTAATTGTTAAAGAATACAGATATTATTTAATATAAAATTGAGAGATGGCTAAGGTTTAATGTGCATGTAGGTTTTTTTTATGTTAAAACATTTTGTCTTAAGACATATACTAACTAGATTATAATATCTTATTTTTGAAGTTGGTTTGCTAATATTTTGTGATGTTTTACTATGTGCATAAGTGAGATTGACACTTTTCAGAGTTTTTTTATGGTTCCATAATCTCATATTTACTGTATCATGGAATGATTTGGAGAATGTTACCTCATTATATGTGTCCTGCAAGATTAGATTGATTTGTTCCTTGAAAGATTAGTAAAACTTACCTTTAAAATTTCTGAGCCTGGATTTTTTTTGTGTGTGAAAATACTTTAATGTTAAAGTTTCTTTAAGAGAATAATTATTCTTCTTGTATCAATTTTTGTAAATCAGATTATTTTAGAAATTTTCCCATTTTATCTAAACTTTCAAATTTCATGGTACATTTAAAGAAATAATCTCTTTTTTTAAACTGAACTTTTAGTACACTTAACATACTAGAAGCTTAGAACACTTTAATGCTTTAATGTGTGGAAACTTCTGATTTCCTGCTATGTAGTGTTTTACATCTGTCATGTTTTTAATTCAAATGTACTAGTTAGTTGTTATGAAAGGAAAAATTTTCCTAAAACTTAGGAGCTAAAAACAAACATTTATTTAATTCACAATTCATGGTTCCAAAATTTACACTGGCCTCAGCTGTTAGTTCTGCTCTCAGCTGGAATAGTGTCCACAATCAACAGTTGCTCAGCTAAGTGTCCCTACTGCTGGGATTGACTGACTATTGGTGAGGGTGCATTGATTCTCTTCTTTGTGGTCTCTCGTCTTACAACGGGCTAACCTTGACTTGTTCACATGGTATTGGTAGAATTCCAAGAGAAGAAACAAAAACATACATCTTTTGTGGCGTAGGCTATATTTCATTGGCAAAAGCAAACCACAAAGACAGGTTCAATTCAGGGAGTTGGAATGTAGGCTTCATTTTTTTAATGGAAAAAAATTTGAAATCACATTGCAAAGGGCATAGATACAGAGAGGGATGAAGAATTCTGACTATTTTGGCAATTAATCTAGCATTAATTTTTAATATTGAAAAGAATATTTATATTCATCTGCAAATTTACCAATTCTTTTTCTGTTTTTCTGTCTTCTCAAATTACACTCTAGAATAACTGTCTTTAGTTTTCTAATAAATCTATTAGAATTTCTATTAGTGAAATTTTATTTTTTGTGAACTTTAAAGTTTTATTTGTATGAAATGTCTTTATTTTGCAGCCATTTTTAAAGAAAATATTTTTCTATGAACCTCATTCTATGTTGTCATTTCAGCATTTCTAAGAAAATTTTCAATGTCTTGTGGATTTTGTTAATGAGATATCTAATTGTCATTCTTATGTAAGTTTTTCCTCTGGGGCTGCTTTTAAGATACCTTCATTGCTTTTGTGTTCTTTAGTTTCCATGGAATGACAAAAAATGAGATTTTTATTGGTCTCATTTGTACTTTATATATCTGTGGATTTATAATTTTATAAATCCTATGCTATTTCTAACCATTGCCTATTTATTCTAATCACCTGTTCTATATACTGAATTGACATCTATTTTCAATGTCAGTTAGATGAATATTATACTTTCTTATTTCATTCTCTGAATTGCTTAACTTCTTTATATTTTTTATTTAAAAATGTTTTAAAAATTTTTCAACACCATTGACTTTTAATATTATATTACAGTCAGGTGTATAGCATAATGGTTAGACATTTATTTAATTTACAAAGTGATCCCATGGGTAAGTCTAGTACTCATGTGGCACCATGCATATTTATTACAGTATTACTTACTTTGTTCTCTGTGCTATACTTTACATCCCTGTGACTATTTTGTAACTGCCAATTTGTACTTCATAATTGGTTCACCTTCTCTACCCCGTACCTCAGTCCCCCGCCATCTGACAACCATCAGTTTATTTTTTGTATCTATGAGATTGTTTCTATTTTATGTATTTGTTTATTTTGATTTTTAGATTCTACATATAAGTGAAATCATATGGTATTTGTCTTTTTCTGTCTGACTTATTTCACAGGATAGTGCCCTCGAGGTGCATCCATGTTGTTGCAAATAGTAAGATTTCATTCTTTTTTATGGCAATAATATTTCATTGTGTATATATATACCACTTCTTTTTTTTATCAATTTGTCTATCAGTGGAAACTTAGGTTGTTTCAATATCTTGTAAATAGCTATTATAAATAATACTGTTGTAATAATGATTTTAAATTCCTTTAGTTTTTCCCTGTCTGGGAAGTTCTTTATCTGTCCTTCAATTCCAAATGATAGACTTACTGGGTAGAGAAATCTTGGTTGTAGGTTCTTGCTTTTTATCACTGAATATTTCATGCCAATCCCTTCTGCTCTGCAAATTTTCTATTGAGATATCAGCTGACAGTTTTATGGGAACTACCTTGTAGGTCACTAACTTCTTTTCTCTTGCAACTTTTAAGATTCTTCCTTTGTCTTTAACCTTTGGCATTTCAATTGTGATGTGTCTTGGGTGTGGGCTTGTTTGGATT
Organism: Lyroderma lyra; assembly: GCA_004026885.1. Classification (NCBI taxonomy): domain Eukaryota; kingdom Metazoa; phylum Chordata; class Mammalia; order Chiroptera; family Megadermatidae; genus Lyroderma; species Lyroderma lyra. Next base: position 187,893 of record PVJL010002211.1, on the reverse strand, counting down.
CATCTCGTTTGGGACTTTCTGGAATTCCTTGGGCTTGTATATCTATTTTCTTCCCCAGATTAGGGAGGTTTTCCATTATTATTTTTTCAAATAGATTCTCAATTTCTTACTTTCTTCTTTTTCTGGTATTCCTATGATGAGAATATTGTTATGCTTGATGCTGTCTCAGAGATCCTCTAAATTATCCTCATTTTGTTTTAAATTCATTTTTCTTTTTGTTGTTCCAATTTTGTGTTTTCTCTTACCTTGTCTTTTCAAGCATTGATTTGATCTTCTGTTTCATAATACCATTGATTTCATCTAATGTATTCTTTATTTCAGTTATTGTCTTCTTCATTTCTAACTTTTTTGTGTGGTTTCCATCTCTTTATGTAAGTTCTTACTTATTTTCTTTATTTTCCCCCTAAGTTCATTGAGCATTTGTAACCAGTGTTTTGAACTCTCTATCTGATATATTGTTCGCCTCTATTTTATTTAGTTATTTTGTAGACTTTTTCTATTGTTCTTTCACTTGGGACATGTTTTATTTTCTCCTCCTTTTAGTTATCTCTCTGCATCTATTTCTATGTATGAATCAGATCTGCTAAGTATCACAGTTATGGCGGAGTGGCCTCATGTAGTAGGTGTGTTGTGGGGCCCAGTGTCACAATCTCTCTTGTCACCTGAGCTGGGTGTTCCAGGGGCATTATTTGTGTGATTTATGTGTGCCCTTCTGTTGTAGGTTAGCCTTAATTGCTGTTAACATGTCAGTGGATGGAATTAGTCCTTTGGCTGACTGGCTGTGAAGATTGACTGTCACTACAGTGGATGAGCTGTTGTGCAGAGGCTGACTCCTTGGCATGGGATTTGCTTTCTACTGGGTTTTGGCTGTCTGATATGCCTACCTTTTGGATGTGTCATTTTTAGGGTGTACTGTTTCCAGGGCCCCTGGGGAATGTCTCCAATACAAGCCCAGGTCAGCCACTACCTTTGCCCAGCCTGGAAACACATGGTAGAAGCTATAAAGTGATCTGTGGTTAGTAGCTCCCTGTGCTGGGCTTGGAAGCACTTGGGAGAGGCTCTGCTGAGAACTGAGGCTGGTTGCTAGTAGTGCTGGGCTTGGGGTTGCTTGGCTTAGCAAGAGGTACTGAGCATGCGGAGGTCAGCTGCTGCTTGTTTGGGGTATGTGAACCTTTGAGAAATTTTAGGAAAAGCTGCAGTATGAGCCAAAGCTGGCCACTTGTGAGGAACAGCTTCTGAAAGAGTTTTGGGAAGGTATGCAAGCTGGAGTAGGCATGGGGAGGGTCTCAGGGTATCACTGTAATTACATGAGTAGTATTAGGTTGATAGAGACTCGGATCTTGTACTTGCCTTTTCCTGTAGGCTGAGTGGGAAAAAAGCTTAACAAAGGAATAGTGGCATCCGCCAGCACTTCTGTCCTGTAGAGAGCTGCCCCTCCAGCCCTTGCCCAGCAGTTAGAAAATTTAGTTACTCCCCATATGTCCCTCCCTCATTTTGCACTGCTGTCTCTTCACTAGAGCTTAGAGAGAGTATTTTTGAGTGAGTGAGTCTGTGCTCAGGCCCTTCAAATAGCTACTTCAGTCTCTTCATCCCTTCATCTCACCTGGAAAATCCCCTCTTTTTTAGCCAGATGTGGTGGTGACTCCTCTTCCTGGCACTGGTGCTTAAGACTATGAGCCTCATGTGAGGCTGGGCACCTTGCTGCTAAGGAGGGACTTCCACAGCTGAGGTATTGCTCCTGATTCTTAACTGCCACATGTGGGTATGGGACCATCCCATTTTGCATCTCCATCCCTCCTACTAGTCTTGAAGTGGCATCGTTTTTATATCCAGTTATAGGACTTCTGTACAACTAATCTTCAGGAGGTTCTCAGGAGTGCTGCTTTTATAATTTAGTTATAAATTTGGTGGGGTCATGAAAGGGGGTGAGCAAAGCATTTACCTAGTCAACCATCTTGACTAGATGTCTCCTCCCTTAACTTTATAGTTTTCATTTTCTTGCTCAATATACTACATTCTAGATAATCCCTTAACATTTACCATCATATTTATTCATTTTTTCTAATAAGCTCTTTAAGCTATTCATTTAGTTTTTAATTTCAACACTTTATATTTCATTTCTAAAAGTTTTTTTTCATATTTTCCTGGCTACTTTTGATAGTCTGTTGCTCTAAAATTAATGCTAAATTAATTTTTTACTTTGTAAATCTATTTTATGCTATGTTATATTATTTTACAACCTCTGATTATTTTACTCTGATTTACAACCTCTGTGTTTATAAATATGTAATTTGTGTTTTATATCGATTGTTACTCATGATTTTAGTATTGTGTTTAATAATTTTCTGATTGTAAGCATATATGGTTTGAAATTTTAACCACTGGAAATCTAGGAAGGCCTTTGCCTTTCTCCATAGAGATTTTGTATGTTAGAGTCCATTAGAAGCTGGTGTCACTGTAGTCTAAGAATCACAATATCCTTCCTTAAGACCCTTAACTTAATGGATGAATCTTAGATCAACCTTTCAATCTTAGAATCCCAAGTCTTAGAAAGAACCCTTATCACTGCAATGCTGGTATTGGTATTTACTTTTAGCTACTCCATCTTAATAATCCCTTCCCCATTACTTGCTTACCAGTTACTGCTTCCTTCCTGGTTTCAACTGTTGTGAGAGTGTATTCATGTGTGTTTGAATTTGACTTTAGAGATTTAGATTGCTTTCTAGTGAACTCAATGATGCTATAATTGTATTTGTTGCATTTCAACATAGATACAGTGGTATATTACTAGAAGGGCTTTTTGGTATGTGGGTAGCTCTCTGACTGGGAATCGAACCCAGGCCGCAGCACTGACAGCGCCAGCGCCGAAGCCTTAAGCCGCTACACCACCAGGGAACTCCCTGCTCATTTCTTCTGCAAAGAATTTAATTCTAATGTTCAATTCTAGTATTGGGCCCATTTTGTATTATAGATTTTAGAATTTTTATATTCTAATAGTCTTTTTATACTCTGCTGATATCTCCTATCTGTTTGTTTATACTTTCTGTTACTGTAGATTTATGTACTTATTTAGCGTAATTATTTTAAAGTTCATGTTTACCAGTTATAATATCTAGGTTGTCTGTGTATTAGATCCTTTTTAAATTTAACTTGATTAAGGAGTCCAATTTTTGCTTCTTTACATAGCTCATCATTCTTTTACTGTAGCCAGGCACTTTATGTAGAAGAACCAGAAATACAAGGCTGCACTCTTGTGTTGTTTTTCTAGAGCATTCGTGCCTTTTTGTGCCTAGTGGCTAAAATGAGAAAGTGATTCTTCAAATTGTACCAATTGTTGAATAACCCAGATGAATGAAGTTATAGCTTTAAGATTAAGTTCATTGCTGGTTAGCTCCCCCACACCCAGCCAAAAAAAAAAAAATCCCCCCCAAAAAACAAAAAACACATCTGGTCTGTGGCTGCTGCTGTTGCCACACTATACAGGAGCTACTACTCTCTTTTTTCTTATCAGAATTTAAATGAGGAGTCAGGAAAGTGTAAGAGAAAGGCATTCCCTTTGTATTTACTCGTTCCTGCTACTATCAGAATAGATATTATACTTATCCAAATGTTTAAGTTGTTTCTGTTTTTTTAGTATCAATGTCTCTGCCTTTATCTCAGCAAAATTGGGATTAAAAACAATGTAATACCAGAAATAATTTTGTTGCATTGGGAATTTCCCAGACTCCAATGATTCCTGCTTCCTTAACAGTTGCCAATATATTGTTAGACCTCTTCCCCCTTGGATATAGGCCTTTGAAAGATCTGTCTAGACTAAGACCTAGTGTTGGCCCAGATACTGTTGAAGAAAGTTGATTGCCTGTGAAGGCCTCTCTGGAAATTAGCTTATCAAGATTTTCTTGAATTCACCACTCTTAGATAATTCTATAGATGAGTATGGTTTTTATATTTTCTAGATTTTTCTTGATGTCACCACAGCGGTAAATTTTTTCTTCATCCTTTTACACAAAAACCAGAAGCAAAACTCTGTAGTATATACATCTGGGTTATCGTGACATTGATTTCTCAGCTGTGTTCTCTGAAGAGTCTTCAAATCCTCAATATGAAGTTATAAATATTTCTCTAGACCCATTTTATTCAACAATACCTCATGGAAAGTACTGTAGAACAACTTCTATACATACAATTGATTGTTTTGATAGCCTCCTATTACATAGTGTGAATCTATCATATTTAGCCATTCTTTTAATAGAATGAAATCATTTTGTTTCTATGTACTTATAATTACTATTTTGTAATAAACATTCTGTGTGTATATTTTTCTATACTGACACTTATTTCTATAGTATAGAATCCTATGCATGGGACTGCTAATTACATGTAAAGGAATTATAATAGATATTGCTAAATTTATTTTTCAAGTGGTAAGAATTTATAGATTCACCCATTATATAGATTGTCCTACATCCATGCCAACAAGTTTTATTATTGTTTTATAACTTCTGTCATTTTGATGGGTGTAAAATGACTGCTCACAGCTATTTTATTGTATACTATTCTAACTACTAGAAAGTTTTAACATTTTTAAATATATCTTTATTGTTTGATGTATTTTCTTCTGTGAACTATCAACTCATAGCACTTTATCCTTTTTCCATTGTTGTCACTTTTTAGGCGTTCTTTGCATATTATAAATAAGAGCTCTTAATAGGTTATCTAAATTGCAAATAAGTCAGGATGCATTTTTTTAAACTGAATTTATCTGTAAAACAAACCAAAATACACTACATATGTAAATAGGTAAGACATATGAGTAGGTCTGGAACTGTCTAAATTTGTTCCTGTCTTCCCAGTGTACTGGGTGATAAATGTTCCCTTTCATTCTCAAAAGTTTACTAGTGTGGCAAATTATATGGTTACCTCATATATTAAAAATATTTGAGGAAACTAGAGATGTTCAAATTAAAGAATTTTTTTACATATATGATGTGTGTGTGTGTGTGTGTGTGTGTGTGTGTGTAATCTTTCTTTTTATTATAGATCCCATGAATAGCACTAAACCTCTGTGAAAAGCACAGGATGATGATTTTAGATTAAGAACAAAAGTATGCAAGTTTTACTTTGGGTTATATATGAGCTGTCATAAGCCGTACATTTTACACTAAATAACTATTTAATGTGACTAATATTGTAGGATTAAGTCCACCATAAATCTGGTATGTCTTCTGAGTTTATATACTATGATTCCACGTGACTGGAATAATGAAAGCAATTTTGAAGATGATTAAAAAGTGTTTGGTTATTTTGTATATTGAGTGATGGGGTATAGGCTTTGGGATATATTATAATAGTCTTCTAATTCTGGCTAGACCACTTATTTCCTACATGGCCTTGGTAACATTATTAGACAACTCTGAGCCTTGATATTCTACTCCTATAAAGTGACAATAATAACAGTTACTTCATGTGGCATTTTTAAGTTTTAAACAAGACTATAAACGTAAAGCATGTAGCCTAATGTTAGATATGTAGTAAACATTCAATTCATTAATACTCTTAGGCAGGATGAACTGTGTACCACATTGACCAGTGAGGTTCACAGTGGGTCACTGTTGACATATTAATTATTGAAGTTTTATTCCAAGTCATAGACTAAGGTTAATAAAAGAAGAGCAAAGTACTATATTACTTAAAATTTTCTTAGATATAGAAGCAAGTAATTAAACTAAACACAGATAAACTCTCATATAAAGAAAATTTGGTTTAATGGTTTTATAGATCACATTCAACTACAAGTATGTTTGAGGCTGTTCCTGAATAACATGAGCCTAAACAACATGATTATCTGGTTTTAAACCATCATCTTCTCTTTTTAGACATAGGAATGCAAGCTCTGTATTTGATTAAACTAAGGATATCTGTTACCCTTAATTAGATATTAACCCTTTTGCTATGACATTTGGATATAGCTGAATGAATATTTTCACCTGCTGACTGTGGCATTCGAGTTTACCCCACAAGCTCAAAAACAAACAAACAAAACCAAAACTGTTATTCAGTGTGAAATTTTGCAAGGATGTTTCTCTATTTACAAGATTTTTAAAATATGTTTTCCTGTAAATGCTTGAACTATCAACAACAAAGATGTTTTTTATGCCATATTGTGTAACATTTTACAATAAATTTTTATGTCATCAATATCATTAGATTTTAATTTATCTATACTTAAATCTGATTGATGACACAGTATGTTTATTTTTTTGCTGAAATTCAATATAATGTTAAATTTATTACCGTATTACAAAAATTTAAAATAAAAATAATGTCATTTATATACAAAGCAGCCCAAAATGCTATCATAAAATGTGTAAAATAGTCAAAATATCAACTTTTTATTTTTTTGTGCCTTTTAGACACATTTTGAAAAAGAAACTTGAAGTCAATTAACATGGTGAAAGGGTTAAAAAGGGTTACCACCACAGGGATAAGGAAAAATGCTGAAAGGGGCTTTGATGACTACAATTCTTGGATAAAGCTCACAGAGCAAAGATTTTACTCTGAAGAGCAAAATGACAATCCTTGTTTTGAGAAGTGAGCACGGGTTTTCATTTGATGCTGTTTTTTTGGTGGTGGTGGTTGTTTTTGTTGGTGGTGGTGTTTTGTTTGTGTTCTCAGAGAGTAGCAGGAAAGACAAAAATAAGTGCATTGAAAATGTGCCACGAAAAAAGATGCTACATTTTATATAGTACTGTAGCTGGAGACCTTTTTTAATGGAAAAAAATAAAGTTAAAACAACCTGGACATAAAAGTGACCAATATCATAACCCAGGGAGAATTCTTGCTGTTTGTAATCTTGCTCAACATCTATCTGACAAGAACCCTAGAAAGATAAAGATTTCTTTTCATTTGAAGTCATGTAATAATAATAATAATAATAATAATAATAATAATGATAATAATAATAATAAATGTCAGTGCAAATATAGTGTAAGATAAAAGGAGAAAAGAGCAAGAATGAAATTTACCAAAATAAATGATGAATAAAGAAAATTTACCCCTCAAAAACCTGTCAGTATTAGATAACTGTGATGAAAAGCACCAGCATGAATAAGCACAACTTAATGAATTAAGCATGAACTCATGGCTAAAAAATAAAAACTCAAGGATATAGGGTGAAACCACAGATCCAGAAGTAGCATGAGAAACAGAAACTAGGAAATAATTAAAAGATAAAAATAAAATAATCACAGAAACAAAGTTAACACTGACAGTTGCATATAAGAAGATATTTATGGAAAATACAATAAAAGTCATATAGATAGGATTTTTAAAAATAATGAAAAAGGAGCGAAATGAACAAATAATATTAAGGGCTAGAAAGAAACTACTCTGTGGAACAAAGGATTCTACTTTAATTATAATTAGTGTCCCTACAAAAGTAACCAAGCAATTGGAAGAAAAATAAGCATTTAAAAAAATATTTTTAGGGGGAATTTCCACAAGTAAAAGAAGACTTGAATTTATAGGTTGAAAAGACCTACTGTACCCTGGGAAAAAAAAATTCACACAATGTGATTAACAGTGTGATAAAGACTGGTGATGATTTTTGTCAAATATAGAAATTTTTTTTTAGGATCCAGACAAAATGATCAAGACACCAACAGGGAAATAAAATGACAATGTGAGCTCATCTTTTTTAAAGAAAAATGATCATTTCACACAGGATGTGGAGCAATGCCCCTAAATTACTCAGTGAAAACATGACCTAAAAATTTTGTGCACAACCAAATCATTTAACTATAGAAGATATATGTTTGTAGTTTTTATATATGCAAGAATTAAAGAAAGGTAGTTTCCATAGACCCTTTTGGAGAAACTATTTGTCAATGACAGAGAAAAATGAATAACCAATAATGAAAAGATTGGCAGTCAGTCTTGAACCCATTTCCTGAAAGTAAAGAGATGGAAACAAATGTGTGAGTTAGTCAATATAATTGGAAATAAAGTTATATTGTTTATAGATGATTAGATTGCTTGCTAGGAAACTCAGGAGAAATCAGACAAATAAAAAATTATGAAAGAATTTGGTAGTTGAAACATTACAAAATGAATAATCAAATGACAAATTCTCTATAAAAATATTTAAAGTAATGAAACATATTTGCAAGACTAAATAAAATGATTAATAGCTAGCAATAAAATACTAATGTTTAAGATATATGTAAAGAGCACTTGAATTACCATTTGGAGAGATTAAAGAATTACTAGACAAACATCTTGTCAAGAATAGAAAGATTCAACAGTATTATGATTTAAATTATTCCTACAAAAGATACAATTCTAACATAAATAGATACTGAACTTTAAAAAATAAGAATGTGTTATTATAATATTTGAATGGAAAACAAATAATCTATAAAGAAGTAAAAAAAAAAAAAACCACATCCAAATAAGAGCATGTATTATCTATCTAAAGAAATGAAAACCCTTTGCTATTCATAAATAAGTAGGTTCATTAAAGGAGAAGAATAGAGGGTGTGGAATTAGATTAAGCCATATAAGAATTTACTTTATTATAAAGATGGCCATGTTTATTATTCTAAAAATAAAGACTTATTTAATAAATAATGTTGATAACTGAGACACTAATTTGATACTGATCTCACCATTTATGCAAAAAAGAATTTCCAAATAAACCCCAAACCCTAAAATTTCTGAGGACTATAATGTGGGATTTCACCCCCCCTGAAAAGTCTAGAGTAAGATATAAAATCTAGAAATTTCTGATACATTTAAATGCTTAAGAATGTAAAGGAAAAAAAGTTCTGCATGTCAAAATTCTAATTATATTCAAAATACATGGCAATCAAACGGATAATTTCATTTACATGTAAGAAACTATTAAATTGATTAGGAAAAACTCAATAAGAAATTGAAAGAAACACATGAACAGACAATTCAAAGCAAAATAAATACCAACATAGAAAACTATCCTTAAATTCCCTGAAAATGAGAGATTTAAAACTTAAAAGTAAAATTATATGAAAAGTTTAAATTATTATCCCCAACATGTTATATATGTAAATGACTATTTTAAACCATATCAGTAAAAATCATGGTTTTCTTTTTTATAGTCATAAACTAGATTTTTCTGAACCTAACTTCCACTTTTCAGGTACTTGGGCTGGTCAGGTTTGTCAACTTGTTTAGACTGCACTCCCCAGTTACTCAATCAAACACTAATTTAGGTGTTGTGAAGGTATTTTGCAGATGTGATTAATGTTCATAATTATTTAACTTTAACTAAAGATAAGCTGGGTGGGCCTGATGCAGTCACTTGAAAAGATTTAAGAGTAAAGCTGAGGCTTCTTTCTCCGAGAAAAAAAATTTTGCCTGGAGTTTCATCTTATACTGGAGCGTTCCAGCCTTCCCTGACAGCCTGCTCTAAGGATTTTGAACTAGTCTAACCAATCCCACAACTGCATAACCCAATTCCTTGCAAAAAATCTCTTAATATATGTGTGTATCTACCTATCTATTTAATCTATCTATTTATCTATCTATCTTATCTATCTATCATCTGTCATCATCTCCTAACCGGCTTTGTTTCACTGGTTGAGCCCTCACTAATATACTTATATTCAATTGATAGAGTTTTGTTTTGTTTTGTTTTGTTTCACAGGCAATCAGATTTCTATACATGGTAGAGGCTTATGTTCTGAGTTCTGTCCCAGGTGGATCTATACTTTAGTTTCCAAGTTCAAGTGTGGAAGAGAGCTTAAATATAATGACATGACACAAATAATCCTGATTTTCCCTCAGGACATGGATTGAAACAGGTATTAAAACATGATATTTTATGTGGGTTTACCAATCTATAGGAAAATTGAAGTAAATGGGACTCAAAATGAGATTAGTCCAATTTATCACTCTTCATGCTTTTAGAATTGTACTTTTGTTTTGGGGATTTTGTCCTTGTCTTCTCATAATTAAAACAATGTTGCAAGAATTCCTGCTCATATCTTCTAGTACATACGTATAAGTTTCTTTAAGACAATGGTTCTCAACCTTGGCTATTTATTGGAAGTGACTAGAAAACCTTACAAAATAGTACCGATGTCTGGGTTCCATCCTCAGGAAATTCTGAATTAATTGGTCTGGGGTTTGCCTTACAGAATAGGATTTAAAAACCTTCCCAGAACAGTCAAATGTGCCAAAAAGCCTGGTAAACTCCTATAACTAGGAGGGAAATTGTTTGGTTGTAAAATGCACATATATTTATTTTTAGAAGGTAAAGACAAATTGTTCAAAAGTAGTTGTTCTGGCCCCATTTCCTAGACACAGTGCAGCCAAAACCACCAGCTTGCTCTTAGCATCCATCAGGCCAGCCTGACGCTGCCTTGCTCTCTCTATACAGGCCAGTTGTGTAAATATTAAATTATTTCATATCCTTGTCATGTATGCAGCATCATCACTCTCAATAGATTGGTGAAATTACTAACTATAATTATTAAATAATCCTATATTTTTTCCTATATTAACTGTGCTTCTGCAAGCATGAATTCTTCAGTTTTTTTCAACTGGGTGTCTGTGTAGCATCCATTGATTTTCCTGCCTATTTTAGATTCTTGGTAGACTGCTCATATTAATTAATGAGGGCCTAGAAGGAAAAGCATTGACAGCTGGAGTATATATCATCGACATAATTAAAATTCCTCTGTACAATAATTAATTTATTCAGATTATGATGGTAAAAATCTTCATTGTGATTATTGGTCAAAGAAGAGGGTTGCATAAAATTTTCAAATTGTTAGCTTTCTTTAGAATATTGAGGCAGATGGCTTTCTGGGTATGGGGCTATACATACTCTATTTTGTCCAGAAATTATTTGGGCCACTGCCTGACTTTATCTCCAACTTCAACAACTTGTTTAATGGACTTCTGTGTCAATTGACCACTTTTGTATTTCCCAAGGGCAATAGCTATTGGCAGCAATGCTCAGATCTGGTGTAACTGGTTTGCAATTCTCCCATTGGTATCCTAATGACAAAATCCAAATGTTACTTTTACTTGTATATCCTGATTACTCTGTTTCTGGGATTATTGAAAGGTTTTACTTTGATCCATCATTTTTTAGGAAGTTCTTTTGATCACTAAGTTGTTTCACATTTCTAATTTTTCATGGGTTTCTTTTAATTTTCTCATACTAATCTGTTATCTCCAGAAATTCTCCAACCTTATTTTTGCTATTGACTCTCATCTCAGTTCTCTATCATAGCTATGAATGTGTTTGTATTTTTATATCCTTTTACGCATTTCAATGAAATTTTAAGGAGGAGGAATAATTGCACATCAGATACCTTGAATAATAAACTCTTACCTTTGTCCTTTTAGTGATATATTTACTTGCTTTCTCTTTAAATTTGCCTAATTCTAACCTCATGGTGCTATTCCTAGGCTTGACTTTGCTGAGTAGGCTGAGTTTCTTTAAGATATACTTCTAACTCATTAGATTTTATGCAACTATGCTTTAGACATACTTTTCTCGGTATGACATAGTTTACCTAATTTACAAAAACTCTTAGCCATACCATAACTTCTGTGTCCAAGTACTGAATAACCTTGTCTTTTTTCTCAGTTTAGACAATGGTGCTTATCATTAGAATCAATTTGATCTTAGTCTTGTAATATTTAAATATATAAAACTCAGTTTTAAGGAATAAGTTTCATTTTCAACTTGAACCAGTGCAGCAAAATAACCAAATCATAGCCCTGGCTACAGTGAATTATATAATTATACCTTTTCTTCTACAAAAACTCTAACCAAACACAAAAAAAATGTAATTTTTGTGCTCAATAAGTGTTATCATAACTATGACCACATATAGAGACCTTCAATGGAGAATGTTCATGATTTTTATAGGCACCCATCTAGATGTTAACAGTATGAACTTTTTGGATAGCACTTTAGAATAGAACATTTCTATCTGAAGTATCTGAAGCAGAACATCACTGCAGTGTGGAAGTGTACAGTACTGTATTTTCATTAAAAGAAATATCTACAAATAACTTTTGTCACAACTATTTTATGTTACTACTAGTTAATGACATAGTATTTATTGTATAGAACATTATACCAGAAACCAGAAAACCCACATTCTGAAATATGCCTTATTCACTTGCCTCAAAACCTAATTCCTATTTAATTTTCTCTCTTTTCTCTTTAATATTATGATACTGATTTTACAAAGAAATTATATAGATTCATAATTATTCATCATTTACAAAATAGAATATGCAGTGTAAAGGGAAAACAGCAATTATTTAATAAGTTGTCATGGTTACAATGGAATTTATAAAGGTTAAAGTAGAATAAATCCTTTAGAAATGTGACATTTAAAAAATGCATTTTAATGAAATACACATCTCTTAAGTGACTAAATGGGAGGAAAAATCCATTATATTAAACCTTCAAATTATTTTTAATACATTTGACTTTTACTACCTTTTGAAGACAATTATTGTCACTTTTATAACATATATTCCACTCCTAAAGGAATCTAATTAATTTCATTCATTAAAATCTCTCATTCTTATTCAATAGTTGAGCAATATATTTGGATCTACACATTACCAAATTTATTTTGTTGAAAAACAGGTTTTGATTCTTAAAAGTTTTGTGGGGTAAAAGTGACAATTTCAATAGGAATAATTTTATATTCTTGTAACAGTAATTTCTTTGCTCAGTAATCCTTTGCATGTAAGTGATGTGAGCATAGACAAAAATTAAATCTGAAGACTAGGCTAGTGGAAATGAAGTACTTTTGATAAATTCATCTATTTCTGCAAAGATTTATATTACATATGGCTGTTAAATCACCCTCATTAATTTTAATATATAATTATTCTGGTAAATTTGAATAATGTAGAAATTATTAAGGCAAGAATCATTATACTTGACCAGAAAATATTTTATTACCATTTGCAAATCTCCTTCCATTTTTAAAAACTTTGTTCTTTTCTGTCCCTTTCTCTTTCTATTTTTCTATTTTTTCACAGTATATATTTACTTTTAACATTGAAATTATGCTCAAATAAGATGCCATTGTTTTTTATAAACATAATTTTAATAATGTCATATCTATGTATTTTGTGAATGTACTGAAACCTAATAATTCTCTTATTGAACTTCTAGAATGTTTCATATTTAATCACCAACTTTTACATATGGATCAGTATGTGGTGCTTTTTGATAAAACTTGAGGATGTCACTTGTAATGTAAAATTTCACATTGAAAGAAGTGAAACATACTGTAAAATTTTTCTCTAGGCTTTGCATCATTAATTAGTATGTTTACTAATAAATTAAGGCAGCATATATTTTTAAAAATTCTATAGAAACAGAATATTTTAATTTTTTTCTCTGAATTGATTAGGAAAAATGAAAGTCTATTATTTTTTAAAATTTCTTTAAATATTAGTAAACATGGGTATTTCTTCATTACTCATAAATTTACTTTTTCCGTGTGTTAGCTAATACCAGATACTTTTATTAAAGTAAAAACTCTTCTGATTGATACCAAATTATAAATATTTGGTTTATCTATTTGTAACATTTGCCTATTTGCTACTTTACTATTTGAAGAGTCTATTGAGGTTAATAATACCATGTTAATCCTGTCACTGTACATATTTTTCTTCAGATTATTGTTTATAGTTAAATGTCTAGATTACTTTTAATGAATAGAGATTAAACAATTTTGGTCATAAATTGTATATACTTCATTGAACACTTTTTCCCTGCATAAGACTTAAAAATACCTTCCTCACTGTAGATCATGTACATATGCTTTTGTTTAATGTGTACTTTCATGTTTTAATTATTTCATTTCAATTTTTGCTTCTTCTGGAATTAAGATATTTTTATTGTTAGACTTATTGGGTGACATTGCTTAGCAAGAATTACATAGATTCCAGGAGTACAATTCTACAGTGTGTTGTTAACTTGTTGTGTAATAAGTTCACCACCCAGTGTGAGTTCTTTCCATCACCATATATTTAGCTTCCCCTCCCTCCTCTCCCACCCCTCCCCCTTCTCCTATCCCCTCCCCACTTGTCCCCAAATAAACATTAAACTGTTGATCGTGTCCACGGGTTTTTGTTTGTTTATTTTTTCTTTGTTACTTTCAGTTTTATATTCCTCATATGAGTGAAGTCATACAGTTTTTGCTTTTTTCTGTCTGGCTTATTTGGCTTAGCATAATGATCTCTAGGGACATCCACTGGAATTAAAGTTTTATAACAATATTTTTCTTATGTGCATGTTCAATTATTCCCAAACCTTTTTGTGATCCTTCATATTACCTATATAACATTTTTGTTTACTATTACAGTAACTAGAACTTTGTAATGCTATTCTAAACTGGCTTAGAATATCTGTGAATCTAAAGCATTCAGAAATTGGTATGTTTGTCTCTACCTGCTCTAGTACTAATCCGCATTGGTGTAAAACACTGGAAAATCACTGCCTTTGTGGCTGAGCTTTTCATCCATCCAATGCAAACCATACTGGACCCATCACTGTCCCTGCTTAAGAATGCACAACTACACAGTAATATTTACACTCTTTATGACATTTTTTTCTGCATTCCTTAGTAGCCTTTGTAATAAGAGCCTTATTTTCTCCATTCAAGCCAAATACTGTATATGTATTTAGGAAGGGCTGGCATCTCCCCATCTACCATGTATCTGAACACACAACCAATATTTTAAAATATAACCAATATATTATTTAAGTGTATTACTCCTTCTGGCATAGGCTTCCAAAATTACTTCATTTGCAAAGATTTTGCAAAGCTATTCTCTTTTTTTCTGCTGTCATCCATTTCTTTCTACACTGGTTCATTTTCATTACAATAATAATAAGAGGGGTGTTCGGAAAAATCCAGCCTAAATGCCTCTACTTTTCATATTACCTGGCTGGATACTTTCTGGATAGCTTTTGTATAACCAAGTTTTGGTTTTTTGTTGTTTTTTTTACTTTACAAAAATAATAAACAAAACACTCCTTCATCCCTTATTTCCTTCTAGCTGGAATTCACATCTGTATTCTTAAAAAAAAACAAAACAAAACAAGATTTAGTCTGTAGTCACTGTTTATTTATACTGTCATAATTCAAGTATCTTTTCCATTCAGTCCAGCTCTCACAATTTCCCTGAAACAGCTATAGTCAAGATCACCTATGATATGCAATTGTTATGGTTCTCTTTCTGTCTTACTTGACTTCTGAATATTAGTTACAGTTGACAATTTCTTTTAAATTTTTTCCTTTGTTGGCTTTCATAATACCTCTCTCCTAGCTCCTACTTAGTGTCCTCTCAGTGTCTTCTGATACTTATTTTCTACCACTTGATATCTAAATATGGAAATTTCCAGAAATCTATCATTAGCTTCTTCTTTTCTACTTCTATAGTCTAATTGTTTATTTACATGGTTTTAAGGTGCTTACAGCTCCCCTTCTCTGTAGCATGGCTCTGAAATACTTTTGTCTGCCATGGATTCCTCCCAGAAGTCTGAACTCATATACACAATTATTGTCTTTCTTGGTTCTTCTCCAAGCTAATTAATACTTACTTTACACTTAACATTTCCTAAACAATATTCTTTCCTCTTTTTAACCTAATCTTCTCATTTCCTAATCTGCACCATTTTAATGCACGGCAATACCCTCCATTCTGTCGCATCAACCAATGTCTCTTTTTTCCCTACCACTTACACACAACCAAGCAGACAATTAGAAGTCTACCAACTTGTTGACCTTACTAACCCATTCTCCACATGTAATCAAAGTTCTCTTTTTAAAATGTAAATGAGATTTTGCCATTACTCTGGCAAAGCCATGTGTGATTTGTACAGGATCTATATGTAGAAAACTATACAAAGTAAAAAAAGATCTAAATTAAATAGATATTTTATATTCATGGTTCGGAAGATTCAATGTTTGTTATGGTGTCAGTCTTCCCAAATTGATTTATAGATTCAACACAATCCCAACCCATATCCTATAAATTATTTAGTAGATATTGAAAAACTGATTTTAAATTTATATGGGAAGGTGAAAGATCTACAACAGTGAACATACTGTTGAAGAACAATGAATGTGAAAGACTCACACTACTCAATTTCAAGACTTTATACTATAAAGTTATTGTAGTCAGGACAGTATGATATTGGCAAAAGAATAGACACAGAGATAAATGGAACTGAAGAGAGACTGCAAAAACAAAACCATGCAAATATAATGAACTAATTTTTGACAAAGGAGCAAAGGCAATTACATAGAGAAAGACAGTCTTTCAACACATGCTACTAGAACAATTGGACACATACATAAAAAATGTGTCTAGATACAAATCTAGTATAGTTTACAAAAATGGACTCAATATTAATCATAGATTTAAGTGTAAATCTCAAAACCTTTATATTTCTAAAAGAAAGCATATAAGGAAATTTAGGTGACCTAGGGTATGGCAATGAGTTTTTAAATACAATAGCAAAAGCTTGATCTATATAAGAAAGAACTTAAAAATATAAATAATACAATTTTGACAACTCTAACATACCTTGCTTGCATATCTTTATATGGTATGTAATAATACTATGTTGTTTTTCTAATTTTTTTCTTTAGATATATATCTAAAATTTTTCTTCAATTTTTAATCTTGAAAGTAGCAGTGGCTTTTCTGTACATTTCTCTATTAGTCAGCTTGAGCTGCCATAATAAAATACCATAGATTAGGTAATTTAAACAGCGGAAATTTATTTTCTCAGTTTCAGAGGTTAGGAAGTCCAAGGTCAAGATTAGGGTAATTTGGTTTCTGGTGATGGCTCTCATCCAGGCTTGCAGACTGCAGCCTTCTTGCTGAGTTTTCACATGGCAGAGAAAGAAAGCTCTGGTGTCTCTTTTGCTTCTTCTAAGGATCCTATTGGATTAAGACTACCCTATGACCTCATTTACCATTAATTTCCTTCTGAAAGCTCTGTCTTCCAACACTGGGAGCCAGAGCTTCAGTGTAAAAATTTTGGAGGGGCAGAAATATGGAACAGGTTGGTCTCATATTCTTACGTAGTGATATAAACTTCCTGGACTTATAAATTTATTTTCTTTACCAGATTAGGGAAGTTCTTCATTATTATTTTGTCAAATAGGTTTTCAATTCATTGCTTTCTTTCTTCTTCTTCTGACACCCTTATAATGTGAATATTGGTATGCTTGATGATGTCCCAGAGGTCCCTTAAACTACCCTCATGTTAGTGAATTCTTCATTTTTTTTTTCCTGTTCAAATTAGGTGTTTTCTGCTGTCTTATGTTCTAAATCCGATTCAATCCTCTGCTTCATCTAATCTCCTGTTGATTCCCTCTAATGTATTCTTTATTTTAGTTATTGTAGAATTTATTTATAACATTTTTTTATGGTTCCTATCTCCATTTTTATGTTTCCTACCTCTTTGTTACGTTTCTCATTGGGATCATTGAGCAACCTTATAACCAATGTTTTAAATTCCACATCTGGTAGATTGCTCGTTTACATTTCGTTTAGTTCTTTTTTTGAAGCTTTGTTCTGTTCTTTGATTTGGGACATGTTTCTTTTTCTCCTCATTTTGGCTACCTCCCTGTATTTGTTCCTGTGTATTGTGTAGGGCTGCTATGTATTCTAGTCTTAGTAGAGTGGTCTTATGTAATAGGTGTCCTGTGGGGACCACTGGCACAGTCTCCCTGGTCACCTGAGATGGTGTGCCACTGGGTGTTTGGTGTGAGCCCTCCTGCTGTAATTGAACCTGGGTGCTGTTGGCACATCAGTGGGAGGGATTAACCCTCAGGCTGATTGGTTTGAAGACTGGCCATGGCTACAGTGGAAACGGTGGCAAGGGCTGACTTTACAGAATTAGCAGGGCTCTGGTGCCTGCCTAGTCTTCCCTTTGGGTGTGTCGCCCATGGAGGCAGCCAGGTGATGCTCCAGATTGGTCTCAGTCTCAAGCCAGCCACAGGGCATACTGGCCTGGAGCCTTCTGGGAGGTGCCTTGTAGCAGTCCAAATTGAGCCCCAAGCCTGTGTCCTGCTCAGGGTCACCTAGAATGAGCCACAAATCAATCTGCAGATGGCTGCCACTTGTGCAGGGCTCACAGGTGTCTGGGAGAGGCTAAAGTGTGAACTAAGGCCAGCTGTCCCTAGTGCTGGGCTTGTGGCTGCTTAGTAAGAGATATAGGATACACCAAGGCCAGATAGGCCAGATGCTGCTTGTTTGGGGTTTGTAAACCTTTGAGAAAGGTTTTTTAGGAAAGTTCATAGCATGAGCCAAGATTGACCATTTGTATGAAAAAGCCACTGGCAGTGGCTGGGTGGGCTTGCAAGTTGGGTGGGATGGAATCTCAGGGAATCACCAGGTGGTGCAAACAGTGTTAGCCATATTGATGAAAACTCAGATACGGAGGACATCTGTGTCTGCATAGTAGAAAAGAGGAGCCCTCAACAAAGAAATAATGGATTCTGCCAGCACTTCTGTCTGGGTGAAAGCTGCCCTTTAGCCTTTGCCCTGACAATTCAATTCCTTGCTGTGTGTTTCTGGCAACTTTTGAGCTGCAGCTTTAGTGCAGGAGCTCAGAGAGAGTAAGTCCCTCAGTGAGTAAATCTGTGTGAAGTCCCTTTAAGAGAAACACCTGGGACTCCAGCTGCCTTCCATCTCATGGAGCCACAATTTCCACTGGTTTTCATAGCCATAAGTTATATAAACATCTCTCCTAAGTCTGAAACTCTAGTGTGAGGCTGGGACTGCTTGCTCCTCAGCAGGGACCTCTGCATCTAAGGTATGCCTTCCAATTTTTAACTACCACATGAGGGTATAAGACTAGCTCATTTCATGTTCCTGTCCCTCCTGAAAGTCTGGACATAGCTTCTGCATATCCTTATTACAGAATTTCTGTTCAGGTAGACTTCAAGTGGTTCTTGATGGTTGTTCTATGGTTTAGTTGAAGTTTTGATGTGGTCATGAGAGGAAGAAAGCACCACATTTACCCACTTTGACATCTTGACAGAATATTGGTATAATTCCATCTTTATTTCTGGCTTCTACTAAGATAGCTGATTAAGTCTCTGAGTCATACCCATAAACAGTTATTTAGCTAGAGCCTTAGTGTTCCCTTCAGAACAAGCTTTCTCAATTTTTATAATATGGATAGGCCAAGCTTTTTCCAAATTTTCAAGTTCTGGTTTCTTTTTGCTTAATAATTTTTTTTCAATTTATTTCTCTCTTTTCTCATTTTACTATTAGCTGTCAAAAGGAAGCAATTCCCTCCTTTCAACACTGCTTAGAAATCTCTGCAGGTAAATGTACAATGTCATCACTTGCAAGTTCTACCGTCTATAAAACACTACAACAAAATTCAGCCAAGTTATTTGCCACCTTACAACAAGGCTCACCTTTACTCCAGATTCCAGTAACATATTTGTCATATCCATCTGAGATCTTACCAGATTTTTCTCAATGCCCATATTTTTACCAACATTCTGTTTATAATTATTTATGTAGTCTTTAAGAAGATGGAAGCTTTGACTCCAGCTCTTCTTCTTTTTTTTTCTTTCTAAGCTCTCAGCAGAATTGCCTTTCACATTCATATTTCTAACATTCACCTCAAAACTCTTCAAGCCTCTACCCATCACCTAGTTCCAAAATTACTTCCACATTTTTAGGTATTTGTTGCAGTAGTATGTCACTTCTGTACACGAACATTTGTATTGTTCTGCTCACTCTGCCATAACAAAATACTATAGGTGGTAGCTTAAACTATGGAAATTTATTTTCTTACAGTTCTGGGGACTGGAAAGTCCAAGATTGAACTGCTGGCCAGTTCGGTTTCTAGTGAGAGCTCCCCTTGTGGCTTACAGATGCCTACCTTCTCTTTGTGTTCTCACATGTTCTTTTCTTAACGTGTGTGTGTAGAGAGATATCTCTGTCTTCTTTTAAGGACTCTAATCTTATTAGATAAGAGCTTCACTTTTATCAACTCATTTAAAGTCAATTACCTCCAAAAAGCCTTATCTCCCAATACTACTAATATCATATTGGGCTTCAACGTATGAATTTTGGGGGAACACAATTTAGTCCATAACAATTTCCAGTTGCTCTTGGTTAATAACACTTATTTGCATTTTGTAAATAACAGCTCTTGGCTTGAAAGAAAAAGCAGACTAAAACAACACACTTAGAAATTCTGACTGTTGCTCAAAGTACATTAGCATTCTGATTCAGCATTGGAGTGTGGGTGTGTTTGGGAACATATTTGTTGTATGCTATATTTTTGGTACATCATGTTACAGATTCTTAGGGACAAGTCCTCTTCATGAATCCCAAACCCAGTTTGTAGGAACCTACTACATTGATAGACAATGTGCTTTCAGCCTACAAAAGAAACAAAGAAAAATTACACACTAAATTCAGAAATAAAAAATGAAATCAATAATGCATATTTTTACTATAACCTTCCATCCTTTCTGTGAATTTTACATCATGGCATTATATTTATTGGGATTTTAATAGTAATTAAGAGTCTCGTGCTTTATTTATCACTATGAAAATAATAGGATATTTCTGCTCACACGATAAAATGGGATATTCAGGAAACTTTTAATTATTTAGAACCCCAAATATTTTTTCTAATGAATTTTGTAAGTATAGATTTTTCTATGTAGCTTTCAAAATATAGAAGCTATAGACTATTGGCTAAAATGGAAACTTGAATGTAAGGACCTGACTATGTACTTTTTAGAATTTAAATAAGTAGATGCAATGATATTTAAATTAATTCTAAAACTCCTAAGTTTCAGTCTTACTGCAGTATTGAATTCAGGGAAAAACCACACAATATACAAGTAAAATATATACTTTCATTTCCCCAAAGCTGCTTAAGCCTAATTTACAGCTCACAGCAAGAGCTCTAAGTCCTCTTGCCTTCCCTTTTTGAGGGTCCTGCAACCTTAAACTCTTCCAAATCATCTCACTCTGTAACTATCACTCCGGCCTCCTTATTAAACTACTCTCTTTATCAGCTCCTGTGTCTTTAAGTCTATCCATCCTAATCCACACTCTTTCTCAGCTATCTGTTATCCACACTCCTTCTGTTACCTGCATTAATTTCTTTGATATGTTTGATAACAGAACATTGGAGAGGAGCTGGGATCCCTCTGATGTCAGTGAGCCCTTTGGGCATGGAGGAACTGAGCAGGTCGGATGAATGGCTCTCAGTCCCTAAAATTGGAAGAAGGCTCTTTACTCTGGGGCAGATTTGAACATAGGGAAGCTTCCTTTTTGCCCCCAGAAGTGTCTGAGTTTTTATATTTAAACGTGCTTTGCCTTCTACCACTCAATGATTTTCCAGTGCCCAAGAAACACCACACCATGTTTGACAGGTGTGGGAACACAAAACCTAAGCACTATTTGAGTGGTTTATTAAATCACAAGCAAAGATGCACATACATTTAAACTAGAAACATTTCTACCATAATATCCTATATTTAAGTTAAAATTCTTTGTTCTTCTCCAATATGACAACTTGATGAGATAAAATTTCAACCAACTTCACTCCTTGAAAATATAGTTTTTCTTAAAAATATCTAGGTCATCTAACGACAAAAACACAGAAAACATGAACTTCAAAATAATAAAAGGAATATATGAGACTTTCATACAGAGCGTCTGCTGCCTTTTATTCCCCAGTCACCAAAAGTTATTGCGTGCATTTGCTCTTGCTTGGTCAGACTGTGTTCAGAAACTACTCTTCTGTGATAAATGTTCTTAACCACATTTTTCAAAACTGATGTCTCAAAAGCTTCTTACTGTTCTAAGACACTATTTTAACTGAAAATTTATTTTAATCAAGTGTGAATAGCACTAAACATTTCTGTCTGAGCATTATGTATAATGAAAGACAAAGGGCTCATACGGTATTTATTGGCATCTGTATAATTAATTCAAGCAGTCTTATAAGAAAGTGGTGCTTCTTATTTGAAAATCTGAAAATTTGTAGATTGGCAAAGTATTTCATAGTAATGTTTCAAATGCTTGATACTCCGTGATCCTAAGCACATGCCCCCCTGCTGATGTATTTAAACCACTTCCAACATAATTTCTCTGTCACAAGGAGGTCATCATTGTAAGGAAAAAATGAGTAATTTTTCAATCTATTCTTTAATTCTTAGCAAATGATTAAGGAAGCTGATAGCAGTCAGAGCAGTGTATTATAGTGGAAGTCAACAAAGAAAGAATAGTAAGGGAATGGAACCGGCCAGTTCTAAAATAAATATTTTAGCCCTTATGATTCCACATATCATTCACAGAAATGAATCATAATGCAGAAGGCAAAATGATAATATTTTGCCATATTTTAAAGTTTTAACTGAATATATATAAATCTATTTAAATAGATGAGATAGATCGATATCTGGTAACCCAAAGCCTAAATCCCCTGGCCCAGAATTCTCTGTTATTAACTTTATTTTAAGCTTTCACAAATTAACCTTCCTCTAACTCTCCCTAAGTAATACAAATGCCTTTTTGTCACTTCTTGTACATACATGTCTCTGTTGCCGTGGGTTTTATATAGCCTAAACAATATTTGCCTCCTTTAGACTCTCCCAGGGTCACATTATTTTTAAAGGCAAAGGTTTCTTTTCAGTACTAAATCATATTTATAAGCCTATATATGTGCCTATATATGAATTTGTTGGGAAAAATATTTTAAGGACATTTAAACAGATTGAAAGCACAAAAATATATCACATTGGCTTACAAGTTTCTAAAGATCACTGTATAATATAGAGTCTCTTCCTATCTTGTAACCCATTGGTTTCTATAGAATTCTGCAAAAATATTTTCTTTATTTTCTTATAACCTCAATCTTTCAAATTCTTATCAGTCAAAATGTTTGGATTGGTTAATAGTCACATTTAATTTAAAAATAAATAAAATCCAATCTTTTTATTAAAAGAGGACTTCTCAGTCTTGGAACTATTGACATTTTTTACCAGAAAATTATTGTAGGAGTACAGTCCTGTACATTGTAGGATGTTTAGCAGCATCCCTGGCCTCTACCCACTAGATGCCAGCAGCATCCCTCAA
Organism: Lyroderma lyra; assembly: GCA_004026885.1. Lineage (NCBI taxonomy): Eukaryota > Metazoa > Chordata > Mammalia > Chiroptera > Megadermatidae > Lyroderma > Lyroderma lyra. Next base: position 164,721 of record PVJL010002211.1, on the reverse strand, counting down.
TTGAGACAATAAAAAAGTCTCCATTTTTCATATGCATCCCCTGACAGATGTCCTTTTGGGGGTAAATTCACTCTCAGTTGAGAATCACTGCTTTCAAAGAAAATATTTTATTATTTGTTGTTATTAGTATGTAATATTATAAATAGTAATGTCCACATTTATTAGACCACTGTGGATGTGAATATATATTAGACTCTGTATCCCAATATAAGTCAACATAATACATTTGTTCCCATTTAGTAGACATTTCCCAATTTTAATGGGACTCTTGTAGAAATAATGCAAATCTGAAGTTCAACAAATAATCTTCACCTTTCGATTAAAATTATGAAGACATTTAAATTCCTTTTCTGTGTTTATGCCATTCTCTCTCTTTATTTCATATGTTAAGGCAGGAGGAGATGATTTGATTATTGTCTCCACACAGTTCATTGATGACATCTGCTGCTCTGCCCTCAGAACCTCACAGAAATCTCAAGGCAAATTAGCAAACAGATGGCTTTACCTGTATGAAAAACTTTTGGATATCCAGCCTATTTCAGCATAGTACCTGATGTCCGAAAGGAAAAGCCAAAAGTAATGTTATGTCATTGGACAGAGTACAATTTAAAAAATGTGGTGTATTTATTCAAAATTTTACTTCTATTTTTGCATGTTTTTTCACTTTTATATAACTACATTATGCTTTTGTGATGCTATTCTCCTGTTAGTATTGACTGCTGTGAATATTGTATTCTTTCTCATTGAATTTTTGTACTATATTATTCTAGCAACTTTCCAAGCTAATTTGGCTTTACTTAAAGAAAGAAGGTACGTCCATAATTAAGAGGCAGCTGCATGCTTGTGGGCCCTATCTGTCCTTGGCTCCTGTCAGTGGCCTACAATGCTATGTGTAACTGTATGCTGCCAGCCCTGTCTCCTATCACCAGCCTCTACTGTATTGTGTGTACCCATGGAGAGCCCCGGTAGCCACACAAGTGCACACTGACAGCCAATGCTCCTAAGGCTGCTCTTGGATCTCAATCTAGCCCCAGCTCCTGTCCTTGGCTTACAGTGTGGAGTATGTTCACAGCTAGCCCCATGCAACTACACACCTATATGTCCCCAGTCCCAGCTCCTGTCACTGGCCTTCATGGCTGTGCATGTGCCTGTCACTAATCCCTGCAGCTGCACGAGTAGACATCAACAGCCAAGGCCTACAAAGCTGCTTTTGGAGCCTGGATCAAACCTAATTCCCTTCAGCAGCCTGCAGTGGTGGAAGGCCGTGCCACTAGCCCCTTCATATCACCAGCTACAATTTCCATCACCAGCCACCACTGCCATGCACATGCCCATTGCTAGTCCCTGATGCATGAGTGCAGATTGAAACCATGATTCCTGTAGCTACTCAGTTTCTTAGAGCTGTCAATGGCCTGTACCACTACACATATGGGCAGCTAGCCCCTGCAACAGCATACTTGCTCACTGCTGGCCTGACTCCCATCACTGGTGCCCACCATAGAGAACACGCCTGTGGCTAGCCCTTTCTGTAACAATACAGAGGCCTTCCAGATGCAATGCAATCCCTCTCAAAAGTCCAGCAGCATTTTTCACAGAAATGAAAGAAAACATTCCTAAAATGTATATGGAACCACTAAAGACCCCAAATAGCTAAAACAATCTTGAGAAAGAATAAGTTTTACAGAATCATACTACCTGATATCAAACTATATTACAAAGCTACACTAATCAAAAACAGTATGATACTAGTATAAACACATAGACAAATGGAAGAGACTCAAGAGCTCATAAATAAACCCCCACAGTCAACTGATTTTGACAATGGAGGCAGAATATTCATTGGGAAAGGAAAGTCTCCTCAATAAATGGTTTTGGTTAACTGAATATTTACATGCAAAAAAAATTATTGCAGTAGTATTTCAAATATTTTCTAATTACAGATGTTTATTTTATAAAAATATTTAAAGAGAACAAACTCAATGAAGAAAAAGATCATTCACAAGTCAGCCCAGAGATAATGACTGCTAACTCCAAAGATAATGACTGCTGAGTACCACTGTAAAAATAAAATTCACACACACACATATTCATATATACATTTGATACTTAAAAGCCACAAGTATATAATGTACAGTGGGTCAAAGAAATAATATGGTTTACTCTATATCTGTAACCTTAGTTTTTCTTCTTGAGAGAGATATTTATTAGAAGTACATCATATTCTCCTTGGAAATAATATATCAAGACTAATATTGCTATAGAATTTTTTGATCATTTAAAAATACAATATCCCTGCATAACACTTGGGAAGGAGTCCAAAACTATACTCAAACATCATTTAAGAATGCATAATGAAATATAACAAGTGGTGTGCTTCCAAAGAAGCAATTAGTGAACCTTATTCAGTGTCCAGGTGCCACCTGTGCTTCTCCAGTCTGGATCTGTAAAAACCGTTTCATAGTTCTCCTGTATAAGATCTGTGAAAACTGGAAAATTTACACTCAAAATAAATGCAAATTGTGTCAGTTACATACTTCACACAGCACCTTATTTGATTACTTACTATTTTGATTTGTACATATGTACATATTGGCTGTATTAGTATTTAATACTTATGAAAAATCTATTTAAAAACCAGTGATGGCTAGAGTTGTTAATCAGGAGTTCTTTGCACAAGAACTTTTATTTTTCTGTCATGATCAGAATTACTTTGGAGTTTCTGCATAGTGTAGGCTCAAGGTGAAGATGTGTGCCTCATCAGTGTGACTGAGTTATGACAGAAAGCATTTAGAAAAGCATTGGGGCTGCAGACATAGGGACTGCTGAAGTGATCTGTGTGCAGTCTTTTTATCTCTAATGACTTCTTTCTTGTAGCACTACTTTCTGTTCATACCATTGTGTGTTTTCATGCTGAGACAATGTCTTTTTCTGCTATGCAAATTTATAGATTTTGCTTTTTTTAAGTATGTTTTTTATCTACTTTCAGTTTTGCTGTACTTTAAGTTACTAATCGTTCTTAACAAATGTTTAGTATTATTGCCATTGTATGTTAAAATGAGTTACTAAACATGTTGTACTTAAAACTTGTAAACATTACACTTTGGGGGAAGTAGTTCACCCTCTGCTATTTAATTTGGTTTTAACATTATGATAGAAATACGCTGTTTATTCACTAGAACTATTCACTTAGACCATTGAAGTGCAGTGAGAAAATTGTTGACTCCAGCAAAATGTATGACAATGTGGTGTCTTGAAATGGTTGATAAACCTCAAAAGGAACTATTTTCTGCTGGATATACAGCTATAGTATATACTTACAATTTTTCAAAAATCAATTTATATTTAACCAAAATTGTAGGATATTTATAAAATAATATTTGCATTTGATGGAATGAAGCACAATAGACATACTAATAGACATATATAAACCATTGACTTTATAATCATTGTCACTAAAAAATTAGTTATTGCTAGTAGGATAGGATAATTTTATACCAAGCTTGATGTTCAGTTTCCTTTTTTCCTTGTAAATATATTCAACTATAAAAGTAATGCTTTTATAAATTTTGTAAAATTTTAAAAAATAAAAATAACAGTGAAGGTAAGGCACTAATAATTTTACACACACACACATGCACCCAACCTCACACATAATCAATGTTAATATTTTGAAAGATTTACCTTCTGTCTCTGTTTTATATAGTGAGAATGTCACCACTTTATTTTGTGTGAGGCAGCATAGAATAAATATTTGGTTCATTGATTCTGGATCTAGACTGTTCAGGGTTGAATCACACTTTTATGGTATCAGGCTGGTTACTCGTTACTTAATTTCTAATTCTCAGATCCTGCATATATAAGGTGGTAATAATAGTAGTACCTAATTCACAAGGTTGTGTTATTAGAGAAGAGGGTATCATTAAATAAGAAGATGAAAGAACAGAGAAACAAAGCAATGGCAAATGCACATATGTGATTTTGTGCTGCAGTAGACATGATGAAATAGACATGATTGAAAAAGAACTAGCACATATGAAATTGTAACCCAAGTAGAACATTGGTCAGGATGTTTATAAAATTAATAAAACAAGGAGAAAAATTCAAGAGATACTATAAACTTCACATAAATTTGTAACTGCAAAATTTAATAATTGAATGTAAAGGTTTAATATATAGACTATCAGATTCATACAGAGTTTATTAAACCTCTTGAAAAAATATTTTATTGGCATGCCTACTATTTTTCATGGAATTCCTGATATTGCATGTGAAAAACATAGAAACTCTGAATGACATTAACTTCCTCACTGCTTTGAAAAGATGGGATTTGTTTTTGGCAAAGGGGGAGATAACATGCAGACTACATTGATCCAGTTTAGAGTAGATTTCAGGCTTCCTCAGGGCTGGTCTGTTTCTCATTTTTTCTCTTAGGAATAACATATACATCTGCAGGAGTGTCCAATCTTTTGGCTTCCCTGGGCCACATTGGAAGAAGAAGAATTGTCTTGGGCCACACATAAAATACACTCACACTAATGATAACTGATGAGCTAAAAAAAAAAAAATCTAAAAAAAAATCATAATGTTTTAAGAAAGTTTACACATTTGTGTTGGGCTGCGTTCAAAGCAGTCCTGAGCCATATGTGGCTCACAACTATAATTTTTTTCTCTAGGATGGTGATTCCATTTTGGTGATTTCCAAACTCCTGTTTTTGCCTCCACAATCCACTGAAACTCCCACAAGCACCCTACACTACATTTGTCCTCTCTTCATAGAACAGTAAATTTGCAGGTACCGTGGAGGAAATAGGAACCATACTCCAGTGTCCTTTCCTTCTTTGTTGGATCTTGGTCACTCAAATCTTGAAATTTGTGCTTGATTGATTGACTGACTGATTATTTATTTTTGCCATTCAATATTATTTTATATTAATTTTAGGTGTACAGCATAGTGGTTAGATGTTTCCATAATTTAAGAAGTGATCCCCCTGTCTAGATTAGTACCTGCCTGGCACTATACATAGTTATTGCCATATTATTGACTATATTCCCTATGCTTTATTTTACATCCTTGTGACTATTTTGTAACTATCAATTTGTACTTCTTAATGCCTTCATCTTTTTTTTACCCTGCCCCCAACCCCTCCCATCTATTACCCTGACAAATCTAGTACCCGTCTAACACCATGCATAGTTATTACAATATTATTGACTATATTCCTTATGCTTTACCCTACAGCCCCATGACTACTTTGTAATAACCAATTTGTACTTAATCATCATCTTCTTTTTTACCCATTTCCCTCATCCCATTCTCATCTGGCACCCATCAAAATGTTCTCTGTATCTATGAGTTTGTTTCTGTTTTGTTTGTTTATTTTGTTCTGTAGAGTCCACACATAGGCAAAATTATATTGCATCTGTCTTTCTCTGTCTGACATACTGCATGCACTCAGCTCAATACCCTCTAGGTTCATCCATGACACTGCAGATGGCACGAAACCATTCTTTTCCATGGCCAAGCATGTTCCACTGGATACATGTACCACCTACTCTACCCATTCATTCATTGACAGACACTGACGCTACCTCTATGTCTTGGCAATTGTAAACAATGCTGCAGTGAACATAGGAGTGTGGTTATTTTTCATCCATGATTTACATTTGGATTCGTTGAGAGTGTTGGTTTGATATAAGCTTTTGTAATGAAAACAAATAACCAGTAATTTCAAAACCTGGAGTACATTTTCAGGTTTCTATAATTGCACCAAGAGAGGATAGTCTGCTAAAATTGCTCAAGCCTCTATATAAAGGCCATTCTTTCCAATACCCTTTTTAATTGTAGCCTTTGAGGACAATATTTAAAGATATTCTTAGCAATAAACAAGGGGATTGCCAGACTGTCTAATCAAGAAAATTGTTGAACTTATGCAGTACAGAATCCTTTATATTCTTCCTGGTAGAATTTATAATTTCTGGAGACCAGGTAGGGCTGTGCATTACCTATCATTCTCCATTCTTTGTAGCAGTTTAATTTTATTTTTCTTGTTCTCCAGGATCATTGTTCAAATATGTCATGAGCAGGTAACTTGTAATTTAGTTTATACATCATCAAATCACAGGAGTCATATCCAGATTCAATGGGTAGAATTAAAGATCATCCAGAGATCTTATATAGGGTCTGGCACAAATAACACCCCTTTTTTAATGAACACATGTTCATAAAACCTGGAACATAAAGGTTACTATGGTTACTAAGATAACATATCCATCTATACTATACTACTTTTTAAAAGGGTGTTACTTATGCTGACCCTGTATTTTTTTATCTGGATGCCAAAAAAAAAAAAAAAAAAGAAAAAAAGAAAAAATAGGGCTCCACCTCTTTTGAGGTGATGGGGAATATGACTTAGGCACAGGAGGACATGTGTACACATGTTGTGGAGCCAAAGTGTGCAGTGCAGGAGAGATTGGTTATTGCTCATATAATTAGTCTTAATTTGTTCTTTACTATCAAACTGCAATTTGACATTTTCCAACCTTCCTTGCAGACAGAAATAGCCATTGATGCAGTTTTACTAAATGATATAGAAGCAGAAGTCATTGAGTGGACCTTCTGAAAAAGGATCCTAAAATAGGGGAAAAAATCAGCTTCTATATTTTTATTCTTTGCCTCTTGTCTTTGTTCTTGTTTCAAATACTGATGTGAGAATTGAAGCTGTATTATCTCTTCACTTTCTTCCCATTATAAAGGTAAAGCCAAGGTGATCTCACTCCTGGGCCCTGACAGCCATGACCAGTTGATATAAATGTCAGCACTGGTCTAGCTCCTGACTTTCTGCAATATGAAAAATAAAGCTCTGAATTGTTTAAAGCTCTCTATAATGACCTATTTTTCTTATAGGTAAAGACCATAGTTTAAAATCTGCATTATATAAGGAAAAAGTACAGCACGACATTTTCTTTTCCTCAAAACTCTCAAATTCTACATTTTATGGAACAGGATGTTAACAAAATGTATCTTTTTATTTCACTTGTATGTCAGACACTAAGAAAAATACTTGAAATAGACTGGCTATAATGGTTACGTTTGGGATTGAACACATAATCCAGTACTGTTTTTCTAAGATGTGTCTCTTCAGTTGCTTAAATAATAGAGTGCTTACAATAAGGATGGGCAATAAATCAAAGAGAAGAAATTATTTAAAGTTATACATTTCTTTGCAAGCTGTGTTTTAAATAGATGAATGTGTAACAGAACATGCATTCAATGCTTAGCCTTTAACATCAAGATGTCGCAAAACTTTGCTAATGTTTGACTCTAATGCTGCTCAAATACCCACAAGAAACAGTCCATTGTACAGATATTAAAACTCATTCAGCTTTATATATAAATCCCTAGGCATTTGTGTCTAAGTTTCAGATGAGTATTGTTTTTACTATCTTCCCTTTAGGGCTCAATTTTGTGTGGTCATCAAGTAATTATTTTATTTAACATCTATAGAAGCATCCAGATTTACGGGGACATGAGCGACATAGAGAAAATACAGAGTAGAGGAAGAGGACTGGGGGTGGGTAGAAGAAAAAAGTTAAGATGAGGAAAGAAAGGGAGAAAAAGAAGAATAATATTGTGCTTTTCCTATATTTCTTTTTTACTGGGTACTGGGGTAATTCCTTTGTACACATAAAGCTATTTAATCTCAACAACCCTATGTGATAGGTACTATTAAGATAATCATTTTAAAATGAGCAAATCAAGATTTAGTGATTTATGACATTTGCCCAAGTTCAGACAAGCAGTAATAGAAAAGGGGCCTAATGCAAAGTACCTGTCTCAGAACCAATGTATCCTAGTAACACATGAACTGTGTTTTCTTAGACCTTTCCTTGTTATATAAGGCCCCAAAGTGGCAGAGGGTGATATTGTGAGAGACACAAGTCAAGTCAAGTACTGCTGACTTTCTAGGATTCAAGACACTACTGTTTGGAACCCTCTATAATTGCCTGAAGTTTTACTGGGACTTTTTTTTCTCCTAAAAAAATATGAAAATTAAGTAAAAACATTTCAAGACTTTTTTTAAAATTTGAAATGGGCCTAGAAGCCTTTAGATTCAGTTCCTGCATGACTGAAAGATATTTTTACACTAATCTATGAATAATTTCTATTTCTGAAATAGGCATATCAGGTCACAAATTTGGCATACAGTACAGTTCTTTGGGGAATCTGATGCTACTTCAAAGTATCTACTCCATAATTAGGAGGGATTCTTAAATTTGCCAAGAAAAATAACTCAGTTTTTATCACTCTAGGCCATTTGTGAGTCACACCCTTAATTACAGCAACTTGCCACTGCTCTGCCCACTTCTATCACTCAAAACTTCCAGTTGCGTTCACAATACATACAGATACATGTCTAAGGAGCCAGCACAGTGTTTTAAGGCTCCATGTTACCATTACCATAACTGTATTAGTTAGTACTATACACTGCTACTTTTCCGTGTCTGTTGGTAAATGATTTTGTGCATCCAGACTGTATGAGATCTGAACATGGCCTGGCCAGCAGTGGCTTCCGTAGTTGTACCTGCAATATAATCTACATCTGTAAGAGCAGACACAGTAGAGAGAAAGTGAGAAGTCTCTATATTTTGGTTTCTGCCTAACAACCAAGCACCTAAATAGATGACCATTGGCTAAGTAGTGATTTATAACTTTGACAGCTGTCACTGCCAGATTAAGTGGGCAAAACCTGTTCTACTCTCCAATTCCAGGCCTTGGCATTAAGTGATTGCCTCAAAATATCTGTTTGATCAAGAAGAGTGTGATACATAAGAACAACATTAGAAGATACATTGTGTGTCTTACCTTTGCTTGCCACAAACTATAGAAGGATTTTATATCACCAGTATGCTGGCCAAAGCCATCTTTTGCAGTGGATGTGATACAAGGTCCAGCACTTCATAATTAATTAACGAGATGCTTGCATTTATCTATCACCAATACATTGTGTTGAACAACATCTGTACATATGCACACACAATTTGGAATATGAAACCAAGCAAGAGCTATTGTCCTCTTTCCCACACTCAGAAGAGTTGGTTGTGAAAATCTAGCTACATCTGCCATATGTAACATAGATTCCATTGTTCTTTCCACAAAAAATTACTGTCATGGTCCTCTTCCACACATGTGGTCTAAAAGACCCTACAATCAAAGGTGCCCATGATTGATCAAATTATTGACATGGTCACCAATTAGAGGCAAAGTAAAAACTTTCCCAATAATATGAGATATTGTTTGGCATAGTACATAATCTGTTGTTAATAGAGAGGCACCTGCTCATGGTGATGTTTTCACAGAATGCCAAGCAAGGCCATATGTCTATCAAGGCAGCTTGCCTGAGTGTATGATCTGAACATAGGAGAATTACCCCAGTGCATTTTTTGAAAGGTATATAAGGGTCTGCAAACCCATGATATGATTTGTCTATATGCATTTTCCTAGACTTAATAACAACCCAAATATGTCAAGAAAATCAAGATTTTACCATAAGTCTCATAAGAATTGTTAACAAAATAAACAATGCAAACCTCACTTTCCTTTACTGGGAATATTGTGACCAGAACAAAGAAGATGAAGACCTGATGTGCCAAACCAAACTTTGGGCCTCGATTCTTCATCCATACTCTTGACTGCATCTTTACCATATGACTTTGCATATCCTCATTCAAGGTATACTTCTCTGCCTGTTGATTGTGAATTTGGCTATTTAATTTGTTTTGGGAACAGAATGTTAGCAGATGTGACTCAAGCAGAAAGTTTAAATGTGCTTGTATGGTTGAACTTAGCATTTTATGCTCTGGACCGCATGAGAGCAAATGGCCTCAGGAAGCCCACTGATCTCAGAGAAACGAGATATACGCAGAGCAGACTAAATCAAACATGCAGCTAGGAACTGACTTCCTGGTACCAGCAGAGAGACTCTAAGATGACTTGTAGACACATAAATAAGGATAAATTATTGTTATTTTAAGCCACTTAGTTTTAGAATGATAGTGTATGCAGCTTTACTATGTCAACAGCTGACCATTACAAAAGTTGGTAAAGAAAATGAGGTGCCGTTGCAAGGTAAACCTAAAATATAATTTTGATCAAGGCTGTATGTAGGTTGCAAGAAAACTAATAAAAATGATCAGAAAAGAACAGTGAGGAAACGGTTACTATACGTTAGAAAAATTGTGACCTTTGTTATGAGGGGTGATCAAGAAATTCATGAAACTAAGGGGAAGAATAGTAAACTAAACACTATTTATTATTTTTCTTTTTCAATATATTCACCCTTAACCTTAATACATTTTTCAGAACTTCCAATAAGGTTATTTATAGCCTCAAAAAAAAAAAGTTGTGTTTTTGCCCTCAAATTACAACTTTAACCTCTTGGTCCTCTGTAAATTTCTTTCCTCAAAACTGTTTTTTTTTTCATATTTGGGAACAAATAATAATCAGACAGAGCCAGGTTTGGACTATAGGGAAGGTGGTTTAATGTTTGAAATCCACAGTCATGAAGAGTAGCCAATACAACATTGCTCTTGTGCACAGGCTCAATGTCATGCAAAAGCAGCACCCCTTTAGTTCATTTTCCTCCTCTTTTCTCCACAGATTTTTATCTGTTTCAGTAGACTGGAATAGTACTCTCCAATTATTGTGACACCCTTATCCTTGTAATCTATCAGCAGAATACTCTCTGCATCCCAAAAAGCAATAGTCATGATTTTCCCAGCTGATTATGACACCTGGAACTTCTTAGGGGGTGGCGTGCCCTTTTCATGCCACTGCATAGACTTTTGCTTTGACTCAGGCTTATAATGATGAAATCAAGTTTCATCTCCAGTGATAATCCGGTTTAAAACTTCATCTTTGTTGTCTCTGTAGAGGTCCAAAAACTGTCATGAACACTCAAAGTGCTGTTGTTTTTGAAGGAGTGTGAGCATTCTCAGTACCTTCCTTGCACTAACTTTGACATCATTAGATGCTGATGGAGAATATTCAAAATGGTTGTAAGTGATAGTCCAACTATTTCTGCAAGCTACTTTCTACTCAATCTGGCATCTTCTACTACAAGTTTTCAACTTTTTTGACAATGTCTGAGGAGGTGGCCTCAACAGGGTGTCCCATATGAAGGTCATCCTTAATAGACTCTCTGCCTTGCTTGAAAATGCTATGCCACTTATAAACCATGAATTTATAAGGGCAACAGTCCCTGTAAGTTGCTAACATCTCTTCAAAAATGGTTTGAGGTGTTTTCCCTTGTTTTTGAGGAACTAAATGATGGCACAAAATTCAATTTTATTCATACTTGGGGTTGTCTTTACATTTGATGTGCTTCCTTGGCAATATCTGAAAGAACATGATGCAATTAGGCTGATATTTGACACATACACTACTAATAAGACACATAATCAAACTGTGTGCACTAGTACTCCTACCTCTCTGATAATCCATTGTTCCACAAATTTCTTGACCACACCTTGTATGTATCATGGAAATACTTACTAAATTATTGCATGAAACTAGAAAGAAGATTGTGTACCTGAAAGGTCTATAAAGGTACCAAAAGAAAATGATGAAATCTGAAAAACAATAGCCAGTTTTCAAGTCGTATTTAAAAGTAATCAAGACTGGAATTACTGTGATGCTAAATAAAATTATTTTTCACCAAATTAAAGATGCAGGCATTAAGAAATAGCCTCAAGGAAAAGGCCTAATTGCAAGATTAGCATTAGAAAATCACCTCAGAATTAAGATTCAATGAGAGGTGTTGTTATCAAACCTTTGGTTAAAACTTTTAAAATAACATGGTTTGTAGATCATGTTTCTAAAATAACTAACATGGCATTCAGCATGAGAACAGTGATGCTAGAATGTACATGTATAAAGTAGTATTTTTACTCTAAAACACGATACATCTAAAATACACATAATTGAATCTAGAGAAAGGCTTATGCAAAAAATTCTGGACATATATTTTGGCAGAGTGGACCTGAAAAGCACCTAAAAAATCCTGTAACCTTGTAAAACAAGAGTTATGTTAACAAAATGCATGATCGCCTTAGGTTAGAAGGGACTGAGTTCCTGAGATGTTAAATACTTCTTGATCTTCAAATTTCTACAGGTAATTAATAGATGGCCAAAAAGGATATATTTTCTAATTCCCTCTTCATAATTGGCCAAGAAAGATGACAAAACAAAAAACAAAAATCAACTCCAGGAAGGTATTGCTGACAACAATGGACTATGAACTTACTTCTAGAATTTAAGTCAAGGGCATTTTCTACCCCCAGGTAATGCCATATGGATTTCAGAATTACTATGGTCAGTGACTGCTAAATACCTCTCATCTCTCTGCTTTTATTTTTTAATTAACTAATTAATTTGATTTTTAAATTATAGTTGACACTCAGTATTATGTTAGTTTCAGGTGTACAGCATAGTGTTTAGACATTTATGTAACTTATGAAGTGATCCCCTGATAAGTTTACTACACACCTGGCACTATACATGATTATTACAATATTATTGACTACATTTTCTATGCTGTAATTTACATCTCTGTGACTATTTTGTAACTGTCAATTTGCAATTATTGCCTTCACCTTTTCTTCCAGCTCTCTACCTGCTCTCCCATCTGACAACCATCAGTTTGTTCTCTGTTTCTATGAGTTTGTTTCTGCTTCAATTGTTCATTTATTTTGTGTGTTTTAGATCCACATACAAATAAAGTTATATATTATTTGTCTTTCTTCATCTGACTTAATTCACTTAGTATAATATCAAGTAGGTCCAACCATGTTGTTGCAAATGGTACTATTTCATTCTTCTTTATGGCCAAGTAACATTCCATTGTATAGGTGTACCACTTATTTTATATCCAATCATCTATTAATGTAGAGTTAGATTGATTCCATATCTTAGCTATTATATGTAAAATTTTCTTCTTTGTTTCTTGTTCTGGCCTTTGTTTTAAAGTCTATTGTGTTTAATATAAGTATTGCTACGCAACACTTTTTTCATTTCCATTTGCATGAAAAATCTTTTCCATCGTTTTAATTTTAGTCTGTATGTGTCTGTCAATCTGAAGTGTCTCCTGTAGGCAGCATATGTATAGGTCTTGTTTTATTCTCCATTCAGACTCCCTATGTCTTTTGATTGGAGTATTTTAATCCATTTACATTTAAAGTAATAATCGTATATTTTACTCTTCTTAGAGAAGTCACTTTAACATTTCTTGTAATATTAATTTTCTGGTAGTGAAGCCTTTAGCTTTTTCTTGTCTGGGAAACTCTTTATCTTTCCTTCAATTCTAAATAATAGCCTTAATAGATAGAATAATCTAGGTTGTAGTCCTTGCTTTTCATCACTTTGAATATTTTGTAGCAATCCCTCCTGGCCTGCAAAGTTTTTATTGAGAAGTCAGCTTACAGTCTTATGGAAGCTTTCTTGTAGGTAACTAACTGCTTTTCTCTTACTGCTTTTAAGATTCTCTTTATTTTTAATCTTTGGCATTTTAATTCTCATGCATCTTAGTGTGAACCTCTGGGTTAAGTTTGTTTCATTAATTTTGTTAATTTTGCTTGTTAATTTCTTTATACTTCCTGGACTTTTAAATCTATTTTCTTTACCAAGTTAGAAAAGTTTTCAATTATTATTCCTTCAAATAGGTGTTCAATTTCTTGCTTTCTCTTTCTGGTACCCTTATAATGAGAATGCTAGTATGTTTGATGTTGTTCCTTTAACTATTCTCATTTTTTATGGCTTTTTGTTTCTGTTTAGGTGTTTTTACTACCTTATCATACAAATCACTAATTCACTTCTCTGCTTTATATGATCTGTTGATTCCATCTAATATAGTCTTCATTTCAGTTATTGTCTTCTTTATTTCTGACTGGTTCTTTTTCATATTTTCTGTCTTTGTGTAAGTTCTCACTGAGTTCACCTATTCTCTTATTTAAATAGGAGAATTTGTTTTAGTTATCCTGCCTCTCTTTATATGACCACTATATGACAGACAATTTGACTTTTGAGTTCATAGGTCTTCAGATCAAGAGATACTGCATCTAGACTTCACCCAGCTCCTGATATCCTGAAATTTGTGCCTGATTTCATAAATGGGTAACGTGATTGCAAGTGTTGTGATGACAAAAAGAGAAAGAATTAGATGCTTGCAGGAAGACATGATCTTAACCTCTAAATATATAGCTAGGGGTTCCCTGGTGGTGTAGTGGCTAGGCTTTGGTGCTCTCACTGCCATGGCCTGGGTTCACTTCCCAGTCAGTGAACCAACCAAAAAAAAAAAAATTGGGAGCTCACAGTGTAGGGCAGAAAAATAAATATATAGATAAACATGAAATCATACCCCAGTATTAAGAGTATTTTGAATAGCTAAACCAGGATTTTAAACATCTACTAACTATTATTCATACTTTGTATTTAAAATTATGGTAATAATATGTACCAAATCTTGTTATAATGAGTACACAGTGTAATATACTCAAGTCTCTAATTCAGATTTGGCACACTGTAGTGTCTTAATATATTGTGGTTCATGTTGTTCTCAACTAAATTACCAGTTGTAATTTATACTTATTTTAGGCATTTTAAAAGCAGCACATTCACTGATACAATAAGGAGTTATGGCACCACAAAAAGGTTTTAAAAGTTATGAAATATTTCAACTATAATTTTGTTTCTATATATAAATCCACCATTAACACAAAAATTTAGTCTGTTAGAATGTCCTATTTTTAATGATGTAATTATCTAATTTACAGTTATGCTAGTAATATCTACTAATTTCATCTACAATTTCTGGTTATTAAACTTTTTGTTGCTAATTATAAGTAGAGCATAATATTAATTGTAAAGAAAAAGGCATATTATTAATTGCTGTAGTATATTTAATAAAATGATTTTAGGTAAGATTTTCCTCTTTTAAATGTTTCTTGAAAATACTCATTTGTTAATAACTTCCATTTGCTAAGAAGATATAGTAGTTAGTTTTGCATATTCATTTTAATTTTCTATTTTTAATTATTTAGAAATAACCATTCAACCATTCTTTTGTGCAACAAAATGCTGCAATAGCACTTGTAATGTCCTATAAATCACTCTGTTGTAATGAATATGGCAGTCCCATTTACCCAACGTTGTACAAATTTTCAGAAACATATCATAAGTTTTAAAGGAGACCTGCTCCTTCCTTTTACCACACACACACACACACACACACACACACACACACACAGATAAGCATGCTCAAGTTTTTTTGGGGGGGAAGATCGAGACAAGTCTGTAATCATAAACATTGACTGTACATAGTAAGCTATTATTAACTTTTACAGGTAATTAAAAATTTTGGTTACATATTTTATTAAAAGAAGTAAAAATAAATTTTAGTAGGTTACTATTACTGAGCAGTTATGGAAAACTCATGCACCTTGCCCTAGATATCTCTATAATGTTCTTATTCAGAGGCTTAGAAGTGATGTGGTTTTGGAATCTTTATTGTGAAGTATTCCTATGTACACCATGGCAAAAAAGAGCCTTGAATTTCTGTTTATTAAAAATGGGTGGGCAGCTGGGCTTATTCTACATCCTCTCTTGCAACTTCATGCGTAAGAAAACTTTCATTGGATGGGCTAGTATTTTTGGATGTGCAGGGTACAAGAATGCATAAGGGCTACTCCCTTGAGGACAGTGGTCATATGTTTTATCTTAGCTGGTTTACTCAGAAGATCTCATCTATAATCCTTTCTTCCAGAGCAATAAATCCTTTCCTCTGAATAACTGTAGTCCCTGGCTCAACTACTACTTTTTCAGCTTCAGCTATCTAAGAAAATTACTACCATCCTGAGGTCCTCCTGTTTAATGCTGAGGAGTATCATATGAGACTTGTGTCATGTAAATAAGAGTATTTTATTGCTTAATTTCATCACTAATTATGTCCTACATATAATTGACAGGATAAGTCAAAGACAAATTTTAAGTATACATTTAAATACAAAGCCGGACAATTAATTTTGTAAAATCATCCTAGTAAAAGTGCTACATACCACATTGCTAAATATCTCTAATGGTCACCTTGAAGTCCTCCCTTTGGGAAGCTATGCACCACCACTAGTGCCTAGTCCTGTCAAAGCAATTTAGGAACTCGTTTTTTGGAATAACCATCAGAGCTGTCATGCCCCAAATCTGACAATTAAGTTTGTGAACTTAGCACCATGCACTTACATTGGTAGCACTGTACAGACCACTCGGTAAGGTGTCATAACCTCGGCAAGTATTGTCTCCTCTGGGTCAGGCACTAGTTTAGTGAACACAACAGAGTCCCTGCCTTCATAGAGCTTATAATCTTATGGAAAAGGAGTAGATAATTTAAAACTAACAAAACCCAAATAGTTTCAATGAGATAGTTTTTTCAAAATTAAACTTTGAGAAAATGAAGTTCTCAAGGTGATAGTGTTTGTACAGTGCTGCCAACGTAAGCACACAGTGGCAAATGTGTGAACTTAATTGTTAGATTTTAGGTATGATGACAGTTCTGATGGCCATTCTAGAGAAAGAGTTCCAAAACTGCTTTGAAGAGTGGACTAGGCACTGGCATTGGTGCATAACTCCCAAGAGGAGTACTTTGAAATTGATTGTAGTGATATTCAGCAATGAGGTATGTAGCACTTTTTCTAGGATGAGTTCACAAAATGAATTTTCTGAGCTTGTATGTTTCATACAGTTTATAGTACATGTATGCTTTGGCATTTTTTTTTCTTTTGCTCATATAAAGCCCCTGGCATTTATTTGTCTTTATTTATTGAAAGAAATGCTATTCATACTTTGATATGTTATTACAATTAATTTTCAGTTTTTTTATTCCTCTTTCCTTAGTACCATTACTACTCAGTGAAGGTACCATTAGTGCAATTGTAGCATATGGAACATATAAATCACTTCACACTCTTTAAATTTGCTTGTGACAAAGCTTTGCTCATGGGAGGAAAAATGAGATGAAAAATCTTTAGCTCAACAACTGTCAACTCTTAAGCAATTAGTCAGCCAGTAAATTCTATAATGCATGGAGTCTTATGCAGTGGAAAAGTGAGTGATTTTGGAGGTCTAGCTTTATATAAATCTCCCGGTCTCAGTACTGTGTTTTATTTAAGGGAACCAGGTGGTCCACTAAACCCCCAGAGATAATCAACTGTAGCCAGCATGAGATTTTGATAACATATGGGTTAATTAATAAGGTCTAACCAGTCAGAGGAAGTATTGGATTTTAAGACATTTAATAAGATTAGACTTTCAAACATTATTTGGAGCATTAATTCAAATATGCAAATTGGCACAGCCCAGAGGCCCAGACATGAAAAAAAAAATAAAGGCAAATAAGAGTAAAATTAAGTTTTAGAAAGGTATTAAAATAATCTGAAATTGAGAACTGGAATTAAAGTTCTTCAGCAAAATAAAACTCACTGATCTTAGTACATGAGACCACTAAGGTAGGTGAATTAGTAAAATTTCAAGCAGATATTTATTTAAAATTAGAAATTATCGTTTTATTTTTTTCAGGCATTAAATTTGTATTTTCTACGTAGTCTAATAAAGTAATGGCTGCCAATACTAAAGCTTATTCATTTTTAAAGGATTAAGAATAGTACCGCTTTTTATGAATTATAAATAGGTATGTTGCTCTATAACTGGTTTGGTATTTCAGACTTAATATATTTATTTCTGCTGCCTGCAGTAAAACATTGGTGATTTGAATTCAGTCCAGTGTGAGAACTACAGGGGAAAAAAAACAAAAATCTTCTGCTCTGAATACTCAATACTATTAAAATTAATTTTGAAAACAAAAATTAAAAAGCATTACAAGAATTTACTTCCAGGCATTACTAAAATTTACAATTTTGGTACACTTATGAGATAGTATGCCTTTATTATACTGCAGTTAATAAATTAAAACTCAAATAAAAGTAAAACAGCCTGTTTCTACCATGTTATAAATGAAAGCTATTATAATTCAATATCAGATATGAATCAGTTAATTCTACCTCAGCGAAAGCTTTGATATTTCAAAGAACAGCAGATGTTACCCTTTTTATTATCCCATTAACATACCTAGTCAGTTTTCCCACTGTTCTCCCTAAGGTAGACAATAGAGGCATATTTTCCTCTCTGTTCCTTAAGCAAAGCTCTTGTTCCCCGGAGCACAAGATTCAATTATTCTTATTGCATTATATCTGCTTGAATAGCTACAGAAGTTATTAATGGGCATAACATTTTCTGATCTTTTTCATAAAATTTAGCTATATTTCTGCTGATTTAATTATTTCTAGTGCATTAATTAATCTAGAGTAAGAATTGAGGACAGAATTTATAATAGAATGTAATTTATTTCTATTGATATTATAGTATGTGACACTTTGGTTAATGGGAGAGTTTAAACATAGAGTTCACATGTGTATATATGTGTCTGGGAAGAAGGATGTGGTGACCTACTATATTAACTAACTGTTTATAAGAGTGTTAATCACAAAAAGGTCCTGAAGCCACAGTAGGTATTGCATCAACCATTAAATGGCTGTGTGATCTTAGACAAATCATTTAACTTCTCTGTGTCTCAGTTCCATCATTTAGTAAGGAGAAAATAATGATAAACTCTATGTTATAGGGTTATTTTTAGGATTATATAACTTAATGTATATGAAGCACTAAAAGCAATATCTGGCCAATCATATGCTCTATATAAGTGTCAGTTATTATTGTTGTTATTATTATTAAAAATAAAAAGAAGAGACAGACTTTGAAAGACACAATGAAATATATAGATGATGTATTATAGCATTGTGCATTTGAAATTTATATAATTTTAATAACTGTCACACCAATGAATTTAATTTTCAAATTATATAAAAATGAGAAAGACATAGTAATTGGTGTTCAGTCACTTTGACTGTTAGAATGCTAACAAATAGTTAAAATACACAGGGCTATAATGACTATGGATCTAAAGTTTCGGGTGTATCAGGATTATTGGAATTAATAGTTTGGGATAACATATTATAGTTAGTATTTAAGGCCAAGAAATTAAAAGGAAATTTGAGAGAAAACGTAAAGAATTAAGAAGAAAGTTAGGACAAATTTGGACATTGGAAGAATTTTGTCAGTTGAGAAAAAAGTGAGGAATGTGGAGAACATAGGGGTAGAGTAGAAACAGGAGATGGGTGGTAAAAGGAGCAAAAAAAGATTACCATACAGAAGGCATGGAAGAAGTAATAAAGAGTGTTAAATGCAGTAAAATAATGACATTTTCATAAGAACTTGGAGAGAAAGAAAGACATTGACAGTAATAAGTTGGGTAGTGAATGTGAGTTGAAGAAGAAACATTTTAGAAAACTTCAAAAATTTAGGTAGTTGGGCTGGCCTCAAAATTTGATTAAAAAAAGAAAGAAAAACAATAACCACAAGCAAACTATAAAATATAATTTTACCACCTAAGTAACTTGAAAACCTCAAGCTTTGAAATTAGTGACTGAATTGATAGTGATCCCAACTGCCAGAAAGAAGCACAAGCAGAGCCTCCTTGGAGAAATTCATTTCCACAGAGACCTCAGATAATTCACATACTTAACATTCCAGGAAATATGAGCCTTCTTAGAGGAAATCATAAAACTCATAAGATAACAAAGTACTATAAGCAAGATCCAGCAGAAGCGACATAAAAAAGATTCAGAAACATAATAATGTGAGATATTAGATTTCTTAGACACACAATGTTTAAAACAATAAGTACTTTTTGAAAAAAATGAAAGAAGAAATTAAAAATATAAAGAAACAAGTTATTAAATGACCAAGCATATTTGATATAGAATAAAATACCCATTCCAGAAATAAAAAACACATTTAATTAAAATGAAAAAATGATTACGAGTATATTATAAATATTTGTCCTGTCAAAACATAAAGACTTAACATTCTGTCAAATACATTTCATACTTTAAATTAAAATTTTATATACATATGACATGTATTAGTTTTCATGTTGCATAAAAAATTATTGCAAATAAAAATATAAAACAACATACATTTATTATCTCATAGTTTCTGTGGATCAGGAGTCTGGCCATGAATTCTGTAAGGTCACAATTAAGGTGTTGTCCAGAACTGGGTTATCATCTGAAAACTTCATAGAGACTAAATTTGCTTTCAAGTTCAACAGAATGTTGCAGAAATAGTCTTGTAGTTGTGAGACTGAAGGCCCTGGCTTCCTGCTGACTTTTGTCTGGAGTCTGTCTTCAACTTCTTTCCACGTGGGTCTTCCAACATAGTTCCTTATTTTATCAAGCCAGTAAAGAGAGAGATTCTAGAGTTAGCCTGTAAGCAAGATATAATCTCTTATAACATAATAGAATCATGGAAGTGACATTTCATCACCTTTGCCTTATTCTGTTGGTTAGACATTTATCAAAATGAAACCACAGAACATCAAAGGCAAAGAAGTCTTGAAAGCAACCTGATAGTAAAGACAATTCACTTCAACAGGAGGGCAGTAGCAAATAGCTGACTTCTCAACAGTGTCAATGGAGAGTAGGCATCAGGAAACTAAAAGGATCTAAGAAAAAAAAAAAAGCTAGAACTGAATAACAAGTTCCATTTTTTTCAAAACAAAACAACTATAACAAGAACAACAGAACTGAGTTTGTTACCAAAAAAACTTCACTAAAATTTCAAAGGACATTATTTAGACGGAAAAAAAGTGACCACACCTAGAAGACCTGAGATCATAAAGATGTGATAAGCAAAGTGTCAAGTATAGGTATAAACCTACATAGATATTATCTCTAATAAGCAATAATTTTTCTATGGGTTAGCACAAGATAGACCTCAAATACACAAAAATAACAAAATGTAAGTCAGGAACAGAATGATAGGAAATAATTGATCAATAGAATGGTAAATATGTAACATTGAAAGATTTTAGAGTTTTACAAGTTTAGAAGACATGTAAAAGTTCTAAAAATTACTAGAATATCACAGAGTACATTTCTTTCAGGGTACTGGAGAATAAATAAACTGTGAATGCCACCTTGAACTTCCTAATCAATATTTGATATAGTAAACCTGGTTTTAGATTATTGGTTGGGCTCTGAGTAAAACAAATAGACCAATATTATTTCTCCAAAGCAAGAGCATACAAATAAATACCTTTGATTAAATTTCTTTGTCCAAGATTGCTAATGTACCAATAGTGAAAAGAAAATATTTTCTCTAGATTCGTTTTAGTTATATTAACTATCAAGACTTGATGTTGGAAACTGACCATCAAAATTACTTTTTTTATACTTTTATGAGTCACTATATATCCACCACAAGCTTTGTTAATATTGGGCAAGTTGATTAATTATTTTTGTGGATTATCTTATATATCAGTCAAACTATATACTTTTTCAGATATGTCTTTTGGTCTATTAATTTACATATTTATTTAAAGTTCCCTAAGTTTTCTGAGTCATTTATTTCGGTGTCTTATATATTCAACTTCAAAATGTTGCAAAGAAATTTTTATATTATATAAATTTATGTGTATATATTTTTAAAAAGCATATTCTTTCTATGAGAATCTGTTAAAACTGTATAAATTAAATTTATCATGAGATATGGAAAAAAAAGTATTTTGTCATTTTAACCATTTTGACTTTATCCTCATAATGGGTATTATTAACTCAACATGCAATGGAAACAGAAAAATATAAAATGTTTAAATGTAGAAAAGACTTACATGAATCTAATGATTCTGAACTACATACAAATATAGTTTTAGAAATAAGATCAAAATAAGTATAGAATAAATCAAACATTCACAATTTCAATTTCTGTATATAAAAATATTAAAAAAATATGTAGCAGGGGCAGCTAATTAATGCATTTCAAACATTGATAGCATTCATTATGACAGCCTGTAATTATATCCTTTACATCTTAGAAATTAGAGACAACATGTGCAATATAAATGAAAAATGAAAAATGACTTTTTAAAAATGAGAAATAATTACAAATATAGAAAATGTCCTGAATTTCAATATGTAATAGACTTTTCTTTGTTTCTAATTTAATGTGTGTTTTTTTTATTTTTTCTGTACTACTTTACCCATAATGATACTCTCCCTAGAGACTGAACACCTTAACCTTATATGGATACAGTTGTAAAGATTTAAGAGGTAAACAAAAAAAAATGTCTAATTATTGACAGAAAGTATTTGCCCTTTATTTTCTGATACACAGAGGCATTAGTGTATTACGTTAATTTTGAAATAGATATTGCTTCACAGGCTTTATTTCATGGGCAGCAAAAATCTGTTCTCTCAGTTATCGGTGCAGATGCAGGTATTGTATAATTTCATTCTGCTGTATCTCTCTGACCCATCTACTAGCTATTCATATGTTGAATGGGGAGGAGGCTAAAGTGCTGACAAGGGATCAAATGATATTTCTGGTTACAGGAAAAAGTGTGTAGGCATATCATTATGTAATGACATGCCTAGAAGCAAATTTTTGCCTTTGAAAAATTTGAAACCAATGGACAAAATGTTTTTCTTCTGTCCTGAGAGGAAGCGCATTGCAATTAATAAAAGTTTCAGAAACAAAGAATAAAAAACTCTGTCCAGTTTTTCTATTTGAGAGTAGTACTGGAAAATTTTAGAAAGAATAAAAAAACATAATCGGAGAAGAAAATTCTGTCCAATAATCTCCTCTGAAGTTTGATATTTAGAAAAATGTCTTTCAGAGTTCTCTTTAGAATCTGAGGAATCATTTTATGTTTTATTTGAACAAATTTCAAGGCAAAATATTTTAGAAAACTTGGCTGAAAAATTCTTATTTTAAATGCTTAAAACAGACCCTCCCAACAATTATTAATTATATATTTTTTGATATTAAAAACATGCACCTCTTGGGAAAGTAATATATTTACTTGTGTTTTGATATTTATATAGAATACAGGAATTGATGAAATTCAACATTTAAAGTAAAGAAAAAGTATATGGTATATACTGGTATACTGAAACACCAGATTAAGAAAGAGGAGATCTGGCATTATCCTTAAATAACTATGAGCTTTGTCACCTACACTGAGAAAAATTACTTAGTCCATTTGTGCATAAGTTCCTTTATCTACAAAATATACCTACTAAAATCAATACTGTCTCCTAGGATAAAAATTTTTTTTTTCAGGTTTCAGTGTTTTTAATCAAAGTTAGCAAGATTGGGAGGAGGTTATACAAAGGAAGTCAACATTTTCTGTAGAGCATCATGAATTAATTTTTGAGGTTCTCAACTTCTCATCATAATAAAAACCAACACTGGTTCCACTCTAGGGCTGTTAACTTCCATTTTTATATTGCAGTTATTTAACAGTGTGTATTAACTGAATTAAACCTTTTGTGAACTCATTATACCTTTTGTCTTAAGAAAACAAACAAACAAAAAACATGGTCTGAAGCTCTGTCACTGAAAAGGCCTAAGAATAACAGTGTTCAACTCAGTAGCAATAACAACCACCTGGAAATCAACAACAACAACAAACAAAACAAAACAAAACAAAACAAGACACCAGTATTTCCTGGAGAAATAGCTGAATTAAGTAGTTTTGAAACAGAAAATGTAGAAGATGATCCTGGAGCTTTTCATTATACAAGAAATCTAGGAAACTATAAAAACTATGACAGCATAAAAAAAACTTAAGTACAACATGAAGATAATCAATCCCATTATCCAAATATTGGGACAATTTAAGCCACAATAATAAAAATAATTGCTCTTGATTGAAAATAATATCTAAGTTAAAATTGTAATGTGTAACAAATACATTTAAGTCATAACAATGCTTTAAATATACTATTTTTTGGAGTGACGTTAGAAGTATGGCAACGTGAGAGGACATCCTGATCTCTTCTCTTGAAGTTACAAATTGAATAGCTATAATTCAACAAAGTATTTTCTGCTCAACATGCAAACGCATCTGAGATTGAAACATTTGAAAGTGTGCAAACTGGAGCAAACAGGGGAGGAGAGAACAGAACAGAACAGAGACTGGGCCGAAGATGCAACCCAGTTCACTGCAGGTCTTGGAAAAGGGGAGAAATCAGGCTGCATGTGCACTCTCTGTAGCCCTGAATGTTTCTGCCTGAATGACCAGCATATTATAGCAATGAACATAGTGACTGAGACAGACATAACACAGAAGTGCAACAGCTGTGTTCCAGCAGCCACAATTGCCAGACAGAAAACAAGGCAATGAAGACTAGCTACCTCTCACCACTCACCCAGAGCCTGCCTCCTTGCAGCATCCTACAGCTAGCAACAGGCCCTAGGAGAAACTGTAGCAGAGAGTGCAAGTTACAGTGCAGAATATCTAAAGCCCTGAGAATTGAAGAGACAGTTCCTGAGTTGCACATGCACACAGTGGCTAACTTCAATGACAGGAATAAAGATACAGAGATGAGGCAAATTAGGTCTGGTAGTCACCATTACTTGAAGGAAAACAAAGCCACAAATACACTAGCAGCCACTCCCAGGTTACCCTGTACCCACTCATTGTGGCTTATCTCAGTGGAGACACCTGGGACACCTCAGGATGTAGGGACAATGCCAGGATTTGGTGGGCTTGAAACCCTATCACCCAACACATACTCCCAAGAGGGTTTTGTCCTGAGACTCAGGCAACTTGGTCACAGAGGAGAGATCCACCTCCTCAGGTATTTCCTACCAACCAGAGATCCAAGTAGTGCAACAAAACAAAACAAAACAAAACAAAACACTTGTGTCCCAGCACCACCTACTGAAAAACAAAAGAAAGTCCTTATCAACCTCCTGAAGAGGTATCACTCTTCAAGAAAAGAATGTTAATTCCCGTAAATGTCTAGGCAGAGAAATAATCCATCAAATACTCTGGAAACCCACCAGAGTAACAAGGTATCTCAGAAAGAAAATAAACTTAAAGACATGGAAATATGTGACTTAAATGGCAGAGAATTCAGGACTGCAGTTCTGAAAGACCTCAATGAGATACAAAAAATATGAGATAGACAGTTTAGTGAACTCAGAAATAAAATAAACAAACAAAAGAAATACTTTACCAAAGAGATTAAAACTTTGAAAAAGAACCAAATAGAAATTCTGCAGCTGAAGAACTCAATATAAGAATGAGGAATGAAATAGTAAACTTAAGAACTAGAGCTGACCAGATGAAGAAAAAAATTATTGCTATCAAAGATAGAAATCTGGAAATGCTGTAGATGGAAGAGGAGAGAGACTTGAGAGATAAAAAAATAAAAGAACTCTACAAGAACTCTCTGACTCCAGCAGAAAGAGCAACATAAGAATAATTAAGAATAATTAAGAAAGGGCAGAGAGGGAGAAGGAAATAGAGAGCCTATTTAAACAAACAGTTGATGAGAACTCCAAAGCCTATGAAAAGAACTGTATCTTCAAGAAGCAAAAGAAACACCTAATTACCTCAATCCAAAAAGTCCTTCTGCAAGGACTTTTTTATATTGAAACTGTCAAAAATTAATGACAGAAAAGAAAAAAAAAGAATTCTCAAGGCAGCCAGGGAAAAGAAAATAGCAGCCTATGAAGGAAAATCCATTAAATTATCCTCAGATTTTTCAGCAGAAACTCTACAAGCTAGGAGGGAGTGGAATCAAATAATCTAACTATTGAAAGAAAGAAATTATCAACCAAGACTAATATATCCTGCAAAGGTATCCTTTAGATATATATGAGGAATAATGATCTTTCCAGACATACAGGAGCTGAGGAAATTTTCAACCACAAGGCCTGCATTACAGGAAATACTGAAGGAAATTATGCCATGTATAAAAAAAGATGAAAGCATACAATTCTATGAGTGAGATTACTAACACACAGACAAAAGCAGGAAACGGCAAACTCAGGTTGCGGCATTGAGAGTGCTGAAGCCTAGCCACTACATCACCAGGGAACCATGGAAATGGCAACTTTTCATCAGAATAGGGTACTATACACTTAAACATAACATAAAAGTTAAGAAAGGTAAAAACATTAAAAAAGAAAATAGAAAACAATAGCTACTATAAGTCAGAAATGAACTCACAGCATAAATAAGGATAATATGTTACAACAAAAACATAAAAAGGAGGTGTAGAGGTCTAAATTTGCAAAAGGAAATGAAGATAACATGCAAATAAAAGAAGAATAATAACTGTATATATAGGACTGACTTTCTTTTACATAAACTTAATGGTAATCACCAAACAAACAGAACTGAGACACCTAACATAAAAAAGAGGAAATGAAGAAAAAAATCATAGAATACTACCAATCTAAAATAACAGACAAGGGCAAAAAATCAATAGAGACTCCATGCTACCAGAAAAAAAAAAATAAAATAGCTATAGGAAATCCTCATACATCAATAATCACCCTAAATGAAAATGGATTGAATTCATCAATGATAAGGCGCAGAGGAGCAGATTGGATCAGAAAACAAAACCCAACCACATGCTGCCTTCAAGAGACACATGTCAGCTGCAAGGACAAATATTATCTCAAAGTGAAAGGGTGGAAAATGATACTCCATGCAAATGGCATTCAGAGAAAAGCAGGTATAGCCATATTTATATCTGATGAAGCAGACTTCAGGATAAAAAAGGTAAGAGACAAAAATAGACATTTCATAATAATAAAGGAGACAATACATCAAGAAAACATAACACATACCAATATATACGCTCCCAGTCAGAGAACACCAAAATATATAAAGCAACTACTAGCAAAATTAAAAGAAGAAACTGACAAAAACACAATTATAGTAGAGGTCTTCAGTATTCAATTGGCAGCAATGGAAAGACCATCCAAACAGAAAATCAGTAAGAAA
Source organism: Lyroderma lyra (assembly GCA_004026885.1). Classification (NCBI taxonomy): domain Eukaryota; kingdom Metazoa; phylum Chordata; class Mammalia; order Chiroptera; family Megadermatidae; genus Lyroderma; species Lyroderma lyra. The sequence goes on along the minus strand of PVJL010002211.1, from coordinate 137,758 downwards.
ATATTGACTTTAAATAACGCATTACACCAAATGGATGTAATAAACATTTACAGAGTCTTTTGTCCCAGAACACTAGATTATATATTCTTCTCTAGTGCACACAGAACATTCTTGGGGATAGACCATATGTTGGGATACAAAACTAACCTCAACAAATTTAAGAAAATGGAAATCATAACAAGCACATTTTCCAAACACAACGCTTTGCTGTTAGAGATTAATTGCAAAAAGAAAGTGGGAAAAAACAAAATATGTATCAATTAAACAATATGCTACTAAAGACCAACTGGGTCAAAGAAGAAATAAAAGGAGAGGAAAAAAATACAAACAATGAGAATGACAATATTACATATCAAAATGTGTGGGATATAGCAAAAGTGGTAATATGAGGGAAGTTTATGTCATTACCAGTCTATCTAAAGCAACAAGAAAAATCCCAAATACACAACCTAAAATGACATCTTAAAGAACTAGAAAAAAAAATGAAGCACAGACAGTTAAAGAAAGAAAATAATAAAAATTAAAGAAGAATTAAATAGAGAACAAAAAGACAATAGAAAATATTTAATGCAACAAAGAGCTGGTTATTTGAAAAGATTAATAAAATTGACAAACAACTGGTTGGACTCACTAAGAATAAAAATAGACAAAATCAGAAATAAAAGAGGAAAAGTTAAGACAAATACCACAGAAATACAAAAAATCATACTTGAATATTATGAAGGACTTTATGCCACCAAATACAATAACTACAAGAAATGGACAAGTTCTAAGAAACATATAACCTTCCTAGACTGAATCACAATGAACTGGAAAATCTAAATAGACCAATCAACAACAAGGAAATTGAAATGATTATCAGAAACCTCCCCTAAGTAAAAGTCCAGGACCACATGGCTTCACTAATGAATTTTAACAAACATTCTAGAGACAAAAATGATTTAATAAATACAAATCTATTAATATCAATGTGATTTACCACATTAACATAATGAAGGATAAAAACTTAAATAAGTGTATCAATAAATGCAATAAAAGCATTGGCAAGACACATCATCAATTTATGATCAAAACACTTAATAAAATTGGTACAGAAGACCATATATGATATAATAAAGGCCATATACAACAAACACTCAGCCAATACTATACTTAATGGTGAAAAAGAGAGAGTTCTTCCTTTAAGATCAGGAACAAAACAAGGGTGCCCTCTCTTGCCACTGTTGTTCAACACAGTACTGGAAGTTCTAACCAGAGAAATCAGGCAAGAGAAAGAAATTAAAAGCCATCCAAATTGGGAATGTAGAAGTCATATTCTCACTTTTTTGCAGACAACGTGATTCTTTATATAAAAAACATTTTTTTTTAGAGAGGTGAAACAAAGAGATAGTTTATTGAGAAGAAAGTACACTCCAAAGAGGTAGGAGTTGTGTGAGCAAGGAGAGTGGCTCAAGAGCTGATTCTTCATATAAAAAACCTTAATGACACTACCAAAAAACAATTAGAAACAATAAACAAATATAGTAAAATTATAGGATCCAAAATCAATGTATAAAAATCCATTGTGTTCTTATATACTAATAATGAAATTCCAGGAAAAAAAAACAAGTCCTTTTGCAAATATGAAATACCTATGAATAAATTTAGTAAGAATATGAAAGATCTATATACTGAAAACTACAAAATATTATTAAAAGAAATTGAAGAAGACACAAAGAAATGGAAAGATATTTTGTGCTCATGTATTGGAAGAATCAACATAGTTATAATGACAATATCTTCCAAAGCAAAATATAGATTTAATTCAATCTCCATCAAAATCCCGGTAGCATTAAAAAAAAAGACCAAAAATTATCATTTTTATATGGATCACAAAAGCCCCCAAACAGCCATAGCAATCCTAAGGCAGAAAAAAAAAAAAAGGCTAGCAGTATCACACTCTCTGACTTTAATTTATACCACAAGCAACAACAATCGCAACATCATGATTTAGCAGGAAAACAGAGACACAGACCAATGGAACAGAATTGAGAACCCAGAAATAAACCCATATATATGCGGGCAGATGATTTTTTGACAAGGAAGCCAAAAACATACATGGAGAAAAAATCTATTCAACAAATGACGCTGGAAAAATTGGAAAGCCAACCACAAAAGAATGAAACTTGACTGCTATCTGTCACCATTCATCAAAGTTAATTAAAAATTGGATCAAAGACCTAAAAACCTGAAACAATAAATTGCATAGAAGAAAGCATTGGTACTAAATTTATTAATCTTGGGTTTAGAGAGGATTTTATGAATTTGACCTCAAAGGCACTGGTACAGCCACTATGGAAAATAGTATGGTGGTTTCTCAAAAAATTAGGAATAGAATTGCCATATAATTCAACAATCCCTCTTCTGGGTATTTACCCAAGCAATCTAAAAACATTTAACTGTAAAATTGTATGTGCCCCTATGTTCACTGTGATATTATTCATGATGGCCAAGACATGAGAACTGCCAAAGTGTCCTAAAGAAGATATGGTACAGATATATGAAGGCTGTCCAAAATAAATCTACCCATAAAGACCTGTATTTTCATATTACATGGCTGGATACTTTCCAAATAGCCCTTATACAATGGAATATTACTCAACCATAAGAAAAGATAAAACCTTGCCATTTATGACAACAGGTGGATCCTGAGATTAACATGCTCTGCAAAGTATGTCATACAAAAAAAGTCAAGAACCATATGATTTTACTCATATATGAAATATAAAAGTGAATGAAAAAATAAACAAAACAAACAAAAAAACAAAAGCTCAAACATACAAACAATAGTTTAGTGGAAGGGAAAGAGGGGTAGGTGAAAAGGGTAAAGGAGGTCAAATGTATGGTAATGAAAGATTTGACTTTGGGTGGTGAACATACAATGCAATCAATATATAGATCATGTATTATAGAATTATACACTTATAAGCTACATAATTTTAAAAAATGTCACCCTAATAAATTTAATAAAAATTTAATTAAATAAAAAACTAATTGTTCAGTTTTACAGAGTACTAGTAAACCAATTCATTACTTTGAAACTTGATAAATAAAGTGAAAAAATTAAGGAGAAAAATAGATGAGGGGGAGACTATCTTAATGGCAAGTTTCCTGGTAATAAAAGGAGGATAAGGTTAGAATATCAACATTTTGCAACCCCATAATTAATTTATTGGATTAAGTATTAATTATTAACAATTACCTATAAAGCAGTCCTTTCCCTCATTCCCACAATCATATTGGAATTTGATCTAAATTATATGTATATTTTAAAGAAAATCTGGAAGGTAGAGGAAGATGTTTACACTATGGGAATGCAAAGGGCAAAATCAAGATGGAAGAAAATTCAATAGGACAAATCCCCTGGTTTCCAAAACAAATAAGTGGCAAAGAAATAAAAAGAAAAATTAAATAAATATGAGGCATGTCAACCAATCACAAAAGGTGGACTTTATTTGGATTCTGATTTAAATAAACTGTCAAAAAGAAATACAACATTTATGACAGAATTGGAAATTTGATTCACTGATTAGGTATTTATAGGTAATAAAATCAATATTTTCTTATAGTAATGGTATGGTTATGATTTTATAAAAGTTTTATCATTGAGAGATGTAGTGTAGTATTTATGGATGAAATGATATGTTAGATTTGCTTCATAATGATATGGAGTTGGGAAATAGGTGAGTTCCTTAAGTCCCATGAATTGACAGTTGATTGTATGATGGGTATATGGGGTTGATCTCATTATGATTTCTACTTTGATATACTAAATTTGTCCTTACTAAAAATTTTAAGTATAGATTTTGCTACAATAAAATATGTCTTTTTAATCAATGGCTCATTATGTAGGTTAATGAGCAACTCCTGACCTAGATATACATCTATTTCATCAGCTTTTTAATCTCACTTGGATCTTGGCAAATAGCTTAACTTGCCAAGGGTTCTTTTTTTAAAAAAATGTCTCTTTTAAATGCTTGTGAAACAAATGAGTAAGTCCTTTACCTGAATTATTTTAAATTGTTGGTTCAGATTAGCTGAAGTACGCTGTATTTCTCTGGACCTCTAAAGTCATTAGAAGTTATTGTTCACATACAACAATTTAAATTCTATAGTTAAAATATTTATTCTTTCGGTTCTAAATTTGTTCTATTTTTTTATTTAAATAGTCTTATTTAACTTTTTGTTATATCTACATTCGTTTACATCACCCCCCTTTTACTCTTTCATTTTAAAATTAGTATAAAGAAAAATTGTGAAAATATTAGTAGTTTAGTCTTTTAGTCTAACCAAAAGGCAAGCTTATTATTTTAAATTTTAATACTGAAATTCTGCCTCACACTCTGACTTTCATACTAATCTACAGCAAAGTTCATGAGATCTAGATTTCACAGCATTTGTCTGATATTTAAGATAAATTGTAATTGGTCACAACCTCTCATTGTATATTATATTTAAAACAAAAAAAATATGTAGTCATACTTTTTATATCTCATAGGCACAGATTATAGTTTGGAGTTAATTTTTGTTCTTCTTTACTACATTTCTGACTTCCATGCCAAATCTTCCCCATCTTGGAAATGAGGTCGTCATAAAATTTGGTCAGTTCATTGTTTCCTTCTGTCTTCTGTTCAATGGTCTTCTTCAACAAGTGGATGCCTATCTGCTGATTCCTCAGGCTCACCTGGAAAGCCAAGGCCTCTATTTGGGCCTGGTTTTGGATCTGATCCATCCCCTTGTTTGCCAGCTTGACTTTCTCTCCTGCACGGGCCTTCAGCACTTGTCTTCCTTTTCAATTCCTACCATGTAATCCTCAATACACTTTTGCGATTCTTCATTTGTGCCTTTGATCACCTCCTCCTGTCTCTCAATCCACTTTGAAGAGGTCAGAGAAATACCTTTTATAAAATCCAGGTCTGCAGTAAGTTGGTCTTTTTATTTCAAAACCTTCTGGATTTTGTTTTGAAAAGCTCCTTCTCTTTCTGAGTCTCTATCACCTGGTACTTGATCTTCTCAAACTCATCCAGGATTTCCCTTCTCTCCCAGTTCTTCACATGGAGTTTCTCACATCTGTTCTTCAGTGACAGGTTCTCCTTTTCTGTCACTTTTACCACCAGTTCTGTGTCCTTGTGCCTATACTGCATCATTTCCATGATGGGCCAGGTGGGCAGCACAGGAGCCCCCAGGGCTGAAGGCACACATGGGAGCCAGCCCAGTACAGGAACAAGTGGAGCCCCTAGGAGATCAAGTTCCACCAGTTTTACCTCAGGTGGACTTGCTAAGGAAGGGGTGTCTACATCATGCACAGGGCTTGTCTTGGGCATGAGCACCAGCACCAACACCAACCCCTTTAGGAACCAGTCGAAACTGAGGTACAAGAACTGTTTCCTAAAGGCTGATTCCTTAAATGAGGAAGCTCCAACTGCTCCAGCTAATGCACCTTGGCTTCCATGCCTAGAACCTCAGCTGGATCTCAGAAGTGCTCCTCATTCAGATCCAAGGAAAGCTTTAACCCCTGCAGAGGACTGGGGTGCTCCCTGACTGCTGGCAAGAGCAGATGTGCTTGAAGAATTTGCAGTTCCCTCATCCCTCAGCTGCTCCCTCCTTTGGTCCCTGTAGTTTGCACCACAGGAGTGTCATCTGCTGAGGCTAACAGCACCTGCTGACTTGGAGGTGAGTTCTCTGCAGCCATAGGCTGGCAGGTCTGCTCTAAGGGTATTCTGCAGACCAGGCCTCTCTGCCACCTTCAAACTGATTCAACTTGTCCCAGTTCGGGTTGTGAGGCCACAGGGGAGGGGGAATGGGATTCTTGCTGGCCTCCCCACGGGCCTTTTCTACCTTGCCTCCAATGTCCTGGAGGGAGGTTTGATGCTGGGTCTCTTTCCCAGTTTCCATGGTGGGGACAGCCTTTCGCTGGCCTCATCATCAGAAAAGTCAAATTCTATCCTTCAGTGACCAATCCTTGCCCAGTCAGCTATTCGGTAATCGGCTCTTCCTTCTGAGAACCTGGGGATGTGGAGTCTCCAGCCTTCCAAGGGCCACAGCCAAGATGCTGAGGAAGCAGAGCCCATGTGCCTTTCTCCTGACTCTTGTGGGTTCTCTTTCTGTCTTGGGACACCACCCCAGGAGGGTCTTCTAGGATTTGGAGATGGATGTAATGTTTTTCTCTAGAGAATTATAACTAACCTTTTCCTCCAAAACTAGTTCAAGGTTGTCAGGCATTCCTCCTGGAGATGCCACTTAGTTTTAAAGATTTTTCTGGGATCTGGGGAGAGCTTGAGGGACCTAGGAATATCCTAAATTCCTGTACATTCCCTTGTAAGCCATGCTTTAGCTACATTTTGAAAATTTTACTAAATTGTATTTTAATTTTTATTTAGTTAAAATGTTTTAAAATTTCTCTTGGGTCCTCTTCTTTGATCTGTGAGTCATTTAAAAATGTGTTGTTTAATTTCCAAATAATTGGAAATTTTTACCTATCTTTCTGTTATTGATTTCTAAATTAATTCCATTGTAGACTGAGAATACATTTAGTATATTTCCTTATTTATTTATTTGTTAATTTGTTTTTATTAAATTTATTGGGGTGACATTGGCTAGCAAAACTACATATGTTTCAAATATACCATTTTATAATATATCATCTGTATATTGTACTGTGTATTCAGCACCCCAAGTAAAATCTTCCATCACTATATATTTGAATCCCTCTACACTTTACTTCCTACCCAGTTTTCCTTTTGGTAACAACTAAACTGTTTTCTGTGTGTATGAGTTTTTGTTTGTTTGTTTGTCTTGTTCATTTGTTACATTCAGCTGTACATTCCACGTAATGAAATATGGTTCTCCACTTTGTCTAATTTACTTTGCCTAACATGATAATCTCAAGATACATTCATGTTGTCACAAATGGCAGTGCTTAAACTTTTCTTATGTCTGAATTATTAATATATTTCATTGTATATATGTACCATAACTTCTTTATCCAATTATCTGTTGAAGAATATTTTGGTGGTTTCCATGGCTTGGTGACTGTAAGTAATGCTGCAGCAAACATAGAAACACATATATCTTTATTAATAAATGTTTTCAGATATTTTGGGTAGATAACCAGAAGAGAAATTGCTGACTCATATGGTAATTTTCTTCTTAATTTTTTGAGGAACCTCTGTACTATTTTCCATAGTGGCTGTACCAATTTACATTCCCACCAATAGTGTATGAGGGTTCTTTATTCCCCAAAACCTCTCCAGCACTTGCTATTCCTTGTCTTGTTGATGATAGCCATTCTAATGGGTGTGAGATGGTATCTTATTGTGGTGTTGATTTGTATTTTTCTACTAGCTAGTGAAGTTGAACATCTTTTCATATATAGGTTGGCTGTTTGCATGTGTTCTTGGGAGAAGTGTCTTCTGAGGTCCTATGTGCATGATTTAATTGGATTGTTTGATTTCTTTTGTTGAGATATAAGTGTTCTGTATTATTTTGGATATTAGCTCATTATCAAAGGTGTTGTTTGAAAATATCTTTTCTCATTTGTTTGTATGCCTCTTTGTTTTGTTGATGGTTTCTTTTGCTATGTGGAAGATTTTTAGTTTGATATAGTCCCATTTATTTATTTTTGCTTTTACTTCCCTTGCCTTTGAGGTCAAATTCATAAAATTCTCTCTAAATCCAAGGTGTATAAATTTAGTACCTACTCTTTCTTTCATGCAATTTATTGTTTCAGGTCTTACATTTAGGTCTTTGATCTCTTTTGAGTTAATTTTGGTGAATGCTGACAGATAACAATCTAGTTTCATTCTTCTGCATGTGGATTTCCAATTTTCTCAGCACAATTTATTGAAGAGGCTTTCTTTTTTCTATTATATTTTTCTGGCTTTTTTGTTGAATATTATCTGTTCATATATTATATATGTGGGTTTATTTCTGGGTTCTCAGTTCTGTTCCATTGTTCAGCATATCTGTTTTTCTGCTAATACCATGCTGTTTTGTAGTATAAATTGAAGTCAGGGAGTGTGATAACTCCATCCTAGCTATTTTTTTTTCCTCAGGACTGCTCTACTTATTCAGGGTTTTTGTGACTCTATAAAAATATTTTCTAATCTTTTAAAATTGAGATATGTTGTATTGCTAGAAATATGGTCTATTTTGGTGAATATCAATGTGAGCTTAAGAAAATACAGATTTTGCTGCTGTTGAGTGCAATCCTCTGTAGATATCAATTAGTGCAATTTTATTGCTATTCAAGTCATGCAAATTCACTGAATTGATCTATCAACTACTGACAGGGGATATTGATGTCTCTGACTATAATAGTGAGTTTGTCTATTGCTTTTTGTTCAGTTTTATCAGATTTTTTCTCCTGTATTTTGAATCTGTGGCTTGTGAATATGCATTTAGGATTTTTATATCATTTGCAGGATTGACTTTTTAATCATTATACACTACCCTTCTTTATTCTTGATCATCATCTGAATTTTCTTTATGTGAAATTAATATAACTACTCTAGCTTTCTTTGAATTGGTATAGCATATCTTTCTCCATCACTTTACTTTTCACCTTTACATATCAAGTGTATTTCTTATAGACAACATATCTTTGGATCTGCTTTTCTTTTTTTCTTTTATTATTAATGAACTCCGATAATTTCTGTTTTTCTAATGATGTTTTTAGACCATGCACATTTAAAGTGGTTATTATTAACTATTATCATTATTATCTACTCTTTGTAAATATTTTTACTCATTGTACTTGCTCTTCAATTCTCTCCCTCCCCATACACAGTATTTTATTTTTGTTTTTGTTTTTGTTTTTTTTTGCCTTCCCTGGTTGAGTTCTCATGTGATTCAATTTTATCTCCTTTCTAATTATACTTTTTTGAAACTATTAATATTTTCTAGTGGTTTCTTTAGACTTTATAAAATACAGTTTTACTAATTTAAGTCCACTTTTAAAATGTAGTGCAGGTACTCAGAACATTTCCAATTCCTATTGTTGCTTGTTATATTATTGTATTAGCCTGCTTGGGCTACTGTATCAAAATACCACAAATGGGTTGGCTTAAATAACAGAAATTTATTTTCTCTCAGTTCTGAAGTTTGGAAAATCCAAGAAGAAGGTGAAAACTCATTTGGTTTCTGGTGAGAGTTCCCTTTATGGCTTGTATGTGGCTGCCTTCTTGCTGTGTCTTCATATGACAGAGAGCTCAAGCTCTCTGATGTTTCTTCTTATAAAGATACTTAATCCTTTGGGATCACGGCTCCACCATTGTTATCTCATTTAACCTTCCTATAGGCCCTATCTTCCAATAAGTCATATTGGGGGTTAAGGCTTTAACATATAAATTTTGGTGGGACACAGTTTAGTCTATAGCAATTAGTATCATTTACATCAGTTGCCTATATATTATAATCACATAGTACATTTTTACTAGTGTTATTTTAAGCAATCTATTATATTTTAAATCAATTCAGAAGAAAATATTAAATATTGTATTTTACCTTCATTCAATTCTTTTCTGGTATTCTTCTTTTATTTATGTAAATGGAAACTCTGACCTATATCATTTTTCTTTTGCCTGAAAATCTTTTAACATTTCAATGAGAACTAGTCATCTGGCAGTGAAATTCATGTTTCTGATTAGTGTGAAAAAGTCATCATTTCTCTTTCACTTTCGAAGAGTAATTTTATAAGATACAGAATTTCAGGTTGTTGTGGTTTTTATCTTTCAATTGTTTAAATATTTTGCCCAGCTCCCTTCTTGCATGGCTTCTAATGAGAAGTCTAGTATAATCCTTGTTCTTTATCTCTTAATACTTCTACTACTTTCTTTTTCTGTTTGGTGTTCTACATTTTAAATATGCCTGGGTGACTTTTTGTTTGTTTGTTTTGTGTTTATCCTGTTTGGTGTTCTCTGAACTTCCATACTATGTGTTTTGGTGACTGTCATTAATTTTAATAGATGCTCAGCCATTATTACTTATTTTTTTCTGTTTCTTTTTTATCTTCTATTATTCCAATTATAGGTATGATACAACTTTTAAAATTGTCTCAAAATTTAAAAAACATTTATTTTTCTCTTTGCACTTCAGTTTGGGAAGATTTTTGGTTTTTTAAATAGACTATTTTTTTACAGCAGTTTTAGGTTCACAGCAAAATTTAGTAGATGGTACATAGAGTTTTAACATACCTCCTACAAGCATACAGTTTTGCCCTTCTCCACAGTCTGCATCACACACCAGAGAGGAACAGTTATTATAATCTGTGCACCTAAATTAACACATCATCACTCAAAGTCTATAGTTTATTTTATAGTTCACTCTTGATAGTTTGGAAACTTTATTGATAGACCTTTAAGTTCCCTGATTGCTCAATTATTTCATCTGTTGATGAGCTCATCTAAGGCATTCTTCATTTCCTCACTATGTTTTTCATTTTTAATACTTGCTTTTTTATATAGTTTCCATTTGTCTGTTAATATACTATTGCCCATGTGTTATTGCATGTTGTCTACTTTTTTTCATTAGAGCATTTAGCATATTAATCATTGCTATTTTAAATCTCCTAAGACCACTATCTATGTCATATCAGATTCTGGTTCTGATGCTTGCTTTGCCTCTTCAGAAAATACTTGTTCTTGACTTTTGGCATGCCTTTCAATTTTTTTTGTTGTAGACAAGACAGGTTATATTAGATAATAGGAATTAAAGTAAATGGGACTTTAGTGTGAGTGTTTGTGTTCATCTGTTTAGGAGTTGGATTATATTTAATGTTTGTTGCAACTGTAGGTGCCAGAGGCTTCACATTTATATAATGTTCTGTATTTACCTCCCCTCTTGACTTTGGGACTTCTCTCTATACTGCTACTCAGAGAGAGGATGCATATGAAACTCTTTCAGCTATGATCTACTGGAGCAGCTTTAGTATAGTGGTGGAGTATGGGGGAGAGCAAGCATTCTATCATCCAATTAAGTGTCTAGCTTTCAATGGGCCTATGGCATTCACTAGTGTTTCTATCTCCCACTCCTATTCACTTTCTTGATTTCAATGTTCTCAATCTATTTTCTTGACCTCATGAACCACGCTAATTACTTTTTCCCCTCAGATGAGATAATAAATTGAGAAGCGACTGTAGTTGGGAGGAACTCCTTTCCTTAGTTGGAATAAGGGTTCAAAATTTCAAAATTGTTCTCTGAGAGGGTAACATTCCATGGAGAGTAGGCCTTTGTTATGGAGAATTCTTCACAGTTGTTACTCTTTCTCTGTCTTCTGCCATGGCTACAGGAGCTCTTGTATCCTCACAATAACAATGTGAATGGGTTTATGGAAGAAAAACTCATGAAACTATAGGCCCCACAATCCTGAGACTAGGAATTTTTCACTTTCATGTTAGTTGACACTGAATGTGAAGCAGTTCATAAATTACCATTTAAGTGGTCCTAACAACTTAGGGCCATAGCAGCTTCTGCTCTAGGTAAGCAGATCTCAGCTGTGATTCACCTTTCTCTAGAGATTTAAGAATGGTTGTTTGCCCTGATACCTAAGTTCTCTAATAGATTTAAGAAATGTCACTGATTTTCAGGTTGTCCAGATATTTCCTTGTTGTAAGGATGACAGTGACCATTTGTAAATTCTATATTTGAAAACTGAAAGTGAAAATTCTACCATTTCTTTTTTTCTAAATTTTAAAAATTGATTTAGGTAGTTTAAATGTCTAAGAATTGCCATCACAGCTAATTTTAGTTTAGAATACTTTAGCAGTATCAAGTATGTTGTGGTGATCTAAATAATTTGGGGCATCTTTCTGCTAACATTTGAATAAAATTTTAAATAGAAATTCATGTTAAAATGTTCAAGGATATCTATTAAATATTTTAAAAATATTCCACAAATAATAACAAAATATATATGCAAAAACATGCTTGGTTTATTACATTAAAGACACATTTTTGGTATGTGCTATGCAATTAGCTATAGTTTACTTGAATACAGATTCATTAAATACTTGAGGACTTCTCTACAGTGACTTTGCTGAAGTGTTATTACTCCTTTTTTAGATAAGGGCTAAGTGAATTTGGTTTGAAATGCTAGTGGTCTAAGGTAGCAAGACATTTGAAGTTGCTGGCTCTGCTACTTTGCAGAGAACATCTAGATGTCCCATTAATACTCTAGGCATTGGCCACAGGGAATGACAGCTTATTTTCTGTTCATTTTAAAGGTTTAGCTCACATTAAAAATATAAATTTTATGTTAAAGGGGAAAATAAATCATTGTGACACTAAAACTGAATTTGCAGCAAATTCTGTTCATTTTGCTGCTGTACAAGTTGGACACTACTAGGATGAAATAGAAGTGCTGATTCTATAGGTTTCAGAAGTGGGAGTCAAAAATAGAATCAGTCACACACCAGTAGAGAATTATAGCAACATCCCATGATGTTGATTTTTTGATATTTTAATAGATTAAACTACATTAATCATTTGAGAGATTGTCCATGCAGGTGCTATAAATAATCTAATGCACACAGACACACTCTTTTAAAAATCAGACCTTAAAATATATGGAATAATTGCATTATCAAGTGATATTTTTCCTGCTCCTATGTACAATAGATTCTCAGTTACCCAGAACCCGTGAGGATTGGTAGATGATGGATAAAAGTAAGTAGACTCTTTATTAGTCAAAACTCAAGCAACCAGCACTCTCAAGCAACCAGTAAAATAAAATTTTCCAGTTGCTTGAAAATGCCAGTTGCTTGTATTCCGGCTAATGGAGAGTCTACTGTATTACTTTTTCTACATTTCAGTTTCATTTGCTTATGACTTTAGTTTAGAAATATGGTAATTCAAATATAATTTTCAAAATGATCCTACTCTAAAATCCAGTTTCCTTTTGACAGTGTCTTATGCTCTCTGTCTGACATGTTTCAAGTACAATTCAAAATCCAAAATGGCTAGGTTTCTTTAGTCTAAATTGTTAATTGGTTTGTAAAATTAAATCACATTAGAGTACCTTAAGAAAAAAATCCTTAAAGTAACAAATAATTACTATTAAGTTAATTAAATATTAAATAACCAAAAATAAAACTATTAAACATTTATTACTTTGACAGAAATTTTATAATTCCTTGGATTATCTCAGTTTTTGTAATGCCACTAAATTTTTATAGAGAAGTGCATGTGTTTTGATTTATGACTTAGATTGTAAACATATTTAATAAAACATTGTACAGTCAGATTAATAAAAAATCAAGGAAAAGGACATAGTAAGTTTTATGTACTATAGTTAACTAGAAAATTATGACTAAGTTGATGTATACATATGACCACTTTTGACCTAAAACTCAAGATGCCTGAGACTATTTTCACAAAGACCAACATTTCATCATTTTCAGGCTTGGCAATGAAAGTCTCCCCAAAGAAACAAGAAGTGTCTTGTTCACCTAGTTCTAGAATTATGTTTGACTAGTGCTATTTCTCAAAGTCACATCTTAATTTATTTCCTGGGCTTCACAGAAAGTTGTTTGATACATCCTCACATTCATATTTGCAGTCTTGAAAGTGAATCTGTCCAGAATTAGAAGACCAGAAAGGATTTTAAAAAATTTTTAAAAACTATGGGAGAAAAAACTAACTATGTGAGAAAATAATTTTCAACAATTTAAACTCACACGATGTATAAGTACTTCAGGATATAGTAATGTAGTGTTATTTATGTAGTTGTGTGCTCAGTAGAGGTTTACATTCAAATCATTTTAGTTCAAGGCAGAGTTTTGTGATGTTCTAATAAATTTATTAATCATAAATATTTATAATAAAAGAAAACAGACACAGTAGAAGAACAAGTTATCTTTATTGGAACTTATTGTTAACACTCTATATGACCCTGACTTCAAAGTTACATGTGGGCAAGGATGAAGGAAAGAATTAGAGGCAAAGAAGGTAATCTGAGCAGTATAATAGCACATAGTATGAAAATATTCTCCATAATAGAGAATATCTCACTTTTGCTTTAGTGAAAGATATATGGTCACTAGAATTTAGAATTGAAAATTGATGATGACCTATTTGTGGAATAAATGGCTTCAAAATTTAGAAACATTATTCTGGAAATTATGGCCTAGGAACAAGCAGTAAGGAGATAATTATAGTTGTACAGGGATTAGGAAAATGTTTTTTGACAATAGAAATAAAAACATAGAATTGTGACCTAGAATATTTTATCAACCACAGTGCATTTCAGTTTATTTACATGTAAAATGTATATGATAACACATTCTATATGCTTGTTGGAAGGATTATATGCAATAATGTTGTAGCAAAGTAATGTAAAACAGGAGAAATTTATGTAATACTGGAAAAATAACTGAGTTTTCTCCATAGGCCATAAATATCAAAGATTGTTTGCTAGAGTGAGTGTATATGGCATGATATTGAGAGTGACATCAATCATTGACTCAAAACTCATTTTCCTAAATATATGAAAACTGAATAAGACCCTGCTACATCTATTTAGAGGCAACAGAGATGAAGACAGTTTGATACTATAGGACAGATTGGGAAATCCAATGTTGGCCTTTTTTCATTCCAGGATATCAGTGGTTTTCAAAACGAACTGCCCTTTACTTACATGGCATTCAAATACTGGAGAAGTTGTGGACAATCATATCATATATTTTAGAGGATGGACCAAAGGCATATGTGACAATAAAGGTAGAAATCATGACCTCCCTTGACATGATTCTTTCTTAATATAACAGGGCTAATCCATATTTTAGCAGCTCCAGGATAAAGGTTGAACACAGTCACATTATACTTGTGGCATGGAAGCTGGCCCTAGTGCATAATAAGACTCTCAAAACAGGGGAGAATCTACACAGAGAAAAGAATTACTACTGGGACAGCCCCATGGTTCAGCTATCTTTTTCTTTCTTTCAAGAGGCTGGGTTACATAATTAACTGGTGGTATTAACTGATATCACCTTTCAATAAGGCAAAAATGGACCTCCTACTTTAGGGAATGAAGAGGAAGTAAAATGACCTGATTTAATGTTGGTTTCTAGGTTTACTCAATAATTTCTCTTGTCTTACTTCTTCCAAGAATAAGAAATACCTCAGCATATAGGAAAATATGGAAGAGATTTCTAGTCATATATCGTATTACACTAGGGCAGTCCAAAAAGTATCCAGCCATGTAATATGAAAAACGGAGGCATTTATGACTTGATTTTTTCTGGACAGCCCTTGTATAGTAGTAATAAACATACCCTTTGGTGTCAAGAAACCTGGATTTAGATTTCTGATTTGCCACTAATTAATAGGTGTCTGATTAATAGATGTTTAAATTTACTAAGCCAAAATTTATTTATCTGTTAAAGTGGAGTAATAAAAATAACATAAAAATAAGATTTACCTCATGCATTGCTCTATATAATAAATAAGATATTAATGTAAGTATTTGTATATAGCCTGACACATTATAGTCATTGAATGTTAATTTATATCTCAGGATTATTACCCATGGAAAATTAATCTTACTCCTCATGGGAAGAGCCACCACTACATATGTTAGCCATCTTTTCTTCATAATCTAAGAGAAATTTATTCACTGTCATTTAAGTCCCATGAATAGTCTTCTTGTGGCCTTTCAAACCTCTGGTCACTGCCCAGGTCCCAAATCAATGCCATATATTGTTTAAATTTTTGTTGTAACAGTACTCTACTTCTAGGTACCAAATTCTGTTCTAGTTATACATCGGTGAGTACTAAACTCACAAAATGTAGTGCTTTTAAACAACAGTTTATTATTATATCTCACAAGTTTGTGGTTTTACTGAACTTTCTAGTGGTTCTTTCTTGGGGCCTCATATATAGTTGCAGTCAGATATTGGCCAGGTTTGAGGTCATCTAAAGTCCTGACTGGTTTGCACATCCCAGATGATTTACTCATGTGGCTGGCAATTGATATTGGCTGAAAAAGAAACTGGACATGTTGACTGAGGCAAAGCCTCTCTATGTGACTTTGGCTTTATGTAACATGGCAAGTGAGTTCTGAGCGATAGCATTCCAGAAGTGTACAAGAAGTGTTAAGAAGCAGAAGCTGCCAGGCTTGTTAAGGGCCATGCCTAGAACTGGTACAATGCCACTTCTGCCATATTCTGTGAGTCAAAGAAGTTATAAGGCCTATCCGAATATAAGGGGGTAGAAAAATAGACTTCACAGTTTGTGTGAAGAATGGCAAGTTTACATTGAAAAAGAGCATAGATTGAGGGATATTGTTGCAGCTCTTCTTGGAAAATATGATCTCCTCCTGTGGTAAGCAGGCCAGGGCTACTTACTAAAGTGAGTCCTTTTCTCTCTATGTCGTCTTCTTACCCTCCTCTCCTGTGTCCACCTTTGTTGCCTCTTTCTTTTCTATTTTGTTCTAACATAACAGACTTGCCAAAATGTGTTGCTGTAGTTTCAGAATGGCTGGGTGGGAAACAATGATGATGAATTGTGTTTCTTACTCTCTTTAGATATGTTTTCTCAATGGTACTGTAAATTTTGATATCTACATGGCTTAGGGGAAATAAGTCATTTTATTTGCTTTAACTTTGGGTAGTAGTCTTCTGCAAAAGTGGCATAAGAGTGTTCCATATGTTCCATGTCAGTTCATTCACATCATTAGTGCACCACATGGTGGTTTGGGATCAAAGGTTCAGTTATAATTAACACACTATTTGGAATCCTTTACTTGTTGGTGTGTAATCCTCTGTTTGATTTCTCTTGGGAAATCGTGTAATAACCAGGACCAAGTCAGGACCCAGCCTCATGTGGATTTCCTGGTCAAAGGTCCGGTGACATCTTATAAATATCAGATGAAGGTAATTCACTTGTAATTTGTATTTAAAAAAAAACTTAGCATAAGGCATAAATGAAAGGAACCAATTTCTGCATTGGGACAAAATTATGGCCCTTTGAAGCAAGGTTTCCATAAGAAACAGGAGAAATTTATAAATCTTTAACATATCTTTAACAAAATTCAAAAGGACATTTACTGAGATTGAATACATTAAAAAAATAGACATAAAAAGTAAAAAAGGTTATTGTAGAGGAAAACATGATTGACTATTTTTGCTTACGAAGCACACTTGGAGGGAATAAATATAAGATAGTGTAGTAGGAAAACCCATTTTGTGAAATAGAAGACAAAGTTAAGAAATTGATGAATCATAAACATAAAATGTAAAAGACACAGAATAGAGACAAAATTACAACTAAAGCACAGAACAACTATCATTGAGAATTGCCTGAACCAAAGTCTAGCTGAACCAAAGCCCTACAAATAAAATCACACCGAAGAAGCCACCTCGGGGCTGGAGACAGAGCAGGCTGGTCCCGCACCCACATGGGACCTTTAAAAATCCAGAGGGATACCTCTGCTGCACAGATCACAAGTACGATCAAAAGGTCCCAGCCTCAAACAAAGCTCCCCATCCCAGGGTTTTAGTGCTGGGTAGAAAAGTCCCCACAACTTCTGACTGTGAAGACCAGTAAAGATTGAGCCTGAGTGAAATGGGGTCAACTGCTGTTCCAAGACATTCCTCTCAAAGGGCCTGTGAACTGACTTCCTCACTGATGAACTCACTAACTCTGAGCTTTAATACTGGGGCAGCAGTTCAAAAGGTGTCAGGTGCGTATGAGGAGTAACTGATTCGTCTGGCTTCAGGGCAAGAGCTGGAAGGGGAGCTCTCTCCCAGAAAAAGGGGCTGGCAGAAGCCATTGTTTCTTTGTTGAGTCCTCCCCGATCCTGGAGTGACACTCAGGTGGCTGCCATATCTGACTCTTCATCAACCTGCTAACATGGTTTGTTTGCCCTGATTGTCTGAGACTCCATCCCACCCAACTTGCAATTATGTACAGTTCATAATATTTGATAATAAATTACTATGTTACTGGATTATGTATTTACTATGTTATTTATCATTATTTAAGAGTGTACTCTTTCTACTCATAAAAAGGTTTTCTGTATAAGAAGAGGCTGTGTTATGGTGGCAGTAGCCTCATATATCTTGTGTTTACTGAGTCTCTTGATTGCATCATTTTCTCTTGTGCTTAATTTAATCTTGTGCTGTTCAGCTCATCATGGTTCCCAAACAAACAGAATCCACTACTAATGTTATTAGTAAGAGGCCATGCTGAGTGATTGACCAGATGAAATTAAAATTGATTATGACTACAAAGGGAGAAAATCAGTGATGATTATTGCTCATAAGTCAGGTATGTCCCGTTCCACCATAGCTATGATCTTGAAGAATAAGTATAAAGTATCATAAGCTGTTAAAGAATTTGCTTCATTGAAGGCGATGAGACTAACAAAGAATTTGAAAGAGGCCTGTATCAGACATAAAGAAACTTCTTGTGACCTGAATTAAAGACTAGACACTGAAGTGTATCTCTCAGCACCGTGACATTCACGGCCAAAGCAAAAAATGTTAGTTTCTCATGTCAAAAGAAAAGGCTGGATCTAACTATGATCCTGAATTTACTGCTATCTCTGAGTGGTTTTAAAAATTCAGGAATTATTCATTATGTAAAGTGAAGGTGAGTGGTGAGTCTTTGCATGCTGATGTGAAAGCAGCTGAAGAATTTTTGGAAACACTAGATAAGGTGATTATGGAGGAACATTACTTGCCAGACCAAATATTCAGTATAGATAAAACCTTATTCTAGAAAGAGATGCCTGAAAGGACTTTTATCCATAAGGAGGCCAAGTCAATGACAAGTTTTAATACTTGAAGGACAGGATAAGTCTTGTTTGGGGCCAATGTTGCAGGCTACAGATTAAAACCCTGTATGATGTGGCACAGTGAGAACCCCAGGACCTTCAAGCATATCAGTGAACATGCACTGTCAATGCACTACAGGATCAATCAGAAGTTACAGATGACACAACTTCTGTTACAAGATCCCCCTCCTAAATTCTATGTGAGCAAAATAAAGAAGTATTGTTTGGAGAACAAACAGTATTCATTTTTGCTTTGCTAATAATGGTCCCGGACCTCCTCCTTTTATTGGTGGTCTTCATTTCAATATCAAAATGATGTCTCTCCCTTCAAACACCATTTCTTGGATACAACCAATGGATTAGGAGTTATTGTAACTTTTAAGGCTTACTACTTGAGAAGAAACTTAGCCCAGGCTATTGCTGCAACTGAAGAAAACACTGAGAAGACACTTGCTTGGGCTTGAGATGATGTCACTAAGCAGAGTATGAATGACATCTGGAAGGACTCTCTCAAGAGATTTGCCCATGTCTTCAGTGGATTTTCCAAAGATGAGGAGTTTGCAAAAATCAACAGGGCTGTAGTTGCATTGACCAACAACTTTAACCTGAGTGTATGTGAAAGTGACACTGAGAAATATCTAAGGTGGTTCTTTAGAAACTGACTAAAAAGGAGTTGTTGAAAATTGAAAAGAAATGCATAGCTGAAAAATAGATAAGAGAAAAGGAAACTGCAGAAGAAAAAGAGAACCCCCCAGGAAATTCACAGTGAAGGATTTAGCAGAAGATTTTGCAAACTTCAACAAGCTCTTTAAAAAATTGAA
Organism: Lyroderma lyra; assembly: GCA_004026885.1. Lineage (NCBI taxonomy): Eukaryota > Metazoa > Chordata > Mammalia > Chiroptera > Megadermatidae > Lyroderma > Lyroderma lyra. Next base: position 118,126 of record PVJL010002211.1, on the reverse strand, counting down.
AAACATGGACCCAAACACCAAAAGATTTTCATTAATATAGAGGAATGTTTATGGTGCATTATCTGCTTACAAGCAGATCTGTGATAAAAAGGGAACAAAACAAGCAAACCATCATAGACAGACAAATATCTGAAGAGAATGACACTTCCTCAAGAAGAGCTCAGATAGGATCCTCAGGAGGCATTCCAGAAGAAGACATTGTTGTCATAGGAGATGAGAACTTCATGCATATTATTGCACTGAAGACATTCTAGTGAGAGAAGAAATGGAGGTAGAAGACAATGCTTTTTGCTAATCATGACCCTGTGTAGGCTTAGGCCAGTGATTCCCAATCTTTTTCTACTTGTGTACCCCTTTTAAACCCATTTCTATAAATTGTACCCCTTGTTCTTAAAGCAGCTATTCTAAAATATTGACACTTTTGTTCAGTGACTATCTTAATGCAAGATAGTGAAAATGAGAAAATAAGTTAGAAAAAAATTACTACATTAAAAGTACAAACCACAGATTTAATTTTACAATATTTGTAACAGTTAGATATTGACAATGATGATCAAGCATTTAACAAATTTTTTATTTATAATTAATAATATTTGTGTTATCTGAAAAGTCTGCAATAATTGTTATGCAGATCACTGACCAATGGAAACATTATTAGTGAGATTAGTGAGATGGTTCAGCTTGCTTTGATGCACTTAGTTTCTTGAAATCAGGCTCAAAAGATGCAAGATACAGTCTTAAATCCAGACTTAGATTAAACTTGTTGCAGTACTTAATTTTTATGAAGGTGTAAGAAGGAAAAACTATCTCCACTAGTTTAGTATCAGTAAATAGCAAGAGGTATATGAGTGCCTTCTCACTGAGCTGTTCATATTCCTCACTAACATCTAAACAGAAGGTAATAAGAGTCTTTCTTTAAAAATCAGAATTTAAAGAACTGGTTGAAAGTTCGATTAACTGCTCTTTTCCATTGATTAAGAGTTTAGCTTTTTTGAAAAATTCTTCACTGAAGAGATCTGCAATCAGTTGTTTTTCTTTTCCACACTGAGGTAAGTGTTACACTTATAAAAGGCTACCTTAACACTTTCCAAATGACTTACAATGTTCTCTTCCATGTTTTGGGATAGGTGCAAGTCATTCTCAGATAAGGAGCGCAGTTTCAAAAATTTCAAGCTGGCCTCTTTCAGTACACGATTTCCAAAAGTCCAGTTTTTTAATTATTGACTTAATTTTGTTAGTTACTTTGAATATAGTGACAGCAGTTTTGAAGTCCCAAGTTGAGTTTATTTCTAGGAAAATATCTGATAAGTATGCAAATCTTTGAAGCCAATCAGTGTCCTGAAACTTTGGAGAAAGGGGGAAATGACTGTCTTCAAAAATTACCTGGACTTCATGTCTAAGTTCAAACACTCATGTAAGTACTTTGCCACAAGATAACCACCTTACCTCTTTGTGCCAAAGTAATGTGCTGTGAATGCTGTTCATTTCTTCACACAGCACTTTAAACAATCTGGGTTTTCATGGTGTAACTTAATATTTACAACTTTGATAACCTCATCAACATTTTTCAGTTCACTAGGAAGAGGTTTGGAGGCAAGACCTTGTCTATGAATGCGGCAGTGACTCCATGGTACATGGGGCGCTACTTCCTTAATTCAGCTGCATAGGCCTATAAAACAACATGACATAGGCTTGTCTCTTTCAGTACATACACCACAACAATCAGACCATCTAATGTCCTTTTGAATAAATAACCACTGATTGCATTAAAAATATCTTCGCCTGTGCTATGCTCTGTCAGTGGTAACAAACTAACAGGTTTTCATCAATTTCATTTCTTACCAAGTACCTCATGATTATGAGCAAAATAAATAAATCAGCAATATCTACATTTCATTTATCTGGATGAAAAAGAAATTAATTTTTCTAATTCTGTCTACTACTACAGCTTCAACATCGTCAGACATTTCCTGTATTTCTGGAGACATTGTATTGTTTGGAAAAGAGATAGTATTGATTTTGCAGACATATTCTCCCCCAAACACCAAAAAAAAAAAAAAGATTTTCTTAATACAGGAGAAATTAAATCTTCAACTTGTGTTTTTTACCACATTTAGCTATATGACAAGCAATACAGTATGAAGCCTCAACTTCATTCTCATTGTCTTTCTTTCCAGATATCATATGTGAAGTAAGTTGGATTCTTTTATAAGCACCAAAAATTATATATTTGTTTGCTTTTATACATAGGATGTTTAGTTTTTAAATGTGATATAAATAGAGAGGGTTTCATGCAACTGTTGGATAATATTTCCTCACACACAACACACAAAGTCTTAGGGTGGTCATCATCCTCTACAAATGAAAACCCATATTTAATATACTCTTCAGAGTATTTCTTTTTGTTATGTGTTTTATCTGAGGAACATACCTTTTTACTGTCTTCTGTTGTGGGTATGCTCATAGCTGCAGACCCATGTTGAGAAGTACTTGGCGACAAGTCATAATCTACATCGACTTTTGGTTTTCTAACTGTTCCTGTTTTCCACTGGTTTGTAACTGACACACTTAAAAATCATTGACAATAATAACTGAAACTATGTGAAACATTAAATTAATAGAACTACTGGAAAAGAATAATAATTAAAGACAACAGACTTACTTTGACTCAGTGAATAACTAAACTGATCAGTCTGGCTATGAATGTATTTATATTGTTGGGGAAGTTCTAGAAATGGATTGTTTTGAAACTGTGCATAATGATTGGTAAAACAGCAATTTGGGGGAAGGGTTTATAGCCATACCTTCACCAATCATTATTTACTAATGTGATCTAATGTTGAAGTGTCTCCATTAACAGTGATTCAAACTTAACATTTATTGTTCAGTAACTAACAGTTTGCATTTTTTTTTTAGTTTTCTTGTTTTCTTTTTGGCCATGACTGATTATTTTTCATATACCCCTGAATGGCCCAACAGGTACCCCTAGGGGTACATGTACCACTGCTTGGGAACTGATAGCCTAAGATAATTGTGAATGGGAGTAATGAAAAGACAGCTGGAATGGCTTAGAACCAGAAGAAAAAGAGATGGTATAGCAAGAAACAGACCTGAAGATGTGGGAGTTGTAAGTTACCCCAGACATGGTCTGTAAGCCAACTTAAATCTTTTTGCCTTTTACTATGATTAGTGGGATGCTATTTGAAGATATGAAGCAAAATTAGATTTAAGTTTTAAAATAATGTCTTTGTTTCCATTTGGAAGGGAAAGTGCTAAATGAATGATGAGAGAGAAGTCAAGATGTTGTTAATACAGATGACTTGGACCAGTGTTTATTGTAGATATAGATAAAAAGCTTTGCACATAGGTTGAATAGGCTAAGTCACTGTGTTGAACACAAAATTTAGGTTCCTTCTCAAATTTTTTTCCAATGCTGACTCCCTCCAGGACCAGACTGCTGACACCAAAGTGAACCTTCTCTGAGGTATGCTGACCTTCCTAAATAGCTGCAGATTGCATACCTGGAGTTTCTCAAAGATGCAAGAACTTTCTTGGAATAATATTAAAGAAGTAATCAGAAAATTCAAGAAGTTTGGAGTAGAATTGATTTGTTATTTATGGCTTGAGAATTTGCCATATTCCATGAGTGAACACTTTTTTTTACTGAGGTAGTAAAGAATGCACTACCTAGTTCAGAAGATACTAGAAATTTTAGGAACGTGGAACTGGCTATCTTCTTCAGACAAGGAGTGAAGATGGAGAGGTTGACATTGATCTGGGATAATATTGATCTGGGATAATATTATGAACAAATAATATTCATAAAATGATGTTAGAATTGCAAATCCTGATAGCATTGCAATTCTGAGTCAAGGTGAACTGTGATTACTGAAATCATCAGCCAGGTTGGAGTAACAATCAAGATGATTAGATCTATAGAGATCTGTGAAATAGCCATTAGATCATGGTGTTCATTTCACAAAGATAAACAAAAAACTAACTGAATTTCTATTCAATTTATATAATCATAAATATTCAGAGCTCAAAAACAGAAGTCTACATCAGCTGCCACAATAGAGAATATCACTGTTACCAGTTTCCATATCTCTGTTTATTTACAGACTCTATTTATGATTGAAGGAGAGGTCAGATCTTTGTGAAAGACAACTTCATCAAACATACATGCAGTAAATACGGCTCTGAACTTTCTTCTAAGTTGTCTGAAGACATTCACCAGGATAAATCCATACTTGGAAAAGCAGGGAAACTCAGGTTTTCTTATGTCTGTTAGATATGGAGTCTGACACTAAATCTAGATTATCAAAAATGCCATATCATGAAGACAAAGTGCTATATTAAGTTTGGGCACAAGTTTATCTCACAGTGGGCTCAATAAGTTTTGAAACTCACTTTACCATTACTTTTCTGTTTCTAAATTTTTAAAATGAGATATCTCTACCCAGCATGTGGAAGAATCCTCACAATGATATCTCGATCATTGAAATAAAGTGTATCATGGAAAGAATGGCCAGGTGGAAAACCTTAAAACTGCAATTTCTCCCCTGCCAACAGGATAGTATAATAAATCAGAGGGAATACTATATTCCTGGAGAAATTGAAGAAATTATTATCAAAGACTTAGAAGGTCTAGGGATGGTGGACTCTATTATTTTCCCATCTTCAGACATAGAGTATAGACAATGAATCTGATTTCAAGGAGTAAAAACTACCAGCAATATCTACCATATAACTACCACATATAGCTTATGTGCTACACTGAGAAATCTAAAACAATCGCTGACATTATGGTTAGATTTTATCTTACTGAGAGACCAAAACATCAGAGTGACATTAAGTCTTCCTATGTAATAATTCCTAAAAAAGTAAATGAACAATAATATATTAACATATTTTTGCAGTTTGATTAAATGCTATCCTTTGTTTATTAAAGGAACAGAAACTAAATATCATAAATATCAATTAGCTTATGTTTGTTAATAATGTTGCTCATGTTTTCGATAGTCCTAGTTTGTTTCCCAAATATTCTACTAATTATCAACACAGACAAGTTAAAATCTTCAAGTATCACTTCAGATTTGTCTATTTCTTCATTTAAAAATTTTTTGCTTATGTATTTCAAAATTCAGTTATTAGATACATCCACATTTATGATTTTATGTCTTCCTGGTTAATTCATGATTTTTACCATTTTGAAATATCACACTATCTATAGTAATGACCCTTTTCTGAAGTTCTGCTTTCCTTGTTAATGTAGCCTCTCTAGCTTTCTATGCTTTCTCGTTATTTGTATGTATTTTTTTGCTTTTCACTTTCAACAGATAGGTACATTTATATCTAAAGGCCATCTCTTATAGACAATGTATAGATCTTGCTGTTAAAGACCAAGACCTTTAGATTAACGAGTTTAGCACATTTATATTTAATAGTTTTTTGTTATATTTGCATTTACATCTACCAATTTACTAATTACTTTATTTTTTCATTGTTTGAATTATTTTCAGTTACAGTTGACATTCAGTTTTATTTTATATTAGGTTTAGGTGGACAGCCTAGTGATTAGATATTTATATAATTTATGGATTGATCCCCTTAATTAGTCTAGTACCCACCTGTCATTATACATAGTTGTTGCAACCTTATTGACTATATTCTCTATGCTGGACTTTACATCCCCATGAGTGTTTTGTGACTACCAATTTGTATTTATTAGTTTCTTCATCTATTTCATCTAGCTCTCCAAATCCTGGCCATCATCAGTTTCTTCTTTGTATCTATGAGTCTGTTTATGTTTTGTTTGTTTGTTTATTGGCTTTTTAGATTCCATGTATTAGTGAGATCATATGGTACTTGTCTTTTTTCAGTCTGACTTATTGCACTTAGCATAATGCTCTCTAGGTCTATTCATGTTGTCTCAAACATCACTCTTTTTTGTACATGAATAATATTTCATTGTATATATGTACCAATTCTTTATCCAATTGTCTATAGATGGGCACTTAGATTATTTCCATAGCTTGGCTGTTGTAAATAGTGCTGCAATGAATATAGGGGTGCATATATCTTTTAGAATTAGTATTTTGTATGATATTTCTTCAGATATATACCCAGAAGTAGAATTGATGGGTCACAAAGTACTTCTATTTTTAATTTTTTGAGGAACCTCCAAATCGTTTTCGATAGTGGCTGCACCAATTTGCTATCCCACCAATAGTGCATGATGGTTCCTTTTTCTCCACATCTTCTCTGAGACTTGTTTTCTGTTGATTTATTAATGATAGCTGTTCTGAAAGGTGAGAAATTATAGCTAATTGTGTTTTTGATTTACATTTTTCTGATAAATAGTGATGCTGAGCATCTCTTCGTATATCTATTGGACATATGTGTGTCCTCTTTTGAGAAATGTCTATTCAGGTCCTCTGACCATATCTCAATTGGATTATTTATTTGTTTGTTGTTAAGTTGTATGAGTTTTTTAAAATAAATTTTGGATATTAACCCCTTATCAGGTGTAATACTAGAAGATATCTTCTCCCATTTAGTAGAATGTCATTTTGTTTTGTTGATGGTTTCCTTCCATGTGCAAACATTTTAGTTTGATATAGTCATATTTGTTTATTATTATTATTATTTGTTTCCCTTGCCCAAGGAGAATATCAGTAAAAATATTATTAAGAGGAATGTCTGAGAGTTTACTTTTTATATATATTTTTAGGAGTTTTATTGTTTTAGGTCTTACATTTAAGTCTTTAATCCACTTTGAGTTTATTCTTGTATCTTGCATAAGAAGGTGGTCTAGTTTCTTTTTTGCATGTATCTGTCCAGGTTTTTTAGCACCATTTATTGAACAGATTGTCTTTAACCCAATGTATATTCTTGCTTTTTAAAGTGACCATATAGGCATAGATTTATTTCTGGGCTCTCTATTTTGTTTCATTGATCTGTGTGTCTGTTTTTATTGCTATGGCCTTGTAGTATAATTTTTTTTTTCTTTTTGGTATGTGGGTAGCTCCCTGGCTGGGAATCGAACCTAGGCCACAATGCTGACAGCACCAGTGCTGAAGCCTTAAGCTGCTACACCATCAGGGAACTCCCTGATTGTAGTATAATTTGATATCTTATAGTGTGATACCTCCAGCTTTGTTCTTTCTCAAGATTGCTATTACTCTTTAGGGTCTTTTAGTTCCATATAAATTTTAAGACTGTTGTAGTTTTGTGAAAAATGTCATTGGTATTTTGATAAGGATTTCATTGAATCTATGGATTGCTTTGGATAGTATGGACATTTTAACTATATTAATTCTTCCTTATGCATGATCATGGTATATGCTACCATTTATGATTTGTATCTTCTTCAATTTTTCTCTTTAGGGTTTTATACATTTTTGAGTACAGATATTTTACCTCCTTGGTTAAATTTATTCCTAGGTATTTGATTTTTTTAAATGCAATTGTAAATAGGATTGTTTTCTTAATTTCTCTTTCTGACAGTTCATTATAAGTGTATAAATCTGTAACTGATTTCTGAATATTAATTTTGTATTCCATTACTTTAGTAAATTAATTTATCATATCAAATAACTATTTCATGGAATTGTTAGGGTTCTCTCTGTATAGTGTCATGTCATCTGCAAATAATGACAGGTTTATTTCTTTCTTTCCAATTTGGATGCCATTTATTTTTCTTCTTCTTTTCTGATTTCTGTGCTAGGACTTACAAAACTATGTCGAATAAAAGCAGTGAAAGTGGACATTCTAGTCTTGTTTCTGGTCTCAGAAAGAATGCTTTTATCTTTTCCTCATTGAGTATGATATTAGCTATGGGTTTGCATTTATGGTCTTTATTATGTTGAGGTATATTCATTTATTCTATTCCCACTTTGCTAAAAATTTTTATCATTAATGGATACTAGATTTTGTCAAATGCTTTTTCCGCTTTTATTAATATTATCATATGATTTTTATCTTTAATTTTGTTTATGGGGAATATCATATAAATTGATTTGCAGACATTGAACCAACCTTGTGTACCAGGAATAAATAACACTTGATCATGGTGTATGATCTCTTAAACATATTGCTGAATTCATTTTGTTAACATTTTGTTGATTTTTTTTTTCATCTATGTTCATAAAGAATATCAACCCACAATTTCTTTGTTGTAATGCCTTTGTCTAATTTTAAAATCAGAGTAATAATGCTGGCCTCATAAAATGAGCTTGAGAGCTTTTCCTCCTCTTGAAATTTTTGAAATAATTTGAGAATACTAGGTGTTAGTTCAAATATTTGATAAAATTCACCTGTGAAGGCATCTAGCCCAAGACTTTTGTTTATTGGGAGTTTTTTTATTACTGATTTTATTTCATTAGTAGTTATCAGTCAGTTGAAATTTTCTGTTTCCTCTTGATTCAGTCTTGGAAGAGGCTATGTTACTAAAATTGATCCATTTCCTGCAGGTTTTCCAATTTGTTGACATATATTTGTAGTATTTTTTAAGTAATGTTATGTATTTCTGTGATGTCAGTTTTCACTTCTCCTCTTTTATTTTTTAATTTTATTTATTTGGGTCCTCTTTCTTATTTTATTTATGAATCTGGTTAAAGTTTGTCTGTTTTGTCTATGTTTTCAAAGAACCAGATCTTGGTTTCATTAATCCTTTGTATTGTTTATTTAGGCTCTGATATTTATTTTCACTCTGATATTTATTAATTTCTTTCTTCTACTCACTTTGGTTTTCTTTTTTGCTGTTCTTTTCTAGTATTTTTTAAGTGTAAGATTAGATTGTTTATTTGAGATTTTTCTTATTTCTTCAAGTAGCCCTGTATTGCTATGGATTTTTCTCTCAGGACTGTTTTCACTGTGTAGCATAGTTTTAGGGTTGTTGTATTTTTACTTGATTGTTTCTCAAGGTATTTTGCAGTTTTTCTTGATCTTGTTGTTGACCCTTTTATTATTTAGTAGCATGTTATTTAACTTCCATGTATTTGTATGTTTTTAAATTTGTTTTGTTTTGTAATTGATTTCTAGTTTTATATCATTGTGGTCAGAGAAGACACAAAGTAGAATTTGCCTCAGTGGGCACTGGTGAGTGCTGAAACCATCCTATTGATGTGCTGCCTATGGGGCTAATTGGGTGGTGCTCTACTGTGATCTGAACCCAATCTCTGTGTTGATTCCAGGGTCTCTTGAGAGGGGTTCTGGTGCAGGCCCAGGTCAACTACTGCCTAAAACTAGCCTGGAACAACCTGGTAGCAGCTATAAAATCATCCACTGTTGGTTGGTGCCTGTATTGTACCTGTAGACACATAGGGAGTCTATGCTGCAAACCAAGAAAGGCTGCCGCCATTACTGGGACGAATAGCAGGCCTGAGGTAGTTCCACAAAATTTTCAGGACACCCCAAGGACTGCTATCTACTGCCAGCTCTTATAAGGCTCTGTCACTTACAGAGCCTCAGGCAGTATGAGAGTTGCATGAGGCGGGTTCTCAGGGAGTCAGCGGGTGGAACTAGTTGTGTTTACCAGGTTAATGTAGCTTCTAGTTTGGTGCCAGTTCTGAGCCTGCAGCTACTTAGCAAAAGGTTCAGGGTACATTAAGGTGAGCCATTGCCCACCTGGAGTTCATAGACTACTGAGAATTGTCCAAAAAAGGAAGCAGTGAAAGCAGGGCTGACCACTGGCAGAGAAAATACCTCCAGAGTTTTGCAAGGTGGGGCAGGTTCCAGAGAGGCACAAGGGTGAAGCAAGTGAAATTCACCAGAACCAGTGCAGATTCAGATTTGGCTATGTGGCATGGGGGGAGCTTAACATAGGAAAGGTGGTTTTTACCTGTGAGCTGAATGGGAGGAGGATTCTACACAGAGAAAACAGTGACTATCTCTCCAGTCCTTTCCCTGAAGCCACACAACTCAGTCTCTCCCTGTATATCTCTGACATTTCTTGTTTCACTATCTCTGTGCTGGAGCCCAAGGAGAGTGCCTGGAAATAAGTGAATGTGTGTGTGTTGGCCTCTTAAGAGGACTTCTGGGTTTCCCACAGCCTTCCATCTCATTCCAGATGGTCAGAATCCCCATTGAGTTTCAGAGCCAGATAAGTAGAGGTTTCTCTTCTAGCATTAATAGTCCAGGTTGGGGAGTCCATTGTGGGGCTGAGGTTCACTCATTTCTCTTGAGGGGACAACATAGCTGAGAAATCTTTCCTGGTTCTCAACTGCCAAACCCAAGTCTGCGACTGGTGCATTTTCCATCTCAACCCCTCCTACAAGTGCAGCATGGCTTTTTGATATCCTTAGTTATAGGACTTCTGTTCTGCTGACTAAAGATGATTCTCTGGATTGATTGTTCTGTCAATTAGTTGTCATTTTAATGTGGTCATTGGAAGAGAAAAGCACAGTGTTTATGTATCTTGCCATCTTGGATTACTCCCCACTAACTACTTTCTAATCGTCACATCATGGTTTGATTTTTTTCCCCTGTGTAATTTTTTTTCTTTCTTGACTCATTCTTTTAGTATTCTATTTTAATATCTGTACTGGTTTTTAAACTAAATTACTTTGCATTAGTTTTTGACAAGTTGCTGTAGGCCAGATTATAATATGCATCCTTAAATTATCACAATCATTTTAGAGTCCTTGAACATATTTGTAATTTCATGTTTAAAGTTTATTTCTGATAATTCCAGCATAATGGTTGTCTTTAAATTTCTTTCTATTGAAACAATTTTTTCTCTCATAAAGCAGTTTCCTCTTTCCCACCCTATAAGAAATGCTAATTAACAGTTTAAAAAGTATAAAAAGAACTGAGAGTAAAATAGTAAAATCACATACATTTTCAAAAAATTAATCCAAAGTTGCCAACCCAGATAGCTTTAAAGGCAATTTATATCAACTTTTAAAGGTACAAATAATTACTAAAATAATCTAACTTTTCTAGAATCTAAGTAATTTTGGAAAGTTGATAATACTAGCAGATAATCTATTTATGATTTATACAATGAAGCAAATAAAACTTTAGTATCTTTGGGTTAGAAAAATTAATCATAATTTCATATCACAACAAATAATCCTTAGCAGTTACCATTATGATTAATCAGAAAACTTGATAGTCAGGTTGTTCTAGAATAATTCAAGGCTATTTGATACCACTGTATTCATTTATTATTATTTACAGTACCCTATCTAATGCAGAAATAAAAGAAATATTTGAACATTTTAAACAGTACTGGAAAAGTGGCATTAAAATCTTTACTTTTCTGTAATCCTCTAATCGTATGAATATCTTTTGGATAAATCCAACAAGTGGATTGAAACATTATTATACCAAATTAAAGTTTAATAATATTATAACATAAAAATAGAAATATTTTTTTAATAGACTGAATTAACCACATATTTTTAAACTTCAAATGTTATAAAAATATGCTCTAGAGTAAATGCATGTTAAAGAAAGATAACATTTGTAGTAGAATGTAACCTGCCGTTATTTATCAAAACTTATATTTGAAATTTCTTTTCCTTGTACAAAAGTCAAGCAAGAACCCATAGAGAAATGCAATTATGTAGTTGATAGAAAAACAATAAAATATTTGTAAATCAGAACAAAATAAAAGCCATCATTGCTGAAGAAAAGTTTGGAGTCATCTGCATGAAGTTGCTATGGCAGGCCTATCAAAATGCTGGCCCAGGAAGGCTTTGAATGTGGCCCAACACAAATTCTTAAAACGTTATGAGATTCTTTTTGTGTGTGTGACTTTTTTTTTTTTAAGTTCAACTGCTATGGCCCAAGACAATTCTTCCAATGTGGCCCAAGGAAACCAATATATTGGACACTGCTATGCTAGTGCAATCTGTGAGAATTTATTAAGCTGTGAGAAAAAGGAAGATACCTTCTGAATCGACTTGTGCATTTATATAAAAGGAGAATAGTATTAACAAGAACAACTGGCTATGGGGCAAAAAAGATGTAGTTCAAGAGATGAGGGGATGAACAGCAGCATCACAGAATTCAAAAGATTAGAGCTTCAGTGGGAAGACTTGTTCAAATGATTTGAAGGCTGAACAGAAGGAACTTTGGAGACATTTAATTACAATAAGCAAAATAGATTATTAATTATATCAATTAACCTAAGTAAACATTGTTAAATTTTATGTTTTAAATTTAATGATCTTTAATGAATATCTTTTCACTTACATTAAAAAGCCAAATCAGATTAAAATTAAAAACCTAGAATTATGTATGTACTTGCAAAAAAGAAAGAACAGAATTAAGGCAGCTGAATTTTTATTATATTTTTAAATTTACTTATAATAACTTTATCATTAAATTTTTAAATAAATTGTTTAATTTGATTTTACATCATTTAAGAAAAGTTCAGAAAATAGTTGTAAAAACACATTAAAACAGTATTAGGAACTCTGTAAGTACATGATGTATCTCATATACCTCAAGTTTGTAATGGCTGTGAAGCAATAAATAGGTAATTCCCAAATCTCTTAAATCTGTCAGTTTTTATTTTTTAGTTCTTACACTGAAATATTCATGTTATTTGGATTAAATTAAATAAAAATGGTTAATTCAGAGCTTGAAGAAATAACCATAGAGGAAAATAAAATTGACTAATGTTTTATTCTCCTCCTTTTTTAAATAATATGGTATAAATTTTCTTGCTCTTTACTGTACTGCAGAGATAAAGATTATGAAAAATAGTTGGTATATAAACTGCATTTTCCAACCTAAATTTGCTTATCATGACCTGTTTTGAGAATAGTTAAGTCCACTCACTGAATTGGAGGTTGAGCTAAATACATAAATTGAATTAGATATACCTGGTAATTTGGTTATCAAAGAAATAAAAGAGTCTATTATCTACTGCACTTAAATATGTTTATTAATATTTTAGGGGAATATAGGTTACTAGAGTGAAAAAAATGTTAGTTTCTCTAAACCTCAAGTACCTATCAGTTATATGGGTATTGTCTAAGTTACTGTATTTTTATAACTTTTAAATGAAATAATGCATTCATGTTACTAGTGACTAGCAAAATGCTTGGTAAATGATTAGATATTTAATAAATGAGAGCTGCTCATATTATTTTATTATATTTTATTGATTATAAATTAAAAATTGCTGATACATTTAATTTAATACAAGCAGCTATTTCCCAAAACTTAAAAATACCTCTGCTAAGGTACAGATTCATGACATTTTTTAGCTCCTTCATTATCAGTTTCTTCATTCTTTGAAGATATATATTCAACTTGTACCAGCTTCTGCAAATTTCAAATAAAGTCCTAATTTTAAATATGGCTTTCTTTTGTATGCCTTTGGAACATTATTATCTGCCTTTTCAAATCACACCCATATATAATCAATTTTGTTATTATCTTCATTTAGAAAAAATATTATCCTGAATGTTGTTATTTTGAGCAATAACTATGTTTAAAGCTTTGGGTTCTTTTTACTGAACTTATTGTATTGCAGATCCAATATAACCAGTGGTATTTTTAGAAGTTATTTACATAGCCAACAATATATTTTATTTCTCCAAACAGAAATGAAATTATATCATATTTTAATGAAGTAGGTCTCATTTAGTTTAAACAAAATGAACATGTTTTGTTGTAAGATTTATGTTTGTATATTACACATGCAAATAGTAACAGTAAATATATCCCAAAATAAATTTTTAAATGATAAATCAATGGAAAAAAAAACTTAACCTGATTTTGGCCAGCCAAAGCAATTACATGATCTATTAAGTTACTCATTTATTTGTTAGTTCAGGTGATTTTTGTCACATAACTTAAAGCACAATCATTATTTCATGTATTAATTTACATTTTATCTCATATAGTAATATATACATTTTCATATTTTATGTTTCATGTATCTATAATGCATTTCCACACTCCAGATTATTTTCCATGCTGTTTTTTTGAGAACAAGTAGAGCAAAGCTATTTTAAACTACTTATCTTGATGTTATAGTCATTCTAAGTGTCTTAATATTGATTGCTTATACACAAGATAAAAGAGGTTATTTTCAGGGTGTCATTGTTTTAGTGGCCTTGTTTAAACTGCTCAGCAAAAAAGACCAATGTGAGTGTCTGTTTACTGCATTATAAATTGCCTGTGTCTTGTATATTGGCATTAGAGACAGACTGAAAAATGAATACTCTAAGGTAGAACTTTTTAAAACTGTAAATTTCTGAGGTCCTGGTACATCACATACCCTAGAAAGATCTGTTTTGCCTTGGAATGTAATTTAAGGATCTTGTTCATAATATTGTGGAAATTTTTTTTTGCCAAACACTTGTATGAAAAAGGAAAAAAAATCCTCTTATAATCTTTGTGAAATATTGGTAACAAAAAAACAATATTTATTTTACTCTTGTTTATAACATTTGACTTAAGCTGCATTGCAGAAAAGAGATAAGGTTACTTTCCTCTTTTTGGTATGTCGATGCTTATCTTTGATATGACTTATGTTTTTGCATTTTTGGAAGTTGATCTTCCTTTCTGAAATAGAAAAAACATAACTGTTGAAATTTACTATATGTTGTCCACTCTTAGGAAGTAGAAATTAATAATTCAGTTGAATATGTTGAAGTTAGTCTTGAGACAGTTCATTAATTTAATGCAAACTTTTAGTATTGATGGTAAGGAAAGTAGTTTGTACTCTAAAACATTTTATTTCTACTATTTTCTTTGTTTTTCCATTATTCCTGCAAGATAGTTTAGAGAAACACCATTATTGTCCCAATTTTACTTGTGGAGAAGCTGAGTCAAGGACTGTCAAGTAACAAACCCAAGATCATTCAACTCTATTGCCACAATCCTGTTAGTTATATAACTGAGATTGGAAATTCTTGCTTTATCCACAGGATAAATAAGTAATGTATGTTTATTTTTAAAAATTTTTTTTGTATTTTTTAGTTATAGTTGACATTCAATACTATATTAGTTTCAGGTGTATAACATAGTGATTAGACATTCATATAACTTACAAAATGATCATTCTGATATATCTAATACTCACCTTATATCATACACAATTATTACAATATTATTGACTAATTCTCTATGCTATACTTTACATCCTCATGACTCTATTTAGCACCTGTGTCTGGAGACAAACAACTAGCAGTTTCACCCACCAAGACTGATCTCTGACAGAGATCTACCTGACTATTAACTAATTATGTCATCATAATGTCATTTCCATTGTGATTACTACAATGCCCACATTGTATCTGATGCAATGACAGTCCAAAGAAACCAAATAAGAAAGAAAAATTGGGAAACAGGAGATCCCGCCCAGGAAGAAAAGATGAATGAATCACGTTAATGAAATGTTATCAATGACCACCCTGGGAGTGGTGAAAAGCCCTGATTGTGACTTTCTTGGCACAACTCATTCTCTGAGTGCACCTACACTTTCCTCTCAGGTATGTACTTTTATTTTTAATAAATTACTTTCATTTTCTTGCATCTGTTTTGCTCTTCAATCTCTTTTTTCATGAGATAAGAAACCAGTCACTTTTGCTTTACTTTGAGTCCTCTCTTGAGCACTTCTCATGAGCTTTCAGCAACACATCCTCCTAACCACCCTTCTATCTGGAAGCCATCAAAATATTTTCTGTATCTGTGAATCTCTTTCTGTTTTGTTTATTTATTTGTTTTTTAAATTCCACTTATAAGTGAAATCATCTGATATTTGTCTTTTTCTGTCTGAAATTTCACTTAGCATAATACCATCCATGTTGTTGCATATGGCAAGACTTCATTCTTTTTTATAGCTGAGTAATATTCAATTATATACATGTACCATTATTCTTTATTCATTCTTCTATTTATAAACACTTAGGTTGCTTCTATATTTTGGCTATTATAAATAATGCTGCAATGACCATATGGATGCACATGGTTTTTCAAATTAGTGTTTTGGGTTTCTTCAGACAAATACCCAGAAGTGGAATTACTAAGTCTTTCATTGTCTCTTGGTATACCCTTTGTTTTAAAGTCTATTTTGTCTGGTATAAGTATTACTACCTCAGCTTTTTTGTTTGTTTCTTTTTTTATGAAATATATTTTTCTATTCCTTTACTTTCAGTCTGTGTGTTTTTTTTACTTGAAGTTAGTAGCTGTTGTAGGCAGCATACAAGTATGTAAGGGTCTTATTTTATTGTCCATTCAGCCACTCCATGTTTTTTTATTAGAGCATTTAATTTATTTACATTGAAAGTAATTGTTGATAGATATATAGTTACTGACATTTTATTATTAATATATTTTATCTTTTTATTCATCTTTAAAAAGTTCTGCTAAGATTCCTTTTAATTCTGATGTGGTGTTAATAAATTTTTCTAGCTTTTTCTTATCTAGGAAGCTCTTTATCTGTCCTTCAATTCTAAATGATAGCTTTTCTGGGTAGAATGACATTGTTTATAGGTTCTTGCTTTTCATCACTTTGAATATTTTGTTTCAGTCCTTTTGGCCTGCAAAATTTTTGTTGAGAAATCAGCTTACACTCTTATAGGGGCTTTCTTATAGGTAACTAACATTTTTCTCTTTTTTGTTTTAGGATTTGGCATGTTAAGTATGATGTATTTTAGGTTTGGCTTCTTTGGATTCATCCTGTTTGGAACTCTACCTTTCCTTGTCTTTTATGTCTATTTTCTTTACCAGGTTAGAAAAGATTTTTATCATTATTTCTTCAGGTAGGTTTTCTTTTCTTTTCTTTTTCTTTTTCTTTTTTTTTTTTTTTCCTGCTTTTGAGTATGTGGGTAGCTCCCTGGCTGGGAATTGAACCCAGGCCGCAATGCTGACAGTGCCAGCGCCGAAGCCTTAAGCCACTACACCATCAGGGAACTCCCAGGTAGGTTTTCAATTCTTTGCTTTTTCTATTTTCCTTCTGGTACTCCTATGATGTGTATATTGGTATGCTTGATGTTATCCCCAAAATTACTTAAACTATCCTCATTAAAAATTTATTTTCTTTTTTTTCTTTCTCTCTCTCTCTTTTTTTTTTCTGTTCTGATTGTGCATTTTTTCACTACCTTGTATTCCAAATGACTGATCTGATCCTCTGCTTTATTTAATCTACTATTGATTTCCTATAATGTATTCTTCATTTTAGTTATTGCATTCTTTATTTATGACTTGTTTTTATGTATATATTTTTTCTATTTCCATTCTTATATGTCCTATCTCTTTTTTGAAGTTCTCCCTGAGTTCACTGAGTGTTCTTATGACCAGGGTTTTAAACTCTGTGTCTTGGAGATAGTTTTCTCCATTATGTTTAGTACTTTTTCTGGAGCTTTGTTCTCTTCTTTTATTTGGGGCATATTTCTTTGTCTCCTTATTTTGTCTGCCTCCCTGTGTTTGTTTCTACGTACAAGTATTATATAGAGCTGCTATGTCTTCTGGTCTTAGTAGAGTGGGCTTATGTAGTATATGTCCTATGGGGTCCAGTGGCATAGTCTCCCTGGTAACCTAAGCTGAGTGCTCCAGGTATGTCCCTTGTGTGGGTTACATTGCCCTTCTGCTGGAGTTGAGCCTTGATTGCTATTTGCACATCAGTGGGAAGGATTGATCCTCAACCTGATTTGTTATGAAGACAAGCTGTGACTCCCATGGAGGAGCTGTTGTGTAGCTGCTAACTCTATTAAGTAGAATTTGCTTTAGTGGGGTTGTTACACCTGCCCAGTCTGCCCTTTGAATATGTCATTTGTGAATGTGGTCAGGTAATGTTCTGGTGTGATCTGAAGCTGGCTACTATGTGTGTTAGTTCTGGGACCTCTTGGGAGGGGCTCTGGTGCAGACCAAGATCTCTGTCCTGCCCCACAGTTACTTGTTATGGGGTACAAAGTAATCTGCAGTTGGTTGCCACTTATCCTGGGCTTGGGGCTGGTTAGCAAACTGTATGGTGTGTGCCAAGACCAGCTGCTGCTTATTTGGCATTTATGAACCTTCGTAATACTTTAGGAAAGTCTGCAACACAAGCCAAGACAAGTCACTTATGTAATTTATGTGGAAAAGCTACTGGAAATGGTTTGAATGGGCTCACAAATTGGGTGGATCAGGTCTCAGAGAATCACCGGGGTGGGGCAAATAATGTTAGCCAGGTTAATGGAGACTCAGATATGAAGGCCACCTCTGTCTGCAGGTTGGAAGGGAGAAAGGTTCAACAAAGGAACAATGACTTCTGCTGGCACTTCTGTGTGGAAGACAGCTGCCCCTCCAGCCCTCATTCTGAAGTCAGACAATTCAGTTTCTCCCCTTTTGTCTCTGGCAAGTTTCTAGCTGCTTCCTTAGTGCTGGAACTCAGAGCAAGTGAGTTAATCAGTGAATAAATCTGTGCATGGGTCCTTTAAGAGGATCCTTGGGATTCCAGTCACCCTCTATATCACTGAGGCACAATCTCCTATGGTTTTATAGCTAGAATTTTTTGGGACTTCTTTCCTGCAGTGAAGTCTTAGGCTGGGGAGACTAGTATGGGATTTAGACCCCTTGGTCCTCAGGGCAGGAACCTCTACAGCTGAGATACTTCTCCTGATTTTTAACAACCACATGTGTGTGTTGGATAAGCTCATTCTGTGTCTTCTCCCCTTCTACCAATCTTGACTTGACTTCTGTATATCTTTAGTTATAGGACCTCTGTTTAGCTAGACCTCTGGCAATTCTTAATGATGGTTGTTCTGTAGTTTAGTTGTAATTTTGATGGAATCATGGAAGGAAGCAAGCAAGGATGCAATCTACTCTGTCCTTTTGGCTAGATGGCATGTGTGTTTATTTTTAAATGATGATGGTGAGATGCTCCTAAAGCTAAATTCATATCGTGTATATATTTGTTAATTGAGGTATTTTGTTGAACCCTAATGCTTCTGAGTACCCTTAGCATCAACTAAAATTATGAAGAAAATAAAATATGTTAATAGGATAATAATCCTCATTTCTCTTCCTCACTGATATGAGATTATATATTCTGCCATAGAGGTAATGACAATATTATCTTATGAATCATTAAATATAAAAATTTTTCAAAGTAAGTGAGATATTCAAAACCTTTCTTGTCTAGATTTCTTTTTATGTAATAGACATATGTGATATTTGCTGTCCTATATCAGTTGCACTTTCTGAAAATGGCACTCTGGCTTTTTGTATGGGAAATTATTTTTCTCCTCTTTGATTCAATTTTCTCAAGTCTTATCTCATCTAAGGAATGTGAATAGAATCTCAATTGGGTCAAGGTGACTTTCTTTCTTGGGAATTTGAACTTTGAGCAAAGTGAATGCAAAAACAGTGAGCAAGATTGGAACTTATTCATGTACATTATTTCTTATTATACATTTGTTCTCATTACCTACTAAATTACCCTTACTTTCTCTTGACCAGTTATAAAATATTCCCTTTAGATTTTTAAGTTATCTACGATAATTTCAATATCATCCCTTTCTAATTAAGTTAGCTCTTATCAATTTTAAGTTGCTTAGGTATAGGGAATAATGTCATTTAGTGTTTAACTGCTAAGCCTTTTCTTTTTTCTTTCCATAAATTGTGCTCCTCAGTGCTACTTTATCATTATAACACTGAAGAAGAACTAAGAACATAAAAGATAAGGCATTAAGGAAGTCCTGGTGAAAAGAAAGATTAAGTAGAAAATCTACTCTACTTAATAAATAAATATTTTTTTAAAACTTTATTTTGGGGGTTAGTTCCCTGACTGGGAATTAAACCCAGGCCACAGCATTGAGAGGGCCAAAGTCTAGCCACCACCAGGGAACCCCCTGGTCCCTAATAAATATTAAGGTGAATGAGAATGAAGAACAGGTAGTGAGAGAAATGTACTCTTTTTCTCTTATCAGGACTTAATTGGGAGAGGGAGTATTCAAAACAATTGGTGGCTGATCTAGTAGAGAATGAATTATTCTTAAATAACAAAAAAGTGAACAATGACTAGATGGAGAATAAATAGTCATGCTGCCAAGGTCAAAAGGAGCAGTTACAGTCAGCAGATATTGATCCCTGCCAGCCACTTAGCAGCAGGAACCTAAGAAGAGCTAGAAGACAGTGGAGAGATGGAATGCTATCCTTTTTAGAGGTCACAAGATCATAGCAATATTTTCTAAAGCCCCACATATCATCTTAGAATAATAGAAAGAGAGAGAGAGAGAGAGAGAGAGAGAGAGAGAGAAAGCAGAACACAGAGAGATGACTGCTTTAACAATTTGAAATGGAAGAGGCTGTAATACTATAAATTAGCTAATTTAACATTGTTTTTTTATTCTTTTTAAAATTCATTAGACTAGTTTTAGTTAAAAAACAACAGACTAACTGACCCAAAATGATTTAGATAATAGAGGCTTATTTTTACCTCAGAAAACAAGAATTCCAAAGATGGACAATTTCAGCTATTGCACAGAGATCAAGATTGTAATATCAATTACATATTTGTCTTCCTAATGTCTTCCACATTTCTGATCTGTCTTCCTTTGTATGTCAGCACAGTGTTTTATCCTGGTTATAAGATGGCTGTAGCAGCTCCAGCCATCACAATCTAAACATTAAAAAACAGAAAGAAAGATGTTGAGGGGCAGGTGACATAGACAACTTTTATTATGAACATTTCTTATTTTATTAAGAGAAATATATTTCTGAAAACCTCAAGCAGACTTTCCATTTCTAATCTATGCTAAATCCATAAGAATAATGAAGTCATAGGGCAAACCTCTGCCTCAAATTACAGAGACTGACAGGTTAACACAGAGAATCACCACTTACCAAAGCAGAAACCCACTAGCTGAAACTTCCATAAAGACTAGTGTCAGATTAGGGAAACCTGAACTGTAATTGATGAATTTATGGAGGCTCAGTGTGGGAAAGTAGAAGATTAAAATTGCAAGGTGATCTTGTCATTGAAGGCAGCCCACACTTTTGTGAGTTTTGTTTCATAGACCTCTGAGAGTCACATAGATGATCAGAGAATGGTTCCTTCCTGCTTCCAGGAGAGAGAAGGGAAATAAATCACTTGGAAATGTACTAGATCATTTTGTTTAATTGATGAAGTCTGCCCTTGGGAGAAACTGTTGGACTAGATCTGAACCTGCTGGGATTTTATCAGGGTTTAACCAGCCTGGGGGAAGGGAAGTACCAAACTCTACATTGTTCTAGCCTTCAAGCCTATGTTAGTGATCATGTCACACATATGGAAGAGAAGGACTAAATGTGAAGTTCATAGTTCAGAGGTGTAGGCTCACAAAAATACTGAGACCTAATCATAGGACTATGGATTGCTTCTCTTTCACAACACCTTCCTTAATATAATAAAGGTTATATATCACACACTCACAGGTAATATTTTACTCAACAGTGAAGAGCTCAAAGTTTTTTCTCTAAGATAGGGAACAAGACAAAGATACTTTCTCTTGCCACTTTTATTCAACATAGTTTTGGAAGTTCCAGCCACAGCAATAAAAAAAAAAAAGGAAGAAATAAAAGGCATCCAAATTGGAAAGAAAGAAGTAAAATGGTCACTATTTGCAAATGACATGATGCTATATATGTTATATACAAAACCCTAAAGATTCCATCACAAAACACTTAGAGCTAAAAAGTTAATTCAGTAAAGTCACAGCATGCAAATTTAATATACAGAAATTGGCTGTGTTTCCATAGGTTAATAATGAGCTATCAGAAATAGAAATTAAGAAAAGTCTCATTTACAGTTACATAAAAAATAATTAAATATCTAGATATAAATTTAACCAAAGGAATGAAAGACCTATTTTCTAAAAACTACTGTAAAAACTACTGTATATGACATTGATGAAAGAAATTAAAGATAACACAAATAAATAGAAAGTACACCATACTCATGAATTGGAATAATCAATGTTGTTAACATATCTGTGCTATTAAAATATGATCTACAGATTCAGTGCAATCTCCATCAGAATGTTAATGGCATTTTTCACAGAACTAAGAATTTGTATAGAACCACAAAACACCCTAAATAGCCAAAGCAATCCTGAGAAAAAAAGAACAAAGCAGGAGTCATCATACTTCCAGATTTCAAGCTATACTATAATGCAGTAGTAATAATAACAGTACAGGCATGGAAATAGACACATAGATCAGTGGCATAGAATAGAGAGCCTTGAAATGAACCCACTCACACTGTTGCAGCAGGACAGGTAACTGAGGAAGTCAAACAGCACTCAGAGTTGGAGAACCGGGCTCAGAGGAGTTACAGTCTCCAAAGTCTGAGCCCCTCTCCTGCCCTGCCAACAGGCTTTTAACATACTTACAGAGTTGGGGTGGGGGCTGGTGAATACAGCAAGTAAGCAGGATTACAAAAGCTAAATGCATACATTAGTCAGCTGGGAGAAGGAATGTGGAGGTGGGAATTCTCAGAATTTACATGAAACAGATTATAGAATTTACATTAAACAGCTTTGTCCATAATTTTTCATTTCAATACAGTCAATTAATCTATGACAAAGGAGTAAAAAATCTAAAATGAAAAGTAGACAGTGTTCTTCATAAACGTTGTTCAGAAAATTAAGTGCTACATCCAGAGGAATAAAACTGAACTGCTGTCTTACATTATATACAAAAATAAATTCAAAATAGATTAAAGACTTGAATGTAAGACCTGAAACCAAATCTTCTAAAAGAAAACATAGGCAATAAATTATTTGACATTGGTATTAGCAATGTTTTTGAAACCAGTATTTTCAGGCAAGGACAATGAAAGCAAAAATAAACAAATGAGATTATATCAAACTAAAATGCTTTTGCATGGCAAAGGCAAACATCAACAAAGCAAAAAGACAACATACTGAATGGAAGAAAAAATTTTAAATCACACATCCAATAAGGGATTAAACACAACTTAATTTCAAAAAGCAAATAACTTGATTCTAAGATGGTCAGAGAACTTGAATACATATTTTTCCAAAGAGGACATACAGATGGCCAATAGGCACATGAAAAGATGTTCAACATTACTAATCATCATGGAAATGCAAATCAATTCCACAATCAAACACCATGCCAAACTTGTGAGAATGGCTATTATCAAAAAGATAATAAGTAAAAAAGTGTTGGTGAGAGTGTGGAAGAAAGGAAACCCTTATACACTGTTGGTGAGAATGTAAAATGCTGCAGCTATTATAGAGAAAAGTGTGGAGGTTCTCCAAAAAATTTAAAAATAGAACCACATATGATCTAGTAATTCTATTTATAGGTATTTATTTGAAGAAAACAATAATACTAATTTAAAGAAATATATGCAGCCCTATATTCATTGCAGTATTATTTACAATAGCCAAGATATGGAAGCAATCTAAGTGTTCATCAATGGGAGAATGGATAAAGAAGTAATTATATATGTATATATACAAACATACACAAGTATATATACATATAATATACACACATATATACATACACACACAAAGGAATATTCTCAGCTATAAAAAATGAAATATTTTCATTTGCATCAATATGAATATACCTAGAGTGTATTATGTTACAAAAAATAAATCAGGCTGAGAAAGAAAAATACTATATAATTTCACTTATATATGTAATCTAAAAACACAAAAGAATCAACAAAAAGAAACTGAGTCATAGATACAAGAAAGAAGCTCATAGATACTACAGAGGGAAGGAGTTAGTGAGCAAAATAGGTGAAGGGGAATAACAGGTACAAACTTCCAGTTATAAAATAAATAAACCATGAGAATGTAATGTATAGCATAGGGAATATAGTAAATAATGTATACCATGATATGATGCCAGATGGTATAACTAGATTTATCATGGGAATCACTTCATAATGCATATAAATATTATATTAAATTATGTATAGTCATGAATTGCATTATGATATGTTGGACAACAATGAACTGCATATACAATGATATTTCTATAAGAATGTAATGGAGCTGAAAAATTCCTATTACCTGGTAACATTGTAGCTGTCATAATGTCATAGCACACTTCCATGATTATGGTGATGGTGGTGTAAACAAACCTACAGCCTGCCATTTATATAAAACCATAGCATGTACAATTATAGAGATGTGTGAGGATAAAGGGTACAAATTTCAAAGTGATAGTTACTTTTGTGTACAGAAGCAAAGCCTCCTCAATAAGCTAATGGTGTGATCTGTGGCTATGCATCAAAGAATAGATTGATCCCACCTAGAAATCAAATTCAATGTCTGATCTATTTTAACTAAAACGTGTTCACTAATAAACTGGCTGACCAACCAGAGTTGGTACAGAGTACAATATGATAGTATTCTGTTGTGTTGGCAGAATAAACTAAAATTATGTGATATAATATTTCATTAAAATACATATTTTATAATTTAGAGTAACATTAATAAATTATATGGTTAATATCTAAGGTGAAATTATATGATTCATCTTTTCTTATGGCTGAGTAATATTCCGTTGTATATATGTACCACATCTTCTTTATCCAGTCATCTGTTGAAGGACACTGGTTTTCATGTCTTGGTTATCATGAATAACGCAGCAATGAACATAGGGGTATATACATCTTTATAGATAAATGTTTTCAAATTTTTTAGATAGATATCCGAAGAAAAATTGCTAGGTCATATGATAATTCTATCCTTAATTTTTTTTTTAAAAAACTTAACCACATTTTATTTTATTTATTTTTTGCTTTTTTGATAGTATGTGGGTAGTTCCCTGGCTGGGAATCGAACCCAGGCCACAGCGCTGACAGCACCAGCGCTGAAGCCTTAAGCCACTACACCATCAGGGAACTCCCTATTCTTAATTTTTTGAGGGACCTCCATATTGTTTTTCATAATGTCTGTACCAATTTACACAACCGCCTGCAGTGCATGAGTGTTCTTTTTCTCCACAGCCTTTCCAACATTTGTTTTTTGTCTTATTGATAATAGCCATTCTAACAGGTGTGAGGTAATATTTCATTGTGTTTTTAATTTGCATTTTCCCAATAGCTAATGAAGTTGAGCACCTTTTCATATCTCTGCTGGCAATTTGTATGTCTTCTTATGAGAAATATCTATTCAAGTTCTCTGCTCTGACCATTTTTAATTATATTGTAATTTTTTGTTATTGTTAGTTGTAAGTGTTTATATTTTGAATATTAGCCCCTTATTAGATGTGTTGTTTGCCAATATATTCATCTATTCACTTGTGTGTTTGTTTTGTTGCTGTTTTTTTTTTCTGTTCAGAAACTTCTTAGTTTGATATAGTGCCATTTATTTATTTTCACTTACCTGTGAGGTCAGACATGAAATACTCCTTGAAGCTGAGGTCCATAAGTTTAGTACTTATGCTTTCTTCTATTCAATTTATTGTTTTAAGTGTTATATTTAGGTCTTTAATTCATTTTGAGTTAATTTTGATTTATAGTAACAATGGCAGTGTTGTATCATTCTTTTGCATGTGGCTTGCCAATTTTCCCAGCACCATTTATTGAAGAGGCTTTCTTTTCTCCATTGTATGTTTTTGGCTTTTTCATAAAAAATTACCTGCCTATTTATATGTGGGTTTATTTCTGAGTTCTCAGTTTTATTCTATTGGCCTTTGTGCCTATTTTTCTGCCAATACCATTCTGTTTTGATTATTGTCACTTTATAAAATAAATTGAAGACAGGGAGTGCGATTCCTCCAACCTTGTTTTTTTGTTATTTGTTTTTTGTTTGTTTGTTTGTTTTCATAAGATTTATTTGACTAGGATATTTTGTTATTACACACAAATCTGACTTTTTGTTTTTTTTTTTTTAAATGCCATTGGGATTTTGATGGGGATTGCATTAAATCCATATAATGCTTTGGGTAATATGACTATTCTATTTAAACTGTGTTGATCTTCCAATCCATGAACATGGATGTGAAAGCAACAAATAAGACAAACGGGCAAAAACTCATGAACACAGATAACAGTTTATTGGTTACCAGATGGTAAAAATGGAGGGAAGTTGGTAGAATAGGAATAAGAAGTTCAAATATATACTGATGGAAAGAGAATTCACTCTTGGTGATAAACACAGAATGCAATTTATAGATGATGTATTACAGAAGTGTACCTTTGAAACCTATGTATGTTTACAAACCAATGTCACCACAATAAATTTAAAAAAAATTAAAAAGTAATAAAATCTGAATAAATTATGGATTTCGTTATAAAAATACCACTTTCTAAAGACAAAATTAGACAAGTAGAAATTTTAAACTTACATGAGAGCATAAAGACTACAATTTTATTATAAGTAAACTAATTATATAAAAAGTATAGGTGCTCTTTCTTAATTTCCTGGGGCCAAGATTTCATAACTTGAAATGTAACTAAAGCATCCAACATTCCTTTATAACAGTGCCCATTTTAAGTTTTGTTTTGGGAATAGTAAAACTTTGAAAGGTTCTGAAGAAAAGAGTTGGAAATTTAGGCAATATTCAACAAGAGTAAATTTATAACTAGTGTCTTCAAATCCCATGTCCAGAGCACTGCATTTTCAGCATTTATAAGTGAAAGTTTATAAATTTTTCATATGGCATTTGGGAGTTATAAACATAGAGCCTTTATTTTGACTGCTCCCTTTCCTGGTATGCTTTCTTCAGTTAGTCTCGTGACTATTTCCCTTACCAACCTCAAGCCTGCTTCATAAGGAGATCTATTTCCATATTGCATTTGAAATCGCAACTCTTTCCCCTTCTTTTGCCCTTATCCTGCTATTTTTCCCCAATATACTTCAATTTTTTAAATATGATATGTAATTTATTTAATTTATTTACTGCTTATCATTTTTTTATACTCCACCAGAATGTAATTTTCAAGATGGAAGCTTTTAGTCGTTTCATTCACTGTTGTATATATCTAGTGTTAATAAGTATTTGCCCCGTGAGTGAATGACAAATTGTACTGTAAATGTTAAAAATAATTATAAAGATACATTTGAAGTATTCTTTTAAAAAATTCTATCACTTCTCATTAGAGAAATAATTTAAAAATGAATAATATCTGCTTATTACAGTCTGATATAGAAAGATCACAATTTAAATTGCCAAATTTTTATTAGAATATTCCTAGGCAGGAAATTGCCTATAGTCTCTAAATGTCCCTCTTGAATGTCCCTCTGTTATATAAATATAAGGTCTGATAGCAGGCATTGGACTAGGAGAGAAGTATGACAAGAACTTTTGTTTAGTACTCTTAACACTACCTGGTCTGCCTAGGTGATGACCAGAAAGAGAGAGTTTGGAAAGTAGGAACCCCTCATTGGTGTTCAATATTACTAGGAATTCTGTGGTTGATGGGGTGATAAAAATGAAGTCCTGGGGTCTTAAAATAAAAACTTTTTGGGGGCCTATTGGAATGAATCTGAGCCTAACTGCTAAGCTCAAATAGTTGTGTTTGAGTACCATCAGTGGATGAAAGCAGATAGAGCAGGGTTGAGTCTAGAACTGCTGTCACTGAATGGAAAACAAAATAATATCTCCATTTGAAAATAAACTACAGACCTCTTAACTTAGGTCAAACTGCAGTAGCTACTGTTTGTCAAATGCAACAAAGGAACACTATAACTCATACAGAAACTACTTAGTAAAAGTCTCAGAGCACACCAAGGTAAGTCACCACTCACCTGGGGCCTCTGGATTCCCATAGTTTTCCAAGAAAGATTGCAACGTGGGTGTGGTTGGCTGCTCGCCAGAGAAAGTGCCTCTGGCATTGGAAGAGTTTGGTGGGGTGGGGTTTCAGTGAGTCAGCAGGGCAGAGCAAGCAGAGCTCACCAGACCAATCAGAATTAGATATGACTGTGTGAAGGGAGGACACAACATAGGAAAAAGGGCACCTGCCAGCCAGCTTCTCTAGGGGAGAACCCACTCAGCAAGTGTGGTGACTGTCTCCCAGCCTTCTCCCCAAAGCCACACACCTCAGTCTGCCTCCTGTTTGCCTTCCATACCCCCTAAATCATTGTACCTCTGCTGGAGCTCAGGGTGAATACTGTGAGTTACTGTGTATGTGTGTGTGGGCACTTCAAGATGATGTCTGAGTTCCCTGCAGCCTTCTGTCCCACCCAGGTGGTCAGAATTTCCACTGTTTTTCACATGGTGATATTGTGGGATATTTTTTTCCCAGCACCAGTACCTTGGGCTGATGAGCCTGGTATGAGGCTGAGGTCTTTTGCTTTTTGAGGGGTAACTCTGAGCCTGAGATATCCCTCCTGATTCTCAACCACCACATAGAGGTTGAGGCTAGCCCATTTCACATCTCTGCCCCTTCTCCTACCCTTGACATGGCTTCTTCTTTATATCCTTAGTTATAAAATTTCTGTCCAGCTAGACTTTAGATTGTCCTCCCATTTGGCTGTTCTATAATTTAGTTGCAATTTTAATGTGTTCACAGAATGAATCAGGCACAGTGTTTATCTACTCTGCCATCTTGGATGGAGTCACTCATCATTTAGCCTTTGAGGGCTAAAATTTTACATTTGTCACTGGTTTATTTTTGGAGGAGTTTATTTGGAAGCACAATGTTCTAATTCTAAAAATGTGAGAACAAATATCAAATGTAAATGAATAATGAAAACTCTAAAATAAAGAGCCAGATGCATTTTCAACCATTACCCACCTACCTCATAGTACTTACAGAGAACACTCAATTTTACATGTAACTCTGCAATAACACAGCACAGTAAATGAGGCTATATATATCATTACAATCCCTGGTAAAGATAGTGAGAGCATATGCACAGCTACAACTACTCATTGAGATAATGAGATTATAAATACTATACTCCTACTGCTACCAGGTACAATAAGAAGCTACTGTCTGATCCTTGAGACCAGGAGACAGTGAATTCAAATATAACTTAATGAGGAATAGAAACAGGTAATTACTTATCACAGTCTTTCCAATATCAACTCAGGGAGAAGGGCACAAATGGCAAAGTTACTGAATACATTTATTTGTTAACTAATATCAGCTGTTCTTAGAGAACCATGAACAATTATTAAAGAAAGAATGACCTGGAATACTATACAGAGTTAATGGTCATACCAATCACTCTTATAAAAGTACAGTACAATTAAGAGCCTTTAGGAAATATTCATTTAATGCATTTTTATTCTCTTTTAAATTAAAGAAAAATCAGTGCCTAACACATTATCAATAAATTAGGTTTTTGGCAGTAGTATTGGTTTTCTGAAGCCAGAAGATATTTATATTCCTTAGGTATGTGCACTTTCTTGGAGATTTGTGTTAAAAAAAAAAAAAAAGTTACATGAAAAGACAGAGCTCCAGGCTTGTTTTGGGAATAGGATGGAGAATTAATTGCTATGTAATTCCACTGAAATGTATTTTGTATATTTCTTCTCAAATTTGATACTTGAAAATTAATTTCCCAAAGTAAAAAATGCATGTAATGAAATGTGATTCTAGTTTTAGTAAGATAGGAGTAAAATTTTCACCCTATGTCATATATACTAAGTTAATAAAATATAATCTCTGATAATGTTGAGCCTTTGCTAAAGTTTTAAAACAAAATCCAAATCCTGAGAGTCCCACAAAATTACTTTTTCCTACCTCTAAATCTCATAATCCATCTCCTTATTAAGATTTAGGCACAGTTGTTTCTTTACTATTAGTCTAATATGCCAAAACCTTTTCTAGACCTTTGTTCACAAAGGGCTGAAATATACTTCCCCTGATAGAGGAACCCTACTTACTTACTCCTTTATATATCCAATTAAGAAAGGTTTGTCATTCCAAATGTTGCATTTAAGAAACCACCCTTTCTCCCTATCAATCCAGTTAGGTTACTATCTTATTTCCATTTTGTTCTCAGTAATCATTACTATCAGAAGATATTATTTAATATCTGTCTCCTCCATATGAAAACAAAAGCCAGGAGGAAAGAAAACTTTTGTATTGTGTGTGATTATAAAATAGGAATATAACAGATGCCTGGGATATTATAGGTACAGATGATAGGTAGGTGACAGATAGATAGATGATATATAGAATGAATCACTATGTGCAGATTAATTATAAAGAATTAAAACAGAAAGAATTGAGGCTGTGCTTATATTATGTTGGATATATACTGCTAGTTTCCTAAAATATATATATTTAAAAATTTCCCCCAAGATCTGGACAGTTGGTGTGCTCATTGCTGCGAGGGTATCTTTGCTTCTAGGTCCTCTTATCAGACAGAATTAAGATATATGAGAGCTGTCTGGGAAAATTCCAGCCATAAATGCCTCCATTTCTCATATTACATGGCTGGATAATTTCCAGAGAGCCCTTTTATATGTATATGTTCTAATTTGTGAACACATAGACATCTATATTTATTTTAACTCCACTAGGTGCACCCTAGACTCCAATGATCCATATTTGTAACTTTTTTCTCTGACAATGAGAAGCTTGGTTTTTCTTTCCCTATAATATATTTACTTATTTAGTTAATACTAGAATATATCTAAAGTAGTTTCAGAATTACTTGAAAATGCAATAGCTTTAACTAGAGAAAAACTCATAATTCCAAAACAAAGATTGTGAAAGAAGAGATTTGACTTTTTTAAATTGAGAAATTTGTTTTTAAAAGGACTTGGAGGAAGCCCATTTTTGTAACTAAAGTGTTTTTCAACAAATCCCCAATGCATGCTGCTTTTGCTTTCTTGATTCTTCCTTGATTAACATTTCAAATCTAAATCTTCATCTATATCTAGCTTTGCGGAATAAGAACATGTGTTTTGCACTTGCATTGGACTTTAGACATCCTATAGCACCCAATTTCTTATCTTGGGTATTTGGTTCATTTCAGAATAATTGCTAGTATTAGGTTGGTGCAAAAATAATTGTGGTTTTGGACCCTGAATTTTAAATCATTATAACTAGGCTCTAACACATCTTTATTAATCAAAATAGAAACCATTACAATCAATGCATTTCTTTCCAATGAGAAATAAGTTTGTTTATTCATGTAGAGTAAAAATCCATTCTTCAGGATTTCACAAAGTCTTGAAAAGCATTTTCTGCTTCCTGCTGGTTGAAGAAGCATTTCTCTGCAAAAAACTGTTGTGATGCTTAAAGTGATGGTTGGTGAAAAGTCAGGTAAATAGGGGGATGAGGCAAAACTTTGTAACCCAATTTGTTCAACTTTTGTAAGCATTGGCTGTGTGATGTGCAGTTGGGGGTTGTAGTTAAGAAGAATTGGGCCTTTTCTGGTGACCAAGGTCAGATGCAGGCATTGCAGTTTTTAGTGCATCTCATCAATTCACTGAGTACATTTGTCAGATGTAATGGTTTCACTAGGATTTAGAAAGCTGCAGTGCATCAGACTGGCAGCAGACCACCAAACAGTGACCATGACATTTTTGGAGGGCAAGTTTGGCTTTGGGAAGTGCTTTGAAACTTCTTGGTCTAACCACTGAGCTGGTAATCACTAGTTGTTATAGAAAATCCACTTTTTGTCATACATCACAATCCAATCGAGAAATAGTTCATTGCTGTTGCATAGAATAAGAGAAGATGGCACTGCAAAATGGCAATTTTTAAATTTCTGATCAGCTCATGAGGCACCCACTTATTGAGCTTTTTTATTCTTTCAATTTCCTTCAAATGCTGAATGACCATAGAATTATCAACATTGAGCTCTTTGGCAACTCCTTGTGTAGTTGTAAGAGGATCAGCTTCAATGATTGGTCTCAATTGATAGTTTTCAATTTCTGGTGGCCAGCCACTGTGTTCCTCGTCTTCAAGGTGCTAGTGTCCTAGCAAAACTTCTTGAACCACCAGTGTGTTTGTTAGCAGTTCCTGGGCCAAATGCATTGTTGATGTTGTGAATTATCTCTGCTGCTTTATGACCCATTTTGAACTCAACTAAGAAAAGCACTCAAATTTGCTTTTTGTCTAACATCAATTCTGTAGGCTAAAATAAATATAAAATAAATAGCAAGTAGTAAGTCATTAGTAAAATAACATAAAGCAAGAAATGCATATTAATATAATGTATAACATGACCAGATTTATTTACAAATGTATTCCAATATCAAACAGTAAATTTCAACAATTCAAAAACCACAATGACATTTGCACCAATATAATAGTAGTTATCCCTGCTCCTTGCTTGCCATTTAAGGAATTAATCCGAAACCAAATGGAGAGGATAGCAGAAGCCTTTTTAATCCTTAACTCTTTTATGTAGTTACTTCTACCATTCTTAGCAATTACTCTAGAAGTCTCTGTTCCCTGGTGACATAGCTACCCCATGCCAGCATCTTTACTCAGGCTAAAACTTTAGAGATATCATTGATTCTGCCTTTGACTTTGTTTTTAAATCTAATTAATGGTTTCACAGTTTAAGGTATCGTTCTCACCTATAAATTCTTTTTTTATGCCTATGAAAGGCTTTTGTAATAATACAAACCAGCAGTACATCCTGCATGGAAGATTAAAATTAGTTGTTCCTGCATCCCAATGTATTCTCTATACAGGTGAATATAACCCTATTGAAATAGCTGATATGTTTTCTAGGGTAAATTAGATCACATTAGAATTAAGTATAATTTCTTGGTCAAATATTCAAGTCTTACTATGCTGTGATTTCAACCAACATTTGTGGAGATGATCCTTGCTCTTTCTCTTGACATGCAAAACCCTCAAGTAAAAATAGATTTTACTTCAAAACTCTACACTGCTGAACCTTCCTTCATTTAAATTTTGCCTATATTATTTCTGTTGTGTTTCAGAGGAAAAGTATAGCCCTAAGAGAATATATTAGAAATTGTATTATGAGTTTTAGTTATGTAAGCATCACTCTTAAACTGCTAGAAAAAGAATAGCAAATTAATCTTAAAAAAATGAGAAGAAAATAAATTGTAAAACTAAGGACAGATATCAGTGAGATAGAAAATAAGCAAAAAAGAAAATCAACAAAGCTAAAAGTTGGTTTATTGAAAGTTTCATTCTAATAAGATTGATAAGACTAATAAAATATATATGTATAATATTGTATATAGTAATTTATGTATATCAGATATCAGTTCAGTGAATAAAAAGGTAATGAATTAAGAGACTACAAATATTAAAAAGGTAATAACAGAATAATAAACCACATTAAAGGAAATTAAAAAATATACATAATTTATGGTTTATATACTTAAAGTTACACAAGTTAAAAATTTTAAATTATATCTACTAAATGTTTATCTCTGTTAAAGAAATCTCATAAAAGTTCATACAATTTTAGTAGCAAATATTTCTAAATAGTGAAAGGCAAAATGAAATACTATTTATACATAAATTTTTCTTGAGAATAAAAAAAAGGAAAAATCTCTGATACCTTTTAGAGGTCAGCATAATTTGTATACCAAATCATGACAAAAACATAGCAAAAAAGAAAATTATAAGTTAATTTTTTCCTGCATTTGAACATCCATGTATACATGTAGATAGCATAGGTAAAATAAATAAATTTATTTATTCAAATAAATTTCAGCAATATACAAAGGCGATACTATATTATGACAAAGTGGGCCCTACTGGAGAAATGGAAAGTGGGTTTTGTATTCAAAAATCAATCATCACATCTATCTCATGCAAAAGATAAAGGAGAGAACACAAATGGCCATCTCTTTAGACACAAAAGCTGCATGTGATAGATTCAACCCACACTTAAAAGTGTTTAAAAATACAGAAAATATTTCAGAGTAGAATGCAAGTGGCTTACTTTGGCTTATTTTAGTTAAAAACACAGCAACCATCATTCTTAATGGTTATAAATTGAAAATTCCGTTTATGACTGGGAAAATTAAAAGGCTGTCTGCTATAACTAGGTATATTCAGTACTATATTTGAGTTATTAATCATTTCAGTAATCTAGGTGAGGAAACAATGTATGAGACTAAATAAAACTAATGAATATGACATAATAAAAATTCAGAAGGATCTACAGATTCTATTTAAATCAATAGTTAATCAATGTTTCTTAACAAAAGTCAGTATCCAAAATTTAGTTAGTATGTCTTCATATTCTCAGCCAATAATTAGAAATTAAAACCAAAATATTTAACTTCAGACGAGTGATATTTAAAGTAAATTAAATAATTAAGCAGAAGTTTAACACAAGCTGTTTAAGTCCTCTGGACTGAGCTAACAAAATTTTATTGAAAAGAAAAAGCTAAGGAAAAACTAAATAAGTCTCCTTTATTTTATTTATAATTTAATATCTTTCCATTCAAATTTTCAGCAGATTTTCTGGAATACTGGAAATTGACAAGATGATTTTAGAACAAATGTGTAATGAAAATGACAAGAATAGCCAAATTATTTATATTAGTGTTCTATTGCTGCGTAACAGTTACCATCATTTAGTAGCTTAAAATCCATTTGTTATCCCACAGTTTCTGTAGATCAGAGGGTCAGGTACAGCTCAGCTGGGTTCCCTGCTTACAATCTCACGTGGTTGAAATCAAAGTGTCAGCCAGGTTGCATGTTCATCTAGAGAACTGACCAGTGAAGAACCAATTTTCAAGCTCACTCAGGTTGTAGGTAGAATTCACTTCCTTGCAAATATAAGGCTGAGGTTTCTGTTTTCTTGCTGGCTGTCAGCCAAGTGATCTTCAGCTCCTAAATATTGCCCTCATGCACTAGTCACATGACCCTCACAAAACATGGCAACTTATTGTTTTCAAAGGCTGCAGAACCTTTTTCCGATTTGCTATCTGACAGCTTTAATAATGTAATGTAATCACAGGAGTAACAATCCTATCTCTGTCTGTATATCATTAACTAATCAAGGGAGCAATTATTCCATCATATCCCCAGATCCCATCCATATTCAAGGGGAAGTGACTGTGCTGGTGTGTATAGCAGGGGTTCAGAAACTCAAGGACCATCATAGAATTCTGTTTATCACAATATACCCTGAGAATCAGGATTAAGTTGAAGGATGTATACTACCAGTCATAAAAGCTCATTATAAAAATGGTTAATAATATGTATGATTAAGTTAAGGATAGATAAATATAATAATAGGAGAAAACTAAGTGATAGAAAGCAGACCAAAACACATGAAACTGCTATTTGATTTAAAGATGACAATGTAGTGTTGTTGCAGGACGGGTAACTAGGGAAGTCAAATGGCACTCAGAAAGTTGGAGAACCAGTTTCCCTATGCTAGGAGGCTTTGAGAAGTTACAGCCTCCAAATTCTGAACCCCAACTAACAGGCTTTTCAGACTCTTATAGGGTTGGGGTAGGGGCTGGCAGATGTGATAAGCAAACAGGTTACAGAAGCTAAAAGCATACATTAGGCACCTGGGGGAAGAAATGCAGAGATGGGAGTTCACAGAATTTACATTAAACAGCTTCATACATAATTTTTTATTTCATTTCCCCCTTTGATGCCCTTATAACTATATTTATGAGGCATCACCATATATCTCTGACTCAGTGTAGGCCAGGGGCTGGTAGCCCTGTAAAGCTAGCACTCAAGCAGTGGTTGCCCTGTTCACTGTGGTTTCAATAAACCGGGTAATAACTCAGAGGATACAGGGTCCTAGTGTATGGGGGGAACTCCCAACCAGTCCTATAGCTAGGAGCACGATCAGCAGCCCAGCACCGGCTAGGAGTAATGGCTGGCAGGTCATCACAGTTCTACCACTGGTTGGAGTTCCAGGTGCTGCCAGTGGAGGTCCTTTGTGTCCTTTGTTTGGTCCTGGGCTGGACATTCAACACCTTCCGCAGTGTTATTTGCAATGGTCTTGCAGGATTAGCTTGGGTTGTTGAGGTCTCCAAAGGGTCTCTGGCATAAGCTGTCTTGAACCTATGGTGGATCCAGGGTGCTGTACCTGCCATTTTAACAGCAGTCAGAGTAACCAGTATAACAATGTGTGGACCTGTCCACACTGGTTGTAGGGGTTCCTTTTTCCATTCCTTAATCCAGACCATATCACCTAGCTGATGGGGTTGCACCTAGTTTCCTAAAGGGATTGGGGCCCGGTCAAAAACATCCCCATTTAGTGTATGAAAAGTCTTTGCTAAATCTGAAGTTGGGCTGACAGACCTAGTTCCCCTAGTTTTTGAGTGTCACCTTTCAGTCTACTGATGATAGGTTAGGGCCTCCCATATAGGGTTCCAAATGGGGAAAATCCTGAGGGTCTGGGAGCACATCAAACTCACATAAAGGTGAGAGGTAGTACGTCTACCCATGGGAGTCCTCTTTCCTGACAGAACTTAGCTAGCATGGTGTTGAGGGTTTGGTTCATGTGTTCAACTTTCCCTGAGCTTTGAGGTCTATAAGCAGTGTGTAGAGGTAAGGCCAGCTAGAGATTTCATTTACGTTTTCTTCACAGTTGTGCTCAGGTGGGCCCACTTCCACAGGAATAAATGTGGCTGGATTCAGGGTGCTCACTCTTTCCAATGTCACCCAGTAGGCCATCCTGGTACTAGTGAGTCATTGGTAGCTTCGGCTGTTCATTAAGGCCGTTACTGCATGGGGGACTTTTACGTCAATGTTCTGGCCTAGGGTAAGTTTGTCAGCTTCCTGGATGAAAGTGACTGTGTCCACCAGTGCTTGGAGGCAGAGGAGCCATCTGGCAGCTACCAGGTCAAGTTGCTTAGTCAGGTAGGCCATGGGCCTTTGCCAGGGTCTGACAGTTTGGGTAAAGACTCCCAATGCCATATGTGTCTTTGTGCAGATGAAGAGGTTGAATTCCTGGTTCACTTCTGGGAATCCCAGCACTAGTTCTGCATTTTGGGCCCATGCTGTGGCACGAAGGGTGCTGGCTGGGGCCTGATCCTGCAGCCATTTTCATGCCTCAGTCAGGATGTGCCTTTGTTCTTCGGTGTTGAAGAGAGTGAGGAGTAATCGGTGATAGTCATGCCAGGTTGGCCGATGCATTTGGCAGATCTATTCCTGAAGGTCAATAAGGGCCTGCAGCTTCTCAGATTTAAGACAGTGTATGGTGTTTCCAATTCAGGAGATCCGTGGTGCTGAATGGCTGGTAATATAATAGAGGTTGACATGACTAAATGGTGTCATCTGCATTCAGTTGTTGGGGGCCCTGGGTCTCCCACAAGGACATCCAGTATGTGGCTGCATGTTGGACTGAGTGTAGTCTCCTTCTGATGGGTTCTGGGTCTGGCTGGGTGGGCTCCAACTTATGAAGAGAGGAGACCAATGGTGGGAGGTCCAGCTGGGCAGGCTCTAGCTCATGAGGAGGGGAGATCGACAGTGGGGTGCTCTCAGGTAGGTCAATTAGTACCAAGAGAGCAGTTGGTGCTGGGGGATGGGGTGGCAGGGTGTATGAGGGAAGGGGTTGTTCCTCCTTCAGGTCTCCCTGATGAATTGGCTTCAGTGGTCTTTCCCCATTTTGGGGATAAGCTATTAAAATCCTGCACTGTCTCTTACTATTCACATAGAACCAAACTCAAGGAGGGAGAATTTGTACTATCTGCAGCCATGAGTCTATGTAGGGAAACTGGTCAGGGTGGCCAGACTCCCAGTAACCACTTTATAAACTGTGAAGACCTTTGGGATGCTCAAGGTCCCTTCTGGTGGCCAGCTGACCTGGAACCTAGGCCAGTCAATTTCACAGAAAATTTGGAGTTTTCCTCACATCAATTTGACACCATAGTCATCAGAATAACCTTTCTTCAAGTTCTTGAGCATACAGTCTAATACAGTTGGCTTGGACTGGCTGGACCCCATTTCTTTATGTACTTTTATGATCTTCTCAGGTGCCCTCCCATGTTCAGTGTCACAAAACAAACAAAGGAGAGGAGCCCCCTAAGGAGGCCTTTCAGATGCCCGCCTGGCCACATCCCTCACAGGACTATAAGGTGCATCTTGGCTAAGGTGCACACATATAAACCCTAGGCCTGTTTGTCCCCGAGATCATGATTTTGCCTTACGATGTCACCACAGAACCACAGGTTGGGGCCCACTCACACTCCATAGCTATTTCTGTGGAGCCACAGATACAGTCACACATCAAATTGCACAGATGTTATCGCTTAGCCCTCCCAGCCCCTGGGTTTTCCCTACCTGGCGTCTGCAGTGGGGACTGTGGGAGGCGATCAAGCTCCCCTTCTGTTTGAAGACAGGCCTGACTGGGGCTTTACTCCTGTGACCTTACATTATCCGGAGTCCTGATCTTTGAAGGGTTTAGTCCATCTCTGTGGAGTCCAGCTGGTTCAGGTTGCCTCTGGGCACAGTGGCTCCCCCAGAAAGGAGGTCCTGTAAAGTTTCCAGTTGGTGCCACTTCATTCAGCTCAGTAGGCCTTCCACTGTCTGTTGGCTTCTGTCTCCAAAGCCAGTGGCAAAACAGGCTAGCATGGTTGGCTTCCTAGTCAACCAATGTTGCAGCAGGATGGGTAACCAAAGAAGTCAAACGGCACTCAGCGAGTTGGAGAACCAGTTTTATTACACTAGCAGAATCAGAGGAGTTACAGTCTCCAAATTCTGAGCCCTGACTAACAGGCTTTTTGGACTCTTATAGGGTTGGGGTGGGGGCTAGCTGATGTGATAAGCAAGCAGGGTTACAGAACTAAATGCATGCATTAGGCACCTGGGGGAAGGAATGTGGAGCCTGGAGTTCACAGAATTTACATTAAACAGCTTACATAATTTACATTAATCAGCTTTGTCCGTAATTTATCATTTCAGTAGTACATTGAAGAAAAGATGTTATTTTCATTAGAGTGTTGTGTCAATTGAATAGTTACCTTGAAGAAAATGAAAACACAAGCAACTATTTCCCTCCTTACTTACATCATACACAAAAATTAATTCCTCATGTACTGAATGTTTAATATAACATTTAAAACAAAATTTATAGAAGATAACATGGAAATGTCTTCAGGACCTTGAGTTAAACAAAGACATTGTGAAGAGAACACAAAAAACATTAATCATAAAATATTGAATAATTGAGCCATGTTAAATTAATAATCTGTATTTGTAAAAGTACCATTAGAAAGTGGAAATAAAATGCACAGATTAGAATATATTTTAACATATATCTGATACAGAACTCTTGCACACAAGGTATCAAGATCTTCTCCAAATCAATAAGAAA
Source organism: Lyroderma lyra (assembly GCA_004026885.1). Classification (NCBI taxonomy): domain Eukaryota; kingdom Metazoa; phylum Chordata; class Mammalia; order Chiroptera; family Megadermatidae; genus Lyroderma; species Lyroderma lyra. Next base: position 79,010 of record PVJL010002211.1, on the reverse strand, counting down.
ACATATATTTCCACTTTAAAAATGGAGTAGTAGACTTCGGAGTATAACAAAAGAGAATATCTAAATACAATAAACATTAAAAATATCTTTAACCTAATTATTATTAATATGCAAATTTAATTCACAATGTTGTGCCACTATACATCCACCAGGGTGGGTAAAATTTCAAAAAACCAAAAAAAATGACAATCCAAGTTTTGGAAAATCTGTAGAATAAATGAAAATCTTATACATTACTGTCAATAATGTAATTTGGTAAAACCACATTGGAGAAAAGCATGATTGTGTCTACAAGAGCTGATCATATGCAAACCTTATTAGGTAGGCATGCTGCTTCTAGGAATTTACCCTAATATATGCATCAAAAAATATGGAGGATATTTATCACAGAACTATGTGCATTTTTCCCAATTTGGAAATAACTCAAATGTTTAACAGTAGTAGAATGGGTAGGGAAATTCCAGTATATCATATAATGAAATACTAAAAAGCAATAACAATTCATAAACTATTGCTATATTCAATAAGAAAAATAAGACTCATAGATATTGAGCCTGAGAAACCATATGCAAGATCATGATTTACTCTCTGATCAGTTTATGTGAATTATAAAGACAGAAACATCCAATTGATTGTGACGGAAGTCAGGATAAAGATCACTCTTGGCAATGGAGCAAAAAAAATGACCGGGCCATATTCAAGTCTCTGTGCTAAGAAGCCTGGGTCATAATCCCACAAGTATATGCAAGTTGTAAAATTTGTTGAACTGTACTTTTATGGTTTATGCATTCTCAGTATATATAATATATTTCAATAAACATTGCCTTAAAAAAGTAATCTTCAACTTTGTAGGGTAGAGTTTAAGTAATGTTACTCAACTTTTAACTTGAATTAAATTTATACACACTTTAAAATTTATAGTTAATGCTAGTAATTAAAATGTTATTTATTAATGTATTTACTTATATCTTAAATGCTGGAATCAAGACTTGTGCTACTAGAAATAGATGAGAGAATACATGATGTGACTACAAATTATTCAGTTATGACAATGAGAAATTTCTAGTCAGCCTGAACCTTGATGCTGGCAGTAATATCATGCAATTCACTTTAAGTTTCCCCAAAGTGCACTGTATTTTTGGTCACATAGGTAGTACAACATATTAATTTTATTCTTTTTTCCCCCCAAATAAAAACAATATGTGTCTAAAAAGTTTTCCATGTCAATACATGTAAGGCATTCAAGTTGAGTATATGCAAATTTAATTTAATTTCAACATTAAATTTGAGTTTAAGATTTTTATAATTCTGATTAGTTTATCTATCAAGTAAGCATATCTCTAACCAAAACATGTTACTTGATGAATTTTCATCAAATATCCATAAAACATCTTTAATTTGGGTTATCACTTTTTAGAAGTATTGTTTTCTATTCTATGTTGGTCTGACAGCTAAGAGATAAGAGAAAGGATTTATTTAATTTCTAGAACACTTTAATAGTCCATTTATGTTTATTTTTGACACTTGCTAATAAGTAAACTGCACTTCAATGAACTTGTTTTAAGAAACTTTTTCCTAACTTATGAGTAATTCTCTAAGTGTTCTAGAATTTAGAGAGTTCACAAATCATTCATCCATAATAATTCACAGGAGTACATTAAACTATAATTATGACATCCTTTATAGGTTGAAAAAAATAAAGTATTTAACCTAATTCTAACTATACAAATGGCTGTCTGGAAAGTACCCAGCCATGTAATATAAAAAATAGAGGCATTCATTACTAGAGTTTTTCTGAACAGCCTTCATACTTCCTTGTCCTTGCACATAGGCTTTAAACTTTAGGAATAAAAATCTTAAAATTTCTTAAAATTTATTATGTTCTTACAAAGTTATATCAAATTAAAAAAAATTAATTTGTTACTTTACATAGCAGACTCTAACATATTTTTATGCATGCATTTTTGAATACAGATTTTAAGTAATAAAAAAAACTAGATTTTAAAAAATTTCTGGCCTAATCAACAAAAAAGTCAATGTGGACATGAACATTTTTCAGATAACTGAACCATAAATAACTAAACATCAAATTGTTAAATTTTTTATTTTTAATGGTCATAAGGATGAACTACAAGGGCTGTCCAGAAAAAAATCCAGCCATAAATTCCTTTATTTTTTATATTCCATGGCTGAATACTTTCCAGACAGTCCTCATACTTCAAAAATCATCCTGCCTTCTTAGAGACTGATGTGTACAATTTGGCCATTTCTAGGTGTCTTAGACATCTCAGGCTGCTATAAAAAAAAATACCATAGATTGGGTGGTTTAATAAACAATAGGCCTTTATTTCTCACTGTTCTAGAGGTTGGAAGTCCAAGATCAGGATGCCAGCACAGTCACATTTTGATTAAAACCCTCTTGCAGGATGCAGACTGGTGACTTCGTTTTTCGTATCCTCGCATGGCAGAGATCAGGGAAGCAAGCTCTCCTGTGACTCTTATAGGGCCACTAAACTCATTTTATGAAGATTCTACCCTCATGACCTCATCTGATTTGAATTCTCAAATATTCTACTTCCTGATATCATTAATTTGAGGGTTGAGTTTTAACATCTGAATTTTTGAGGACACAAATCTTGAGTTCATGACACTAGATGACCCCTAAATGGGATAGCATTGTTCCATATGTTGTCTAATCTGGTCTCTATTGGAATGAACCATGGCATATCTTTTCACCAGTCTGTCTTATTTTACTTGAACTAAATATTGGTAGTATACATTTTTTCCATTTAGAGCATTTGTAATAATATATTGGGAAGTATTTAATCTAAATATTATCAAATTAAATATATAAACATTTATTAAATACTCTGTATATGCCAAATATCATGCTAAGGCTTAGAGATATAAAGATGAATTAAAAGGACCCTAATCTAAAGAGCACATGGTTATGATGATCAAGTAAATTATAATAAAGCATGAATTCTACGAGGGTGGGCTGATAAATTTTGCTTTCACTTAAATGGAAAATGAATGAAAAAATGTATTTTAATAAAATAAGAAAAGAAATACATCATTTATTTTCAAAGCTGCATAATGGTTTTTTGAGAAAAATCACCTCACACTTCAGCACATTTCCACAAACACTGCACTGGTTTTTTAAAACCATCCTAAAAAAAAAAAAAATTGATGTCTCATTTTTCAAACCATTTTATCACTTCAGACTTCCTCTCTTTATCAGGGATGAAGTGCTAGCCCTTCAAGTATTCCTCAGTTTTGGGATCAGGTGGAACTCACTAGGAGCCAGGTCTGTGTAATACAGTGGGTGCGGCAGCTCTGAGAAATCCAGGCATTGAATTGCATCTCTTGTTGCTGCCCTTGTGTGAGGACTGGCGTTGTTGTGTTGAAGAAGTGTTTCATTTCTTATTCCAATCCATTTGATTCTTCTTTTTAATGCACTAAGAATTTCAATTTAATATTCAGAGTTTATTGTTGTTCCTTTTTCAAGAAAGTCTGTAAGAACAACACGTTCAGAATGCCAAAAAACCATCAACATGACCTTCCCAGCGGAGGCCCGAGTTTTGGATTTTTTTTTTTTTTTTGGCTGAGGTGATCCTTTATGGTGGTATTTCATGGACCACCTTATGTTCTCAGGGTTATAATGATGGATCCAAGTTTCATCACCTGTCATGATCTTCTTTAATAAGTCCTCACTTTCCTTTTCAAAAATTTCAAAAAAATAGGTGGAACTTTTTTCCATGTTAAGAATTCAGTAATAGCACACTGTTTGAACTGAATGTCTGAACATTTTTCCATGTGCACTAGTTGAAAAATGTAAGCATCTGAGTACAAGGTCAAGAATGATGGAGGGGAGATACCCAGTGACTACACAGAACCAGTTATATCCAGATATGGTTAATGTAATAAAAACAATTAAAGTGGAGTATAATACAGAAAGGTACTAAGTACAAGTGATGGTAAAAAACAGAGTGATGTACCATGTGGAAAGAGAAAACATTTCTGCTGGGGTTTTTTATCCTAAGTTTAGACTTTAAACTTTAGAGTCATGACATTTTAAGGATTCATAAAATCAGTCCAGTAAATTATGATCAGTATTTTAAAAATAAATATATGGATAGAAATTATGAGATCTATCACATGTAGTAAAATTAAAGGTTTTTACTTGAAACTTGTTTTCTTCAAATATACAGACTATATACAGACATACAGGCACATTTGTGTTCTTGGCTAGTCTTTCAAATATGCATCTCATTGGGAGTCAACATCTAAAAAATTTTAAAAGTATCTCTTCACGTTACTGGAATAAGAAATAGCAGCTATAAAACATAGATAATTAAATATAGATAGGTTGGTTTGTCTGAATTTTAGAGTATGTGTTAGCGAAAAAATGGAAGGAAGATGTATGTAGAAGCCCCACAATGTGATGTTTTAAATGCTCTTTAATGAATTACACTTTTAGAATTTGTTTTTTTTTTCACTAGAACATAGGGTATAAATTTTATGGAATAACAAAATTTTTTGCTTGATACCAGTACATGGGAAAATACATTAATTGTAAAACTAACCATTATTCTCCCTATGGAAACTTGTTGCTCTTGTATCTCATACTCTTTCTTCTCTTCTTTGTTGGTTAGTATTTGATACATATTTTTACTATTGTTTTATTTCCAAATTAAAAAAACATATTAGCTATATTCTATCTTGGCAAACATTTTTCTATTTGTGCTTATTTTAAACATTATTTTCCTTTCCTTTGCTTCCTTGTACCTTTTACCTTTCTCTCCTTCCTTTCCTAACATAGCTCCAATATTTTTAACTTCCTGCATTTTAGTTCTGGACTTTTATGGAAATATACTATTATTATTAGATAGGCAGCAAATTTTAGTAATTTACTTTTGCTTTTTATATGTATTAATTTTTCTTCTGGATTTATTTATTTTTTTCTTGGATAGCTTCTTTTAGTAATCATTTTGGAAAGGACCTCTGCATAATAAATTTTCTGAATCTCATATATAAGGTCAGACAATTAATTTTGTGAACTCATCCTAGAAAAAGTGCTACATACTTCATGCTGAATATCACTATGGTCACCTTTGAAGTACTCCCCTTGAAAAGCTATGCACTGACACCAGCACCTAGCCCACCCTTCAAAGCAATTTTGGAACTCTGTGGAATGGCCATTGGAGCTGTCCAAGTAGTCAAAATTTGACATTAAGTTTGCAAACTTGTGATCATGTGCTTACTTTGACAGCACTGTACAAACTACTCAGTCAGGTGTCATAACCTTGGCAAATTGTTTGTACAGTGCTGCCAACGTAAGTGCATGGTGGCAAGTTCATGAACTTATTTGTCAGATTTAAAGCATAATGACAGCTCTGATGGCCATTCCAGAAAAAGAGTTCCAAAATTGCTTTGAAGGGTGGACTAGGAGCTGGGATCAGTGTGCAGCTTCTCAAGGGGATTACTTCAAAGGTGACCGTAGTGATATTCAGCAATGAGGTATGTAGCACTTTTTCTAGGATGAGTCAAAATTAATTGCCCAACCTTGTATGTCTGAAAATAAACACTTATATTTAAATATTATTTTAAATGGAAATAGACTTATTTTCACAGTATGTTTTCAACTGTTATGCCATTGTTTGATTGTCTACAATTTTGTAAGAAATCAGGTATCAATCTTATGCTAATTAACTGTAGGTATTTTAGCAATTTCTTTGATATTTTATATAAGCTTTACTTTACCCTTGATTTCATGAAATTTCACTCTTATGTCTAGAAAGGGCTGCTTTTAACTAATTTTTTTTCTCATACTAGAATGTGCCTTTTGAATATATGGGCTGTGAAAACATAGCATGTTCTAGTTCTAGGACAAATATTTTCTTTTTTATTTCTTTCTGAACCTTCTATTAATAAAATACATATTAAACTTTAGCATTTATTCTTTATTTTTCCAGTTTTTTATATTTTTCATTTCTCTCTTCATTTCAACTTCAAATAAGGCAAAAGAACTCTATTTCCTAACTTGCTGATTGGATCTTTGTCTATACCTATGTGCTGAGTATCTATTTTTTCACTTTAGTTATTTTGCTTATCATTTCTAATATTTTTTCTTTTTTTTTCATTTCTAATATTTTCAATTGTTTCTTGTGAACAGGACTTGGAACAGTCAGTTTGTCATCATAATTTTTGGATTGCTTCACATATAAGTACCTCCACTGTGCTTCAGTAAGGTCATAATCTGGATAAAGTTATCATCTAAAATTCAAAAGGATAAAAATATTAAAATGTATAATCCTATTCTAACAACTTTCAACTGCTTAACTCTCACTCCCTCTGCACATGTACCTTGATTTTAAAGATATCTCTTGGGTGAATTTTTTTTTTCTATCTTTTCATCTTGGTCTCTCTTTTACATTATTGAACTTTACAACCAGAAAGATGTTTTAACAAATCTCTTTAGAAACCAAGAGATAAATGTAATAATCTCCAATTCTTGATAAAATATATAGTTAAATAGTGAGTGAACATAAAAATTCCTGTTTATAAAACTGGAAAAACTCATAAAAGGTGACTGTTCCATATCATTTTCCATATATGCCAATCAGAAATCAGTGAATTATTTTTCTGGCAAGGCAATGATTCATTTATCAAAATATCTACTTGGCTCTAGTCCTGTTCACTAGAAGACTCTTCATTTCTGGGTCCACACCACTTTATCAAGGCACTTCCTACTGTTACAATTATGGGAGTGTGAAAAGTGTCATTGGAATTATGCAATAGTACTTTAACAATAAGATCTATTCAATTTCTGAGAGAATTATGGTCTATTTTGTTTTTAGTTTAGTTTCTTAGGAAACTCTGTGGACTGATAACTAAAGTTGGAAATCTCATGGAGTAATCCGTGCTGGAGTTAGTACATGGAAAGATGATTGTCTTTAAATGTCTTCATTTTTTTCCATATTTATATTTGTTTCATTTTTTATGTGTTTGTAAACAGAAAAGTGTGAATATATCTATATAGATATATAGATAGGTATATGTCAATGTACCTCTATATCTATAGAGGTATATAGATATAAAGATATATAGATATCTATGCCTACTATTGTAATTTTCATAGTTTTCAAATTAGTCTCCAAGATAATAGATATTGCACATGATTTTCACATTTGCTTATATTCATAAAATATTTAGTCTTTCTAAATATTTTTATTTTTGTTTGTATACTTTTGCTTTTTGGATTAGATTTGCTGTAAAAAGCATATATGCACTATATAGAATAAAAAGTTCTTTAATTCAGTGATATTACCTTTATTCCTTTTTTATTAACAATTATATTTATATCTATATATCATTTAACATTGCTTAACTCTAGTTCAATTACACTTGTTTAAATACAGTATTGAAACTAAGTTTAATTTTAGTTATGGTTATTACTATTTTTGTTTAATAATAACAATAATTAAAGACTGCATTTGTCTCTCAGTACAGTTTGGGGGAAGTTTGTAATCTTTGTCAGGTTTAGTTCTTATTATTATAATCTTAAAACTGCAATTTACATTAGATTTATATTTTGAATTTGAATCTTAGCTCATGTGTTATCATGGTTTTTTGCTTAAAAACAAAAATCATTAAATATTACATATTTTTTCTGAGAGTACATTGTTTTGAAAAATTCTGTACATTTTGATGTTGTGTTCTCCTTGCTGTTTATCTTTAAGAATTCTGTAATTAATATTTGAATTTAACTCATTGATCAGACATTAGATGGTATTTTTCTCCTAAATAATATTTTTCTTTTCTGTTCATACTTTTGTTATCAATTTTTGTTGTTTACATTAGTTTTGATTTTCAAATTCAATTGACTTTATGTAAGTATTCTAAATATACAGGAATATTTTAACTCTCTGTCTTAGAGATAGTTTGATATATTTTTATTTAATAAGACATATATTTTCTTACTCATATGATCTAAATTCTTAGTAATTCTTGATGCTTAATCTGTAAAGTACTAAACAAGCAAGTTATCCTCAATCTTATACTGCAGCTAACCTTTTTCCTGTATTTATTACCTCCTTATGTATATCTATAGTGAAGTCCATATGCATTGACTTCTTTATTGATTGATTTGTTGATTTGTTATTTTAAACCAATGGTTCTCAGCAGTAGTAACTTCATGGTGGACTGCTTCATAGAATTTTTCACTTGCACATAGTAGTACTGCAATTCTTTATTTTTTTTTCCTTCCTATTGTTTAAAATCTCATGGGAATTCTTAGCTATTCTTTAAATTACTGCTCTTAAATTAGTGACTAGGTTTACATGAGTATTCAAAGAGACACATCAGCAAATTAGTAACATTATCTTTACTGGGGAATAATAGAAAAATGAGGCTAGGAGACTCAAAAGCTTCTAAACTGAGTTTTCAAAGTTTTAGGAACTTTGAGAAGAAGACACATGTAGTTAGTAAGTAATAAATAATATTGGAACTAACTTGTTGTTTAGAAAGGTTGTATGAGATCTCAATGTACATAAATTTATTCAAGCATTTGAAGGAAACAGGATATCTTGCAATGCCTCAATGAGGAAGTCCTTGGACAGACACCAGAGGCTATACATGCATGATGCTATGGCACCTTCTCAATAGCCTCTGGAAAGGGTAAATTAAAATCTAAATAAGAAAACAAAAGCAGACTTTTCCTTGATGCAGAAAGGAAAAGAGATTCCCCACCCTTTTCCTATAGCATTTACTTTAGAAAACTTGTAACTGTAACTCTGCCCAGCTGAGATGTATGTACAGGCATGATTACACTTCATTTTATCGTACTTCACAGTTGTTGCTTTTTATTTTTTTACAAATTAAAGCAAAGACCTTTTACCAGCACAAAGATTACAATTCACTTTATTGCAAAACTCTTTATCACGTAGCTAGAATCTAACCTGCATATCTTCAAGGTATGTCAGTAAATCTTTTAAAATGTTAAATAAAAGCATTTTGTCAACTTTATAATTGGGGAATTCTCAAGGAGAGCCATCTTTTGGAAGTGTCATTATCAAGGAAGATAGCATCACCATCTCTCCATCCCTCTGAGAGTTGAATGTAGGTCACGAGACTCCAGAATTTACCTACCTTCATGGAAATATGAGCAAAAATTTTTGTTGTTTCTTTAGATGTAGACAATTAGCAAACACAAACAGCCAGCCCAATTGTCAGGCAAACTTAAGATGAACTATGTGTAACAAATGGTGCTGTCAAGTCCTCTTACTTGAGGACTAGTTATTGTATCTCTTAAGAACATGTTATGTAATTGTTTGTACCTGGTTATAAGGGTGAGATTTAGTTCTGTGTTTGCAAATTCTTCAGCAGTTGCCTGTGATACATTACATTCTGGTTTAAGGTTTACTCAATAATAAAGCTGTTTCTTTCTCTTCTAGTCTAGAGTGATTTTTCTGGATTGGCAGAATTTATTTTTAATATATTCATAATATTTTTTTCAACAATTCACAGACCTATCAGGTAGTGATAGGAAAGTCAAATTTCAACCAGATACTTCTAGAGCCAGTTTAGTTTTTGGGAAATGGACTGCAACAACTGGTTTGATTTCAGAGTGACTAGGATCCCCAGCTGGACTAGCAGAGTTATTTGGCCATTTGCCCATGATGTTCCAGACTGATGTGTGTAGAAAATAGTCTAGTACTTTCTTCAGAGGTGGAAAAGAGGGGTAGCCTGTGGCTGTTGGCTATAAGTAACTTTCTGTCCTCAAATTAATGATATGAATAATCTTTTTGCTGGAGGAGATTTAACCGTAATAGTCTATGCTTGTTCTTGGAGAAGTCACCCATTCTCCAGTTTAAAGGCTTGTAAGAAAAGATTGTGATGCAGTCAAACTCTGAGTTGCAATACTTACAAAATCTCCAAGATAAATTTTTTACCCTGTTTTAAAAAAGAAAAGACAGAAGATGCTGGGCTTTCCATGAAAGGAATACTTGGAGGCAAAGAACACACATAAATATATTTTTAGGACCTACCAGTCTTCACTTCTGCTTAGCCAAAAGTGGAGAGAGGTAAGTCCAGAAGAGCAATAAGAAAGAAAAATTAGTTTTATATTCTGAAAGTATGGGCATATGAGAAGCTTCCAGAACTGGGAGCAAAGCATGGAATTAGGAGAAAAGAAGACAAATTGTTAAGATTCAGTAGATAAGCGTAATATTTCAGCCATATCCTGGGTTTAGGTGGAGAAAACAAAAATGTGCCCAAGGTAATACACAACCTTTTCCCTGTAATTCTACTTACTACAAACTCAGCCTCTTTTCTATGAAGGCTGGAGTTTCTAGCAGTTGAAGACAGACCCTTTGTCTAAATTTTAGAAGACAGAACTCTACAACATTACAGCATAAAACTATGCAGACACAATTTTTTAGTTCTGAGAAATATAGGAAGAGCCCACTATATATAGCATGACTTTGTTGATAATATCCTCAAAGTTAAACATTAGTGGATTTCAAAGAACTTGATTTTTTTTATCCTGGCATCAGTATAAATTTCTCTTCAGAGATTTCCAGCTCCATTGTGTGTGTCTCAAATTGCTGTCAGTTTTCTCCTGAGCATATCACAATCTTTTCATAAATATCTTAACCTGGGTTTACCTGCCAAAGTAGCAACAATACTCTGAGAGAAAACACCCCAAGGGCTAAACATGAAAATAAGAGGATGTGGAGCTCCCTTATTTTTTTGTCTTGTCAGCTTTAACTGACAGATAAAGCTGGCAGATAATGTTCATTGTAGGTCCATTATTTCTCATCTACATCTGAAAGTATACCAGAGCATTCTGAAAAGAAATTAAGGTCATCTGTCAGTGACCCAATTGAATTGCAATGCACATCATTTTTATCTTAGTATAGCAAGCATTAAAAACAAAAACAAAAAAACTGAAAAATAAAAAACACTTCACAATGTATTTGTGCTCTTTAGTTACAAGCAGCAGAAAATTAGAATTGAACATAAGTGTATTTTTCAGATAGACAAAAATGAAACAAAGTATGGATTCTCTGAAGGGTCAGTGTGAGAAACTTTTCTGTTTTTAATTAGTGTAAGGGACCAAGATTGTGAAAGCAGTTATTAATCTGTTAAATGAAGTGATTAAAAAAAAAAACAAATGGAAAAGCAGTATGTATTCAGCATGAAGCAGAAACAACTGTAAGTTATTTAGACCTACTACATAATTTTGCTACAACATGCCCAACAATTTAATATTGATATGTATAATGGGGCAAAATTATGCAAATAGGCAACAAGAAAATAGGCATAGAAAAACAGACAGGTCTGACTTACTTTAGAACACATTTGTTGACAAAATAAGACCTGTGTGCCAAATATGGCTAGCCATTTGTTTTTGTAAATAAAGATTTATTGGAACTTAGCTATGTTTATTCTTCAGAATTTCTCAATGGTTGTTCTCAAGCTACAACAGCAATGTTGAACAGTAGTTGCAATAAAGATCGTAGTGCTTATAAAGCCAAAAAATATGCTAGCTAGCATTCATAAAAAATTTGCTAACATTTGCTATAAGGATATTAAAAAAATACATCTTGATCAAGAAATTAAGTATTAATAATTTAAGTTCTTAATAAATGTTTGCTTAATTAACGATTATGACCACATCCTGAGAGCTTCCCGACTACGGCAGAAAACTTTCATGGGTGCTAACACGTGTACTGATATGGTTTTGCATTATACTTACTTAATTCTATGAATAGAAAAATACAGCATGCCAAAGCCATTTTGAAAAGGGAATTGCATATTTTAGAATAAGTCAATAAAGAACTGATAATTGTAAAAGTAACATATGCACATGTTAAAATATTCAAATAATAAAAAGGTATAATTAAAAGTAAAGTTCTTTGGGTCCTTACTTAGTGATCTACTCCCTAAAATAACAATTGTTAATTTCTCTTTTTATTTATATAGCTATACATTGTAATGACAAATATATTTATTTCTAAAATTCTTTGCTATCAATGTAAACAGTTTCTATTCTCCCTTTTTTGAAAATGGTTCTATAATAGACTTACTATTTCTTTTACAATCTATCCCACTATCTCTTTTATTGTATATTACTTGTGCTTGTTTTACATATCCTTATTTATAATATTTTTAAACAGATTTATTAAAGTCTAACTGACATGTGGTATTTTAATTATTTGCAATAAATATAAATTTTATCTTGTAATTTGCTGTTAAGTTGGTGAAAAAATTGAGAATCAATAGAATACAATATTATAATTATGTAAATACTTTTACTAAAGAAGAATCTTCTAGTATCCAGCTATTAACACCAATTCGAAAACATATATAGTAGTTTCTGTTGTTTTTTTTTTAATTCTAGGTTCTCAAAATTCTAGGCTTCCTTTTCCGGTTTTTTAAAAATTTATTTTTCAGTACTTGAAAATTCATACAAATCTACACATATGTTTACTTTGTTTTTAAACTTTATAAAAAGATTGATCAGGCAAAAAATTCTGGTTTCAATATAATTTGTTATCAGAACTAGTATTCAGCTCTGCTGAATAGAAGTCTGCTACCAATTTGAAACTTATTCTTTTAGAAAATTTTATTTTTCTCATGAAAAATATTGTTTCTTCCTTGGAAGAAATCCAAGATGGCAGAGTAGGTAAGCACTGTGCCTGCTTTGTGTAACGAACACATACACTACAAATGCCCCCAAAAGCTCTTTACTACCACCCAACAACCAGTTCCAGGAACGGAGTTAAATAGCTATTAAGATTTCTTTATTTTTATGTAACATTTTGGTTAGTACAATATTCCTCAAGAATCAGAAAATCTCGTCTGTAGATCAGTTCTGATACCCTGTAGCCCCCATCCATAATAATATGACTGTGCTATATACTTACCACATAAAAGACTAACGTGCAATGATTCATCCATATCCTCGATAGTTCTGGAATTAAGGGCATTGCTTTACAAATGACTGCCTGAGGTTAAAGGAATTGTTTATAGTCATAGGAGAAAACAGGCTGGGTATCAAATGAAAGGATGTTTTAAAATTTTGTTAGATTAATAAATTTTATTTTTTAAAGCAAATAAATAAATAAATAAATAAAATTATACCTAAATTATTCAACCTGGAGAACCATCTGAAGTCTAGCTGAACAGTTTTATAACTAAGAATACAAAGAAGAGGAGGCCATGTTGAGACTGGTAGGAGAGGCACATACATGAAATGAGCCAAACCTCCAGTGGCAGTAGAGAATCAGGAGAGATATCTCAGTACTGGTCTGGGGATGAGGAGCCCCCAACATTTTAATGTAAAAACCAATTAAAAAACTCCAACATCTGATTGAGACAGAAGGCTGCAGGAAACCCAAATAACCTCTTAAAATGCCTGTGTAGACTCAGTCACATGTGAATATTTATCCTGGGCTCCAGCAGAAAGAGAGTGACTCAGGGACACTGGGGAAATACAGGGAGCAGGCTGAAGTGTGTGGCTTTGGGGAGAGTGCCAGAGGACAGTTGGCAGTTTTTCTGGGTGGGTCCTCTTCCCATGCAGCCAGCTGATAGGTGCTATCTTACCTGTGTTGCACCTGTACCCACATGGCCAATTCTGAACCTGATTGATCTAGTGAGCTCTACTCTCTCCACCCTGTTGACTCACTGGGACCTTGTGCCACCCAACTCCACCAAAGTCAGAGCCACTTTCTCTGGCGAGAAGCCAACCCTGCCTATATTGCAGTCTTTCTTGGAAAACTATGGAAGTCTGCAGGCCCCAGGCAGGCAGCGACCAGCATCAATGTGCTCTGAGACTTGCTGAATAGCTCTAGGCACAGCATTGGCACCAAACCAGCATCTATAGGAGCATCCAGCACAAGTGACCAGAGAGAAAAATGTCAGGGTCCCATTAGGCACCTACTACAGAAGGCTATTCAGCAATACTGGGAGACCTAGCAGATCTGCCTCATACATAGAAATAAACACAGACATCCAACAATGAGGAAATGAAGAAATAAGTCTCAAATAAAAGAACAGCAGAAAATTACAGAAGAAGAACTAAAGGAGATGGAGGCAATCAATCAATCAGATATGGAGCTCAAAACGGTGGTTATAAGGATGCTCAAGGAACATAGTGAAAACTTCAACAGAGAGCTAGTAAGCATAAAAGACATAATAAGCATAAAAAAGAACCAGTGAGAAATGAATACAATAACTGAAATTCAGAACACAGTGGGAGGAATCACCAGCAGACTAGATGGAGCAGAGGATCAAATCAGTGAATTGGAAGACAAGGTAGCAGAACACATCCAGTAAGAACAGCAAAATGAAAAAAGAGTCCAAAATAGTGAGGATAGTTTAAGAAGCCTCTGGGACAACATCAAGCATAACAACATTTACATCATAAGAATACCAGAAGAAGAAGAGAAAAAGTAAGGAATTGAGAATATATTCAAAGAAATAGTGACTGAAAACTTCCCTAACATTGCAAAAGAAATAGATATATGGGCTCAGGAAACACAGAGACTCACAAACAATATGAGCCCAAACAGGTCCACACAAAATCATTATAATTAAAATGGCAAAGGTTAAAGACAAAGAGAGAATCCTGAAGCTGCAAGAGAAAAGTAGCTAGTAACTTATAAAGGTGCTCCTATAAGACTATTAACTGATTTCTCAACAGAAACTTTGCAGACCAGAGGGAGTGGCAGAAAGCACTCAACATGATGAAAAGGAAGGATCTACAACCAAGACTACTCTACCCAGCAAAGCTATTATTCAAAATCGGAGGACAAATAAAGAGCTTCCTAGACAAGAAAAAGCCATAGGAGTTCATCACCACAAAACCGGTATTATGAAGAATGTTGTACTACTTTAAAATGGGGGGGGGGGGAAGCAAAGTTATGAATAATAAAATGGCAATCACTACATATCTATAAACCATTATCTTTAATTTAAATGGATTAAAAGCTCCAGTCAAAAGCATAGAGTATTGTACTGAGTGGAGTGTCAAACAGTGAAAAAGATGTGTAATTTGATTTCATTTATATGTGAAATATAAAAAAAATAAAACAGAAACGAACTCAGATACAGAAAACATTTGGATGTTTGTCAGATGGGAGTGGGGTTGGGGTGTGGGGAAAAAAGGGAAGGGGTTAAGAAGTACAAATTAGTTTTTACAATGTAGTTAAGGGAATGTAGGGTATAGTATAAGGAATATAGTAAATAATATTGTAATAACTGTATGGTGTCAGGTACTAGATTCATTGAGGTGATATTTGAGAGAGAGTTAGGGGCAAAGTGAAAGGGTGAAGGGATTAAGAAGTACAAATTGGTAGTTACAAAACAGTCAAGGGGATATAAAGTAAAGCATAAGAAATATAGTCAATAATATGTAATAACTATGTATAGTGCCAGGTGGGTATTAGATTAGTCAGAGGTATCACTTCTTAAATTACATAAATGTTTAACCACTATTCTGTACACCTAAAATTAATATAACATAATAGTGAATGTAAAAAAAAAAAAAGGAGGTGGTACATATATGAGGTCTGACAATTAAGTTTGCAAACTTGTCTCCATATGCTTACATTCACAGCACTGTACAAACAACTTGGTAAGGTTTAATAACCTTGGTATATCTGTGTCACCCAGCTGTGTTTGTGTCAACATGTCATGGTGTCTTGCTGGATTACATTCATTATTGGTGTTGCGTGCTTTTGCAAAAATGTCTGAGCTTGAATTAGAGGAACAAACAAACATTACATTTCTTGTTAAACCTGGCAAGAGTGGAAGTAAAGTCAGGGACAGGTTAATCCAAGTTTATGGGGATAATGCCATGAAGAAAATGGCAATTTACAAATGGATTAAATGTTTTTCTGAAGGGACAGAAAGCGTCACTGATGAAGAGAGGTCAGGACAACCAGTAACGGGCAAAATTGATGGAAACACTGAAAAACTTCATCAAATTGTATGTCAAAATCTTTGGCTGACTTTGAAAAATATAGTGGACCATGTAAACAGAAGAACAGGAAAATCTTTACTAAAAATCTTGGCATGAAAAAGGTGTGTGCAAAAATGATCCCTCACTGATGGACAAAAGCAAAGGAGAGTAGAAGTTGGGCAAGACATTTTGGAGAGGCACGACAATGTTTTTGGCCATGTTAAAACTGGTGATGAAACATGGTTATACCAATAAAACCCTGAAACAAAGTGTCAAAGAGCACAATGGAAGTCAGCCAATTCTCCACAACCAAAAATGTTCTGTCAGAACATCAAGAGTCAAAACAATCTGGCTCACCTATTTTTTTTTTTTTATATCAGAGGGATTGTTCATTATGAATTTTTACTAACTGGACAGTCAACCACGTTTATTGTTCAGAAGTGCTGAAAAAGCTTCATGAAAAATTTAGACCATCAGTTCCCAAGCAATGGTACACATACTCCCAAAAGGGTACCTGCTGAGAGCAGGGGTGCATGATAAATAATCAGTAATGGCAAAAAATCAAGTAAAGTAAAAAAATGCAAAACATTAATTATGGAACAATAAATATTAAGTTTGAATCACTGTTAATGAAGACACTTCAAAATTAGATCATATTAGTGAATGAATATTGGTGAAGGCATGGCTATGAACCCTACCCCCCAAACTGCTTTTTTACTAATCATTACACAAAGTTTCAGAGTAATTCATTTGTAACATTTCTAAAAGTTCCCCAAACATATAAATACATCTGTAGCCAGGCTATTTTATCAATTTAGCTATTGACTAAGTAAAAGTAAGAGCATTGTCTTTAATTGTGATTTTTTTCTAGTAGTTTTTTAAAATATTGATCATCATTGTCAATATTTAATTAACTGTTACAAATATAGTAAAATTAAATGTGTGATTTGTACTTTTAGTTTAATAATTTTTCTTTTCTAGCTTATTACCTCATTTTTATTATTTTATGTTTAGATAGGCATGAACAAAAATGTCAGTATTTAGAAACAGCTGTTTTAAAAACAAGAGGTACAATTTATAGAAATGGATTTAAAAGGGGTACACAAGTGGAGAAAGGTGGGCAACCAATGAATTAGACTAAAATGACCTGAACTTTTTGCCACCTCATGCCTCTTGCATCAAGATAATGCACCAGCTCACATGGCACAGTCTGTGAGGAATTTTAAAGCCAGTACACAAATAACTGTATTGAAACACCCTTCCTCCTCATCTGATCTGGCCCCCAATGGTTTTTTTCATACCCAAAGATAAAAGAAATATTGAAAGGAAGACATTTTGATGACATTAAGAACATCAAGAGTAATATAATAAAGCTCTGATGAGCATTCTAGAAAAAGAGTTCCAAAATTGCTTTGAAGAGTGGACTAGGTGCTGGCATTGGTGCATAGCTTCCCAAGGGCAATAATTCACAGGTAACCATAATGATATTCAGCAATAAGGTATGTAGCACTTTTTGTAGGTTGAGTTCACAAACTTAATTATCAGTCCTTCATATATGGTGGAATATTACTCAGCCATAAAAAGAATGAAATCTTGCCATCTGCATCATCCTGGTTGGACCTAGAGAGTATTATGCTGAGTGTAGTAAGCCAGAGAGAGAAAGGCAAATGTCATGTGATTTTGCTTACTTGTGGAATCTAAAGAACGAAGTAAACAAACTGACAAACTAGAAACAGACTCATAGATACAGAGAACATTTTGGTGGTTGTTAAATGAAAGGGAAATTGAAGGGGTGGGTGAAAAAGAGGAAGAGATTAAGCAGTATAAATTCAAAGTAACAGAGTGTAAAGTACTATATAGAGCATAGCATCAATAACAATTGTATTATATTATAATAACTATTTATGATGTCAAATGGGTACCAGATTTATTGAGGTGATAACTTTGTAAATTATATAATGATGCATTATTATGTTTTACACCTGAAACTAATGTTGTATGTCATATGTAATTGACAATAAAAAAATTATAAAAAACATTGTTTTTTTCTTAAAGATTAGAATTAAAATTTCATGGCATTTTATTGAAGTGTGGTGCTCTGGTTATTTATTCTCCTTGTGTATGTGAGCCCTTTTAAGTCAATCTTTTTTTCTAGCTTTGAGAACTTTTTCTTAAATCTTTCCAGAGCTTGCTGAAACTACCCTTAGCAGATGTGAGCCTCAATGACTCAGTGTTGGAATCCATGTATATTAGCTTTTCTCTTATATTTTTTATTTATACATTTATACTCTATGTTCTGGTGGAGACTTTTGAGATTACCCTTTTATCACCAACCTGTTTCTCATTTCTGACTATTTTATTATATTAGTTCAGTAATTATATATATTATTTTTTGCATGTTTCATTCTCTGCTGTTTTTTCCTAATATTCTGTGCCTCTTTTATAGATATATTATC
Organism: Lyroderma lyra; assembly: GCA_004026885.1. Taxonomy (NCBI): domain Eukaryota; kingdom Metazoa; phylum Chordata; class Mammalia; order Chiroptera; family Megadermatidae; genus Lyroderma; species Lyroderma lyra. The sequence continues at coordinate 60,584 of PVJL010002211.1, read as the reverse complement.
CTGTGAAATATCTCTGACATGAGTAATATAAATGAATTAAAAGTTCATTTATCTTTTTCATCTTGGGAGTTAGTTCTGTTTATTCATATTAATCCCTCTTTCTCTCTTATTTAAATATTCAAATAACTATATTGATTAATAGAAGTGGCTGATACTGTTTCATCTATAAAAGATTAGGATTTCATTCTCAACAGGTCTCCTCCTTGAGTTAGGTGAGTGAATGACTGTCAATTGGCATAAGCTAACAGATGATGTTAAATGGTTGGATTCTCTTTTAAGCATTTGGTAGGATATATACAGGCAGGTTTGTTTTTTGATGTTGTTTTGTTGCTGTTGCTGTTGTTGTTGTTGTTGTTGTTGTTGTTTTCCTCCCACTGTTGCCAAAGTGAGGAATGCTGTTATTTTGACAGCAGAGATATTTTTTGCTCTTGGATAGGGAATAGAATTTCATTTTCTTCTTTCTTTCTATTTCATTTCTTCCTTTTCCCCAGGTACCCATAGTAGTAAACTTGGGCAGTAAACTTCTCATGTTCTCTAAGAATAATTGCCTGAGCCCTGGAGTGGGCAGTTGAAAGAAAGGATGACCTGAGTGACTTAAGTTGTTTCTGCTCAGCTCTTCAGTTATTTATCTTTCTGTTTGCTCAGTGATGCACAATTGCTCTTCAATGTGTTGACTCTGACCTTAAAGCATCTTCTAGAGATTGCTGGAAATAATTTATGTCAAACTATAATTGCCTCTGTGACTGCATCTTTAGTATACCAACTCATTTAATCTTTACAACAACCTTTGTTCTTGGTACTAGTATTATCCTTATTTTAAAACTAAGTAGATTGAGACACTAGTTGTTCACCTATGATTGTCATACAACAAGTAAATAGCAGAGACATAATTTGATATTTTAGTGCATGACCTAAAATAAGTAAATAGAAGTGTTTGCTATTATTATTGTTAAAATGACTTAAGCATATGTCATTCTTTTCTAAAAATCATGCAATTTTTAAAGTATTTTTTATACATAAGTATTTTTAAGAGAGACTATATCAATATAGACCATTACTTATGTCTATAGTCTTTATTGCATATGCTGAACTGTACAATATTACACTAGCCATATATGCATATTTAAATGTGTATTTAAGTTAATTAAAATTAAATAAAATTTAAAATGTATCCCTGATTAGGAGAGACTCCTTGCCACATACCTTACTCAGTCTGGACCTTGTCAGTGTAAATACTAGAAGAAGTATGCAAAAAGGGTGAGAAAGAGAGAAATGGGAACCACAAGAATGTTAGTGATAGACTTTTCTCATTTATAGATTTACCCAGGAGTTGCTTAATCCTGAGCCGACTTTGTAATCATTGCCTGTATCAGTATCTTCTCAGGTACCAGATACTATTGAGATTTCTAGGTCCAATATCAGGCTGATAAAACTAAAATTATTAAGTTTGGGACTTGGAAATCTGTATTTTTAAACAGCTATCTTAGGATTTTTTATGTACTCTGAGTTTTGAGAGCTATTGCACTAAGTGTTTAACATTATAAATATATAAGACATTTGGTTTTCATCACTGTTTGTGAGAAATTTGTGTGCCACTAATATTCTTAATATTACTTTACCATTTTCAGGTAATTAGTTCTAGTTCTATCACAGTAATTGACATTAGCTATTAATTTATACCATTGTTTGGATGTTTGAAAAAGAAAACAAATTAAACATGTGTGATTAGATTACTATTCATTTTATCAATCATAAATTTGTTTTGAAATATCATTAACTTAATAGATTTCTGTTTAAATGGTAATGCTCACTCACCATTTATAATGGCCTTAGTTCTGATTTTAGAAGACTTTGAGTAATAATGTTATAATAAAAATTAAGCAATTGTAGATATTGCCAAAATTTTGGAAAAAGCAAACAATTCCTAGCACTAGTTGAGGTCTCAAACATAAAAAGTAGTATTTGTATTATTAAGCTATGTTTAAATAGCCATATTTTGAAATTTTTCACAGCGCTATTATAATTTAATTAAAAATAAAGTTATGAAACTTTATTTTCTATTAATATCAATAACTTGGGAGAAAATAGCTAAATTCAATTTAAATACCCGCTATACAATTACAGATTCTCAGTGAAAATTTATAACTGTAAAATACTAGGAAATGTTGATACTATTGAAAATTATGCTGAGAAAAGCTTAATGTAAGATTCAAAGAGAAAAAAATAATAAAATACTTTTCAATATAGGACAATTTTAGTGATTTGCTTTAAAGAGTATACTTTATGGGGGAATATTTGCATGAATATTGTGTAAGTACATATTCTTAAATAGAACCCCAAAATGCATTAACTGGAAAGAGATATATTGGAACTAATATCTATTTCATGTTCATCAATTAACAACTTTAAGAAAGTGATGAAATTGTAAACCATATAACAGAAAATATATTTGCAAGGCATATAAGCATAATAGAGCTTAGAAAACATAAAGAACTTATGTAAATCAAAAAGTAGATACAAACCATCCCATAGAAATAGGCAAATGAATTCAACAGTCACTTCATGAAAAGTAGATGGACACCAATAGCCAATAAATATATGAAGGCATGTTTAATCCTTTAGTCATCAGAGAAATACAAACTAAAACCACAATGAAATATCAACACACACACTTACACACTCACAAAACTAAATAGCTAAAATCTGGACATAAATGAAAAAATACATGAAACATTAAAACAGACAATGGTGAATATTGCCCAGAATGTGAAGCAATGAACAATCTGATACACAAGAAGCAATACTAAAGGGGTGCAAAACTCTACTGAGTTCTGAATAAAGTAAACGTGTTCAACTTCTTTGGAAAATTGTCACTGTTTTCTAAAACTGAAAACATATATACTTTATTACTAAAGCATTTCACTTCCAGACATACATATACCACAAAAGTGCACACACACATATGCCATACAAAATAAGCACAAGAATTTTCTTGTCCATTTTATTTATAATAGCTTCATATTGAAAACCATCTAGATTTCTATCAACTATATAAAATAGTTATATATTTATGCAATGAGTACACAACAGTTATTAAAGATGAAAAAAATGGATGAATCTCACAAGTATATTAAGTAAAAAAAGTGAACACAAAATATTATAGTATTGTATGATCTCACTTACATAAAGTCTAAAAAAAGACTAAATTTGTATTTTGAAAGAAGTCAGAACAATGGTTTCTTTGAGAAAAGGGGATAAGTCTGGCAATTGGGACCATGCAGGAGGGGGTCTTCTGAAACTCCTGTTTTGATTTGTTTAACTGGACAGTGGTTTCATAATTTTATACACTTTGTGATGATTCATTCAGCTAGAAACATTATTTGCACTTACACTTTCATAGCAAAGTTAAATAATTTAACTTACAAAATGATTATTATTGGGCAATGCATAAATGCAGTCCAGATGAAAATAATTTAACCAATAAATTTGACTGAACACATTTTAAACTTGTGGTACATTTAACAAAAACAATTTTCTTCTTTCCACTTACACTAGTTTAAAATAAAATAATGTTAAATAAAAAAAGAAAGATAATAGCATAGAAGAATCTCTAAATCTTTTGATTTAACTGAGAGTGTAAAGTCCTTCTCAGTGATAGTATACATGTATATTCTGATTTAGTAAGGTATGGTTCAATTCACAAAATATTTATTGAATTCTTCAATATGCAAGAGGCACATTGATTGGGAAAGAATAAGGTATAAACCTAATACTTATCTCAAGGATATAGCCATCTAAGTGGATATTTAAATAACATCAATTCTTTAATAGTTAATATATTTTCACACTTTGATATATAATTTCAATACAAGGCTAAAGGTAATCATTATTACAAGGGTCTAATGTCTGTATCCTTTTTAAATTTTTTAAAAAAGGAAATCTTTAAAAGTGAAAGTCATGCTAGTAGTTTAAAAAAATGGTATCAGTGTGAAAGCTAATGAAAAGAATTTTAAGGGATTGAGAAATGGCTATACTTGTTACAGGAAATAATTAAGGGTAAGAGTGAGAGAAGAGCTCTCCAGGAAAAGATTATTTGAGCTGAAAAGGAATTGTTGAAAACTGTGGGATATTTCCAAATAACAGCTGGTCATACTGTTAACCAGCTTTGTAAAATAAAAATTTAAACAAATATAGGAGTGGATTTGAAAGTTAGTGGTGCTGCTTTATAAAGACTTCATTTTTTAAGTAGGATGAAGATTACATATTTGATTTGTTAGGCTGTGACAGAAGGATCCCTTTGAAAAGTTTTTATTTCAAATAATCTGTTTAGAAGTATTAAACTATCACTAACATTTTATGGATTAGAAAAAAAAGATTTATGATAAATTGACCTTTTAGGAGGATGAAATATTCATCTAGATGAGGGTAAATAAGAAAATCCTCCTGAATAAAAACAATGCAGAGCCATTACAGAATTTATTGGTCCCAGTGTATTTTCTCTTTTTGTTTGCTTTTTTGTTTTAATTGAGGTATAATTGACATATAATGTTATATTATTTTATGGCATATGAAGTATGACAAGTTCACCAACTCATCCTAGAAAAAAAGCTCCATACGAATACCTCAATGCTGAATATCACTACAGTCATCTTCAAAGTACTCCTCTTAGAGAGCCATGCACTGATGCCAGTGCCTAATCCACCCTTCAAAGCAATTTTGGAACTCTTTTTCTGGAAAGACCATCAGAGCTGTCATATGATCCTTGATGTCCTGAATGTCATCAAAATGTCCTTCTTTCAATATTTCCTTTATCTTTAGATATTAAAAAAAGTCATTGGGTCCAGATGAGGTGAATAGGGAAGGTATTACAATAAAGTTATTTTTTGCTGGCTAAAAACTCCCTCACAGACAGTAACCTGAGAGTGGGTGCATTGTCATGATACAAGAGCCATAAATTGGCCAAAAGTTCATCTTTTTCATGTAGCCTTTTTAGCACTTCTAAATAGTAAAATTGGTTGATTGTTAGTATAGTTGGTATAATTCATAATGAATCACCCCTCTGATATCATAAAAGGTTAGCAACATCACTTTGACTCTTGATTTAGACTGACAGAACTTTTTTGATTGTGGAGAATTGGCTGACTTTCATTGTGCATTTTGATACTTTGTTTTGGGGTCCTATTGGTACACTTACAATTCATCACCAGTAATAACACAGGCCAAAACATCAACTTGCCTTTCCAAAAGGTCTTGCCAAACTTCGACTTTGCTTTTGTTCATCAGTGAGCTCCTTTGGGACTATTTTTGCACACACCTTTCTTATGCCAAGTTTTTCAGCTAAGATTTTTCTGTTTTTCTATTAATGTTTAGTTGGTCTGCTATGTTCCTCACAGTCAGCTCATGATTTTGACAGACAATTTGATGAATTTTTACAATGTATTCATCAGTTCTACTTGTTACTGACTGCCCTGACTTCTTCATCAGTGATGTATTCTCTCCCCTCAGAAAAAATGTTTAATCCATTAATCCACTGCCATTTTCTTAATACCATCATCCCCATAAACTTGGACTAACATGCCCCTAGTTTCACTTTTACTCTTGTCAGGTTTAACAAGAAATTTAATGTTTGTACATTGCTCTAATTCAAGCTCTGACATTCCTGTGATGGCACACACACACAAAAAAACACAAAAATAATTAACACCACCCAGCAAGACACTGTCATACATTGACACAAACACAGCTTTGAGATACAGATACACCAAGGTTATGAAACCTTATTGAGTTACTTTCATGAACTCATTCTAGAAATAGTGCTAAATACCTCATTGCTGAATATCACTATGATCACCTTCAAAGTACTCCCTTTGGAAATCCATGCACTGATGTCAGCACCTAGTCCACCCTTCAAAGCAATTTTGGGACTCTTTTTCTGGAATGGCCATCAGAGTTGCCATCATACCCAAAATCTGACAATTAAGTTTGAGAACTTACCTCCATACTTGTATGTTGGCAGCACTGTATAAACAACTCAGTGACCTGTCATAACCTTAGCATATTACTTATTATTATCCATTCATCCATAGATGGACACTTAAGTTGGTTTCATAATTTGGCTATTACAAATAACACAGCAATCAACATGGAAGTGCATATATCTTTTTGAGTTAGTTTTTTTTTTCTTTTAGACAAATACCCAGAGGTCCTAGTGTTTGATTGAAAATCAGAGAAGAGAAACTGGGGTCTAAAATAACTTTAGAGTTTGAAGTATATGTGCATAAGTGTTAAGTAATGAAAAGTCATAGCCAAGGCAGCAAAATGGAATGTTTTTTTTTAATGCTCAAAGAATATATAGCAATTAGAGACTAAATTAAATTAAAGACAGAGAAGGGTCAAAAGAAAATATTTTCTTCTTTGAATTAAATCAGTGCTTTCTTTCCCTTGCATCACAATTTTTAATACATTCTTTAAATTTCAAATATGTTCTATTTCAATTCGTTAAGCAACAATATCAGGGACTGTTACCAAATATTTATCTAAAATTATTTATTTTTATTTGGATTATAATTGATATTTTTTTTTGTGTGAAGATAGGGAGTTTTCTAAGTCTAAGAGAATGTGAATAGACTTTTGTATTACTTGAGTTAATTATTTAAATTATTTATTTTTTAAAAATTTACTTCAAATGTGAATGTGACAAAATGATACCTTACCAGATTGTTTGTACAGTGCTGCCAATTAAGTGCACAGTGGCAAGTTTATGAACTTAATTGTCAGTGTTGAGGTATGATGACAGCTCTGATAGCCATTCCATAAAAAGAGTTCCAAAATTGCTTTGAAGGGTGGACTAGACACTGACATCAGAGCTTAGCTTCCCAAGGGGAGTACTTTGAAGTAGTGATATTCAGCAATGAGGTACATAGCACTAGTTCTAAAATGAGCTCAGGAAATTAATTGTCCCACCGTGTATGTTGGCCCTCTCTTTCTATAGTCTTCCACTGATGATTAGGTCAATTCAACTATGATTTTGTGTGACACTGTCACACATCTTTTTCTATTAAATTTCAATATGAATGTAAATTTGCATTGATATTTATAGTTTTATGTGAATAACTAACTTTTCAAACTTCGTATGTAAACAAACTTGTTTCCTTTACAATATTTGATATTCCTCTAGCTTATTTTGATTCTCTAAATGACACTATTATTTACCTTGCTTTTTTTTTAATTTTCTGAAATATTTTGAGATAATTATGTCTCAAAGTATTAGTGGGAGAGACAGACATGCAAATTTTCAGATAAAAAGCAAATTAGAATTGGAGACTATGACCATGTGATAACAGGACTTTTGAGAAACTTTATGGCATGTAGCTAAACCTTATCAACTGGAAGATTGGAAGGGATCAGCATTTAGCCAGCATGTTTAGTGTTTTATTGGATAAGGTTCACTTTCCTTGGTAACTCTCCCAGAACTCTGAGTTGTTAAGTATCTCAGCCCCAAGGGATTCTGTAGTTATCTAACTTCATTGTCTCTGAGAAACCTCAGGGCAGAAAGAGGCTCACAGTAGGCACCCAAAGCAAGTACACTTGAATTACATTTATGAGAAGCTGCCCTATGCTGGTCAAAAATGCTTGAGCTAGTTGCTAAAGTCATTGCAAAAATAAGAGATGTGTGGAGAGGATGTGAAGCAGTGCATAAAAAATATCTGGCTCATTGCAATTATCCTATATTTTAATGGATCAGATTACTTTTTCATTTGCTATTTTTGTTGATCAAGTTAATCTCTACTTTCAGGTGCCCTTTTCCCCAGTTCTGCCTATGCTAATCCCACCTAACCTTTAATTCCCAGCTCATATTTCCCATCTTTGGTTTTATCCCCCTAATAAGAAGCTATTTCTTTTTCCTAACTCTTATATCTCAATACAGGGATCTCTGGTTGCTCCAATAAAATGAATTTTTGTTAAAGATAAGAATTTTTTTCTTTGTAGGTTCAATTCTATCCCAACTAATAAGTTTGGAAAACTCTGTTGCAATGATATTCAATCTGTGATCAGTTATTAATTTCATTTGAGCCTCAACTATCTCATCTGTATAATCTGTTAATATCTATTTTGCTGGATTATTTCAAGTTTTAAATAATAAACTATGAGTGATGTGCTTGCACAGAATAAATGTCCTCTGAAAATTTTCATACCACTTGCAACATTACACTAGAGACTAGGCCAAGCTTGTCTAACCCGTCGCCCACGGCCCACATGTGGCCCAGGATGGCTTTGAATGCATCCCAACACAAATTGCGTAAATTTTCTTATAACATTACAAAAATTATGCATGGACCTTTTTTTTTTAGCTCATCAGCTATCATTAGTGTTAGTGTATTTTATGTGTGGCCCAAGACAATTCTTCTTCCACTGGTGCCCAGGGAGGCCAAAAGATTGGACACCCCTGAACTAGGCAGTTCAGTCACTTAGTTATTCATAGTTAAGTAACAGTTGCTCTCCAGTGAGGATGACTTTTTCTTTTTTCTTTCTTTTTTTTTTTTTATTTTCAATTTACCTGATTTTCTGATTGCAGACATTATATTGTAACCACTTGGGTGAGGGCTCTTGGAGCTTTGGAGTAAAGCTGATAACTGAAGCAGACAGAGGAGAGAGTGAAACAGCCTGACCAACTGTCCTACTCCCTCTGAACTTCTAGTTTTATGAAATTTGTCAGGCCCATTTGAGTTGTTGTTGTGTTTTTTTTTTTTTAATTTTGTTCTCAGTATTTAAAGTATCTAAATGATGCATACTTTAATTTAGTTTTACTGACATTTAGTTTTTCCATTTATCTCAGGCTCTGCTTCTGTCCTCTCCACTAGGGTCAGGTTTTGGCAGAATATTAAACTTCAGGAAACACAACAGCCTCAGAGAAACATGACTCAACATGCAGGGTGGGACAATGTGGGGCCCCTCCACTTTGAACAACATTTGTTCTGCTTTCAAGGCTCCTCAAAGCATCTGAAGCTTTCCATCCCTGAAGGCTACTGCCCATATGTTCACCTTTATTACCAACCTGCAGTTTCCAAGCATCTGCTAAATTACAATTTTGAGTGCTCAAAGGTGATTTCATTTGTGTAAAAAAAAAAAAAAAGAAAAAAAGAAGAAGACTCTTTGCCCCTCATTTAGTTAGAATGGCATTGCACCATATCATAAAGCTTGCATATAGGTATATTAAAAATATCCAGAGAGTTAAGAGGATTAGATGCATATGTGTGCAGTTAGGAGGGGAGCGATCAGGTTGTGTTTGAGTGTGCTTCTTTTTTTTTTTTTCCCAGAACAATAAAGTAAACAGATTGTCTCCTCTGAGAGAAAAGGAAATCTTAATGGTGTAGAATTAGTTCTTCTCCTGTCTAGAGTCCATATGTCTTTTTAACCCCAAGGAACATATCACGAAATATGTAGGAGAATATTAGCAACACATGAAAGACTATAAAGGCCACAGAGCTACAGATGTTCCCCAATCTTACACGAGCTGATTGTTTATGGTAACTTCCTTTCTGCAAAGCCTCTAGCTTGTTATATAGTGACACCTGATTAGATAACAATGCCTGTAACATTCTTGGTTGTCCTTCCCTTCCTTGGTTAACTTCTGCTGTCAGTGCAGTTGAGTAATCAAATGGCATGGGTATTATGTCAATCCCATTTCAATACACAACATAAAGCCTAAGGCAAATTGTTTTCCAACTAACTGTTGGCAGACTGCTCTCATAGATTAAGACCAGGTCTCTTCACAAAGCACTGAAGCAGCAAATGTAAAAGGAGGCAAATAGAACATAGGCTATTTGGCATCAGAGATAAAACAGTTCATTACCTGGTTAATGTTTGCATTTTCTGGGTTTCAAGCAAGCATAAAATTACAGATAACAAAGTGACACTTAATAGGCACTGGACATTTCAAGAGAAAGATAGTTTTTAAAAATGTTTCTCTTTCATTCCTGGAAAAATTATGGGGACAGGGAAATGGATTTTATTAGGTCCAAATCTCAAAAGCAGAAAATATAGGAAAAATAGCTGAGGTCTAGCCCCAATTCTATAACTTACTAATTATGGAAATCTAGAAAAACCACTTTCCTTCTCACAGGAACTTAAAACAGCTGTGTTCTATACTGTACAAGTTGTGGTAAAATTGAAAGGAAGTCATGTATGTAAAAGTGCATTAAAAAGTCTAAAGCATAATAACAAAATTTAAGCCATTCTTTTACATGAGGGTCCACTACATTACTTTGAGTTGACAATTTCAATGTAATAACCTGAGACCAACAAACACAAGAAACATGCAGCTGAGACTAAGATACTCATGATTTACAAAGATGTTATACATAATGTAACGCATTTATTCTAAGAGGCACTTTGAAAACCGTAGCTAGAGTCCTGACTTTTCTGTCAAGGACACATCCCATGATGAAGGGTTCAGCACTATGTATAAAGCTCAGGGTTTTATAATAAAAGGGTTCAAGCCTTTCTGCTTTGTCATTTTTTTATTTCCTAATAATGCTAGGCAAGTTAGTCTCAGATTCAATTACTTCATTTACAAAAGTGTAATAATAATAGTGCTAAACATGGCATAGGGTTATTATGACTACCCAAGTCCTTTACAAATGCTAGAGATTATTCTGAACTGAGAGTTCATGTTATCTTACTAGGTATATTATCTTATTTATTGACTGAACACAGGCAACAATGATGTAGTGCCAAAGATGATATGTGCCATTTAATCATCTTAAGTACCTTTCAGAGATGTACATTAATAAACGTTACGTAGAATTTCCCTTACAGCTTTAAATACCACTATGTATTTTCTTTAAAACATAATACAGCAACCAAGAAAAAAACAGTGTTTGGACATCAATAATACTAGGGTATAGGTATGTAATCTTACTTCAAAAAGGGAATGCTGAAGTTTTCTGACATGACTAGACACAGGCTGCCATGAACCAAAATTGTAATGTAGGCAATTTATCCTGTTAGGCTTCTTCCTGCCTCCTTCATTCCTCTCAATTCTCTCTGCATTAGTCAGACTTCTCATTTTCCAACTACCTTTTCTGTACTGACCCTAGGCAAGAAATTTCTATTGTTCCTTAATAGGCTTCAACTAATTTAATGGGCATCAGCAACAACAAAAAATATTTGTTTGTGTCATTATCCACTCAAGGTCTTCATTCAGTTACTTCATCTATAAATTGGTGACAATGATATTATATTAATAGCTTTGTTTAAGAATTAAATGAGAAACTTCATATGAAGCATTTAGAATATTTTCTCATGGTAAAGTTCAGTGAAGTCTAGATATAATGTAATATCATAATTAAGAGATAGTTTCAGATTATGCTTTCAAAAGTTAGATCTCCTAATAGACATAGTTTTACATCCAGAATAACTGTATTTGAAACTTGGATTTATCAATTATTACCTTAGGAGCATTAGATACTATTTCAATTCAGTGATTTTCAGCTTTTATTAATACATATACAAAACAAGAAAAAAATAAGATTCACCTCATGGTGTTATTCTGAGGATTAGGAGAGAAAATCCTTTCAAAGGGCTTACTTAACACAGTAAACACTCATAGTAAATATATGCTACTGGTTATCATTTTAGTAGTTTAGGAACCATTTCATATTGTGTTATATTGAAAATAAAGTGATAAAATAGAATTAGCTGATTTTATGTTTTGCCTATTACTAAAAGTTTGCACAAAAAAATGACATCCAGAACTGTAGTTAAAAACAACAGCAAAACATTCGCATGGAATTAGGAGATAATTTCACTAATTTTAACTGAACTTTCTTTTTCTATTTCTGCTTCCAGAAAGTGAGATTCAGGTTAATATTTCTTCATCAACTTTGCAGCTTACAAATGAATGACATAGATTTTTACTGTATTTTGGGGGGGAGGAGATAAGGGAGACAAGAATGTGTCTTGTCCTATGTTAATGGAATGACCCACACCTTCACAGTGTATTTCCTCTTTCTTAACATGTGGTATTATTGTAATATTTTTATGAAATCCAATTATTTTCCATTTGTTTCTATCATCCACCCTCTTTCTTAGTGTTTCAATAGAAACAAGATGATGTAAATTATGTGCTCTGTTTTTACTCTTCCTTACTTAAATAGGTGAAGTGGGTAGTGCCTATCAGCTAGGAAAACATTGTATAGGGATGATTTGTAAAGTTGAATTAGGTAGCTTAATAGTTACAGTCCTAAAAACTGAGTAATAGACAACTCAGTCATTGAATATTTATCATTAGTATCTCCAAGTTCTCATCCGGATTCTGATATTACTTATTTAAAACTCTCTGTCATATGTTAAATATCTGTTCCCTATTTTAAATTATTTAAATATTTTGTATATTCCCTTTTTATTACAAAGCAGAGAATAAAAAAGAAGACAAAAAATGTAAAAAGATTTAACTAAACATAGTAAAAAATTGAAACATATTCATTCAACAGATAGTATATAAAGAATTAATATTTGATTACATTGCATGTAATAATAAAAAGTAAATGTACCAAATTACTATGGATACTATATATTGCAAATTTTTTATTATTTTATCCATATTTAGTCCTTGAAGGCTAAAACTTTCTATTTAAAATTTATTTATATTTTTAAATATCACATCAGTAGATGCTTTATAGCCACTGTAACCTCTAAAGCAAGAAGTCTTTATGAATTTATGAAGTCAAAATATTCAGTCCATATATTTTTTGTCTGCTGAGTTAAGTCAGAGTGGGAAAAAGACATGTTACTGGGGTAAAAGTATAGATAAATGCAGAGGAATCAAGAAGATTGCTTAATGTAGGAAAAACAACAGCATTGAAAACATGTTGTGCTCACTTCGGTAGCACATACACTAAAATTGATAAACATCATGTTGCAGTCATCATTTTCTGGCTTCCTAGCATCTAAAAATTCTTAATATTTAGGCAATTGCTGACATTCATTTATTTGCAAATGAATTAACAATTATATGGTGTGCTAACTATGACAGGTCACACAATTAATTTTACGAACTCATCATAGAAAATGTGGTATATATCTCATTGCTGAATATCACTATAGTCACCTTCGAAATACTCCCCTTGGGAAGCTATGCACCAACGCCAGTGCCTAGCCCACCTTCAAAGCAATTTTGGAACTCTTTTTCTGGAATGGCCATCAGAGCTATCTTCATACCCAAACTCTGACAATTAAGTTCACGACCTTGTTACTATGTGCTTGCATTGGCAGCACTGTACAAACAACGCAGTGACGTGTCATAAGCTTGGCAGGGCAAAGATTGGAACATGAATGAATAACACAGAAATTTGGGCTAAAGTGTAAGTATGTATGTATTTCACATAAATGCATTTAAAGTTTCCCACTGTAGTAAGTAAGGGATCTTAATTCTCTAATGTAGATGTTGGCAATCTACAACCTGCAGGTCAAATCTGGCCCAATCATAAAAAATGTTAAGGATTTAAAACAACAACAACAACAAAGTTTTGTACAGTTAAGACAGAATGTTTCACACATCTCTTATAGTTTAGAATTTAAAGGAATAGAAAATAGCACATTCTGGACCTTTCAGTTTGACTATGTTTAAGTTCATGTGATCAAACTATTTGTTTAATCTAATTTAGTTAAACCTACTTTAAAAACTTAGAGATAATGGTTTTGTCATTTCTCAGAAGTTTTCCAGAAGCTGTAGTAGATCAAAATGACATACTTTTAAGTGTTCTCATAATTTTCTTCTGATCACAGATTCTTGGTTTAGAATGAATGTATAACTTTAAACCAAGTTGTTTAATTCTGGGCTTATCTATAATTACTTGCTTTTCTTGCAAAGGAGACTTGAAGCCTATCTAAAGCTGTCTTTAATAAACTTGCAATTATTGCTATGACATTTTTGCATGCACTGAACATACTGATGAGCACCAGGTCTGGGGATACTTCAATTTAATCCTTTTTATGAGGTAAATTGCATTATCTTTATGTTGTCTTTTTTCCAAAAGCATGGCTTGTAGAAAAGATGAAGATTTAGAAAAATCCCTTTTTTAAAATTTTATAATAATCAGAGATGCTTTATTTACTAAAAGTATTAAATTTATATATGGTTTAAGATTGGAGTAAAATTAGACTTTATTCTAAATTTTCATTAAGAATAAACACTTTTATTTTCTAATTTCATTGGATATAATCAAATTTATACTTTAATTATTAAAAAGCAGCAATATTACTGAAAATATATGTCTTTTTCTCTCCTTTCTTTCCTTCTTTTTAAAGTATAATTGACATGCATTATTATATTAGTTTCAAGTGGACAATACATTTATTTGACATTTATATACCTTATGATGTACTCACCAAAATAAATCTAGTAACTATCTGTCACCATACAAAGCTATTATGATATTATTGACTATTTTTTCTATACTGTATTTAATATCCCCATGACATATTTATTTTATAACTGGAAATTTTTACCTGTTATTTCCTTACCTTATTTACCCATCCCATTACTCCCCCCCCACTTCCCCTCTAGCAACCATCAGTTCTCTGTTTCTATATCTCTGTTTCTGGTTGGTTTGTTTGTTTGTTTGTTTTAAATTCCACATATAAGTAAAATCATATGCTATTTTCCTTCCTCTGTCTGACTTACTTCACTTAGTCTTAATGCCCTCTAGGTTCATCCATGTTTTCACAAATGGTAAGAGTTCATTCTTTTTTACGGCTGAATAATATTTCATTGTATATCTACAGGGGCTGTATCCAGCCACATAATATGAAAAATAGAGGCATTTATGGTTGGATGTTTTCTGGAAAGTCCTCATATATATATACCACATCTTTCTTATCCATTCATTTATCTATGGCAGTTTGCTTCCGTATGTGGGCTATCGTAAATAGTGCAGTGAACATAGAGGTACATATACCATTTTGGATTAGTGTTTTTGTTTTCTTTGAATAAATACCAGGAAGTGGACTTACTGGTTCCTATGGTACTTAAATTCTTAGTCTTAACCACCAATTAATCTAAGACCTAGCCATTTAAATAACAATGTTAAATCAGTATTACAAATCTTTCTTCTGAAAAATAGACTAATTTAACGACAAGTAAGAAAATATTAATTTAATTCTTTGTCATAGAAAATAAAAAGCCAGAAGACAGTAATAGCAAAGAACTCTCTAAAGTTGATAAAAATACATTATAAAGTAGAGGAACTTAGACTCTATGAGGAATAAAATACATAAGAAAACAAAGGCATGTGTAGGGCAAATATTTACTTTTTGTCTTTATACTAATTTGAGAAGTGAGAAGTCCTTATTGGAGAAATTGTTCTACATTTCTGACTAAACATCTCCATACCTTCCTTTTGAAATGCTATTTTGAAAACTTGAAGTATTAATATACTCTTGAGGTTTTCCTACTCAAGAAGGCATATCACTTGCATAGCTAAGCACAGAAACACAGTATCAAAAAACCATTCTGTATCTTATTCAAGTTGAACAGTTATAAAACATACATAAAAGATTCATGAAAATAATACTTTTGTGTATGTAAAAGACTTTGAAAGGGCTGATTTGTAGCCTTCTTGTGTCTTCCCACTGTGAAAAGAAATGAATGATGCTATCAGCGTAAATTAATAAATGAAAAACAACCACATTGCTCTTTATGTTTTAGCGTCAGACAAGAATCTCTTACTATGATGAATTTCTTACTATGGATTTTCCTATAGCAATTTCTATAGTTATCCGAATCCATGTGTATCTTAAGCATACTTTCCAGATTGAAATAATATGTTCAAGTGAATATAGATGCAGTTATAATTATTAATATACATGTTAATCACATAAGAATCAACACTGGAATAGGAAAAGACTAAAAGAAATGCTTGAGCTTTCTAGGTGAGGGTAGAATTGTAGATCGAAGGGACTGTGTATTGACACATGCCATTCTTTACACCAGAATTGGTCTAATTGTCTCACAAAAATTTTAATCTGAAGTAAAAATACAAGAAACTCTCTTTTATTTTTTGTTCCACTCCCTTATCAAAAGCTCTTTTCAACTCTGTCAAAAAAAATGAATACAAAAAATAGAATAGAATGACTAAAACTGTGATTTACAGAAAGGAGGGGAAGGCTGAGCTCTTAGAGGTAAGGAGAGCAGAAAGGCAAAAGGGACCGAAGAGTCTGTGGGACAACAGGTCAAGAATGAAGGAGTCAACAGAGGGAAGGTCTCTAAAGACCTGGAAAAGATGCAGTGTGCCTGTGCCCAAGAGGAGTGAATATCATCTACCTGAATTGCATAGAGGATGCCGCACAGATTTTATACCTGGGGTTACTTCTAATAGTTTAGAGTAGAAAAACATTCCAGAGGTGGAGTTCCCTGGTGGTGCAGTGGCTAGTCTTCAGCACTGTCAATGCTGTGGCCTGGGTTCGATTCCCAGCCAGGGAACTACCCACATTAAAAAAAAAAATAATAATAATAAATAAATAAATACTTCAAAATTCCAGAGGCGCTGTACGTATGGTTGATTGGCACAAGGTAATGTTTTTGGTGGAGAGAGGTAAAAACCTTTTATCATGAAACTCTTGTGGCCTTTTTTACATATAGTATTATATTAAAAACAAACAAACAAACAACACCTCATGTTGTCTGTGAAGACCTATGTGGCTGTTTTTCTTTAATAGCTTCTACTGTTGATCACTTGATAGAGGATTTCTTTTCATGGGAGTTTCTAATCTATTAAGTATGTGCAAGTGGCTCTTTATTCTTTAGGTGATGGTATGAGGGAGGACTCTCAATCTCCGGCAACAGATTCAATGTGGGAAAAAAAAATCCAAGCTTCTGGGCATCGCTGACATAAACAGGTTTATTATGTCTCAGTCATTATTCAAGAAATGAAGGTAAAAATTATAGATGATATTTTCAAGAAAAAGTGCTTACATTAATTTTAAAAACAATATATATTAATCTTGTCATAAAATTATTTTAAAGATATGGAAAGATTCTCAAAAAATATGTTAGTCCCAGATAACTAAAATAATATGACAGGTTTTTTTCTAACCTTTGAATGGTAGAACATTAGTATGTTAGATAAATTGTTTAGTTAGGAAAAAGACATAAAAACTTCCCATACATTTTACAAAATGAATATAATATATTCAATACATGACAAATCAAAAAATTGAAATTAAAAGAAGTTTCATGGTGAACAGTTAAAAAAATCTTGAACATAATTATAGCAACTCAAACCCAGCAATATATGAAAATACACCAAATCCATTTAGTCTTTATCCAGTATTATGTATTATAGTGTATAAAAACAAATAAAATAATACTGTATCTAAATTTTACCATCTGAATGAACATGTCAATAGCAGTAGAAAAATTTCATTACAGACAACCCTCAGTAATATAAAAGTACCTATACATATGTATACAGAGACACACAAATGCATTTTATTTGTAATGGATTCACAGAACTGATGCAATAAAATTTAATATTCTATTGAATTTAAAGGAAGAAGCTTAAATGAAGAAAACTTGAAATTGGTGTTTTTCCTCTTAATGTTTCTAAAGTTCAATAAGAAAAAAATTATCTTGTAAAGAAAAAGAATAATAAAAAACATTAAGAATTTGGAGTCATATAAAATGAATTATTTATATTTTAGAAAATATCTTTTGAAATTCTGTTCTGAAAGATGAAATTTAGAACTGGTTAAATTATGTAATGTATATATTAATATTAAATACTAGTTAATACTGATATCAATATTATTAGTTAATTCCCATTGAATAACATAGAAAAAGTCTATGTCACATTTTAACTGAAAAAAATAAAGTATTGCAAATAGTTTGATAACTATTTATTATATAATTTTTACATTGGGAAATAATCTAATAAAATAATATTCTCAAATTGACTATAAATATCTTTGACCAGATATCTGGTTGACTGTTTTGCTTTTTTATCCTTTGTGAATTATTCTTCTTTGCTTCTACAATGTATATGTCTCATTTAATATTTATAGTGGTAAAATATTTTGAAGTGTGTTAAGAAGTATTCATCTATATCTTTCTCTCTCTATCATCTATATCTATATCATCATTTATATCCCCATTCCCATTTTATTTATAACCTCCATCAGTGTCCACCAAAGACCACCAGAAACACAAATGTAGTCCAGCAGATTCTGATTTATTACTTATCACAGGGGAGGAGACTGTACACAATGGGGAAACATGGTTGTCTCAGTAAGAAGTTATAGGGGTGGTGCTTGTTATAGGATTTTGGCTTGGGTTAGGTCATTTGGGCTTAGTTATCTTAGAAGGTTTTGCAGATAATGTATGAAAGTGGGAGTAATTCTATAATTGAGTAATTTCATAATTTGTATATAGAAATCAGAAAGTAGAGGCGCTAAAGTTGTAATGGATAAAATAAACAAGTCACTAATGTTAGTCAAAGAGAAAGGTGCTTGATTATTTTTGAGATTTGCACTAAGTTCTAGTTGTAGTATTTTGAGACAAAACTATTCAATGGTTTTGTTTTTGTCATGTTCATTGTAGACACAGAGTGACTTCCAATTATTTTGGTGTGTGTGAAATTGTTTAGGTGCATAATAGCCTCACTGCTAGTGTTACTTGTTAAGGCTACCCTCCTCCTCTCTTCACATACATTCTATAGTGTGGAGAAATGGTTCTCAGAGGGTAAGTTCTGGACTGTAATGTCAGTGTCACCTGGGAACTTGTTAGAAATGCAACTTCTCAAGCTCTACCCCAGAAATACTGAATCAGAAACATCATGGGTGGATCCAGGCTATTGTATGTTTTAGCAAGCCCTCCAGTTCAGGCAATTCTGATACAAGCTAAAACTTAAGAATCACTGCTAAAGTGGTTTTCTCCCCCGATTTTGCATTAGAATTATTCAGATAATGGTGTCTTTAAAATCATGCTGATGGCCAAGATCAATCCCTGCCCTGTTATAATTGGAATCTGTAGCATGAGCCTATGGTTTGGTAATTTCTAAAAGTTCTTTGGCTATTCAAAGGTGAGTCAGGTTTGAGAAACTATCTTCTAATGTATTTGGGAAATGAAAAAAGTATCTATCTATACTTTTTTCACCCTCAATGCTATTGCTTCTTTTTGGAGAATAATTTTAAATTATCTGTTAAGTTTGAAAATGTACGTAACATACAACTTAGCAATTCTACTTTGAAATAAAACCCATAGAAAATATCTTACATATGTACAAAGTAATCTGAATAAGATGTTTATTTCATCACTGTTTGCAGTAGGAAAGAGTGTAAATATGACAGTTTACAGCTGAGGGATGAATAAATTGTAGGGTATTTATAAAATCCTACTTGTGTTTAAAATAAACTGTATAAACTATACCAATATGAGTGACTATAATGATGAATGAATTCAGAAAATTGAAAACTATTACATATAATTTTAGTAAGTCTTAAAAACACACTAAATAATGCTACATCTTATTTTAGGCACAATGTATTGTACAGTAAACATTTGAAAGAAACCAACACAGAATGATTTGCACAACTTCAACAGAAGAGTTAACTCCTGTTGGAAGTAAGATGGGTATAGAATTTTGAGAGGTTTAGAGATATCTGTAATATTAATATTTTATTTCTCTAAAGAATAAGTGAGGTGGCTATAACTAGTGGGATATTTTAAAATTAGGCTACAGATTGCCACTTGAAATTCTGAAACTACTGTCCTTCAATTCAGTGAAGACACACTACCAAGCTGGCTTCATTTCCTTCATAGCCTGACTATTGATTCTGTATAGATTGTTAAGCTATGTGTTTAGTAACAACTCTGAGAATAACCAGATGGAGTTTCAGGGAAAACAAACCAAAGAAAACAAAAACTGGAAGCTGACTGCTAGATATAACTGTCTCTGGACTCCAATATCAGAAGAAAAAAAAAGGCAGCATTCTCATAGAGGGTATTTTGATCAGTAACCCTCAGTATTTTACCTAGATCCATCCTGCTTATTTCTGTTCTCTAAGAGTCTCCATTTCCACTCCATTCTCCTGTAGGAGAACTTACTTTATACCCATGGGATATGGTCTTACTTTGGGTTTTGCACACAACTGTCTCCCCCACTGCTCCTGCAGCCATAAAACTAACTGCGGTAATCCCTAAGGTGGGATTGAACTGATTCACAGTGGTGCTTCAGGTAAAGGGGAGAGCTTTGGAACAAATGTTCATAGTGGGCCTTGCCACTCTATGTTAAGTATTCCATGGGTTTACGCCGCAAGTACCTTGTCAAGATATATTCATTCATTTGGTTATTGGACTCATAGTGTCTTATAGAAACTACCGGGTAATACATATGCAATAATTTACACACACACACACACACACACACACACACACACACACACATATATACACAGAACTCCAAGTTAAAAATACTATTCTTGGTAATAGTATAGTCCAAATTTATGTTAAGGAAAGTAAATACTTCTCCAAGAGATAAGAGAATTTTTAAAAATTTGCTTTGCCAAAGATGGAGATAGAATTTTATATTATTATGCAGAGAAATTTCATTAATATTTTCTCATTCTCTTTTCTTTTTCCATGCAATAAAAGCTAACTAGGCTAAAAATAATGCTCCATTACTGTATGATTTATCCACAATTTCTCTTATTTAAAACATAAAGACATAAGAGTGTTAAAATAGATATTTTTTTCTCTTTAATTTCAACATGCAGAAAATATTTTTAGGATTACTTCACTTTCAATCTCACTAATCTCTCTGATTGGCAGTGCAATGAAATAAAAATTTATTTTTTTCTCATTGTCCAGCAAGTACATTGTAATTTTAGAAAAGTGCATCATTTTATAAATCAATTAAAAGAAAATCTGTTGACATGATTATGGTAGAATTATGAATGATTTTCATTTTCTTCTTTAAAATGTGCTATATTTTCATGTATTTTTTACAATTAAATATTATATTACATTATCAATGAAAATAAATGTTACCAAAATAATCTGTAGGAGATCTAATAAAAGACTTAAGTGTATTCTCTTATTTCTTTACTTAAAATTCATTTTTTTATCTCTCTCTGTGTATCAGTCATAAAATATGGTGATAAATGACACAGTCTTTTTCCTCAAGGACATTAGTGTCTGAATGTGTGCTAGAGACATACACGACACAGATCTCAGGTACATAGGAATATGTATCTATATCTCTCTATATTTGTTTCCTCCTCTATAACTATCTCTATTTATAGAGGAGATAATTATCTTAAATACTTTTTAAAGCAAGTTTTCTAGGTGAGAGGATGCTTGTTGTAGTTTTTCAAAAATGAGTAAGAACTAGCCAAGAATAGCAACTATGAGGATGCCTGGAATGCCATATAGCGGGAGAATAATGGAGAGACAACAAGGACTTAATCCAGTCAGTCACATGAAGATTCTTTGCAGTGTCCAGATACTATCTCTTCCATTTCAGACCCAGGAACCACCTCTCTGTTCTTGATTGTCATATGTGTTATTTCTGAGTAGTTTCATTTCTGCCACCATAAATATGTAGCAGCATTTCTTACTTCAACACTGTGGTTCTTAGAGACATGCTTTAAGGAAACAACATAGATCTGCTGGTCTCCAAAACCATTTATTTAGGGAGAGTTATATCATTAGTTATGACACTGAATCATCCATCATGTCACCAATGAATGCTGTCTTCCAAAAACTCTCTCCAATGTTCTTACTCTGCTTAATTTGTAATGTCTACAAATGTAAGTCTTGAACTGACGATATAACAATATATGAATGACAATTTGTTTTTTGGTTATTATAAATCTACTGTTTATCATTAAAGTCCAAAGGTAGGTTTATAAATTCTCTTGAACTCTTTAGGCTATAATTAGTGAATTCTAAGAATATGATTTGCTTTTAAGTTGATGTCATCCTGGCTTTCTATATACTGCTACCAGTGAGGAAGATAGGACTGGGGCCTGTGGGTGGAGTGAGAAGAGTGGTGGCATGGCTAATAACTGACCTGGAAGAGAGCACGGGTAGGAAAGGTAGGCATAGGATAAATGACACAACGCTATTCCTGCTACCCAGTGTACTGTAGACTGGAGGTCTCACCAGGCAGGGTACAACAGAAAGGAGCTGATTCATGGGCTGCACCCATAGTTAAGCCCAAAGTTAATTTGTAGACTATTGGTAGCATCTAAGCCCTATGGCCCTGACCTCATCATATGTTCAATGTGAGTAAGAATCAATAAAAGCAATATGTTAGCACCATTGTTGTAGCCTAATCTCATGCAGTCCCATGAAAGAAATATTACACCTATCAGCAGGAACAGTGTTCTTAGGAACTAGGGGTCTGGATTACTCCAGAGGCATGATTCCACATGAAATGAGAGGAGGTGGAGGAATTCTATGATTACATTGATTTTTGACTTAGGTATATTATATTTGAGGAACCATTAGTCTGGATAGAAAGAAAATTGCCATTTGGAAAGATAAAATTATACACTATCAGGTAATTGTGTAATTTAACTTCATCAGATCACTTATTATTAGATCCATGTGCAAGCAGTCATCCAGAAATGGTGCTAAAATGCAGATTCTAATTTAGCAGGTCTTTGTGGGACCTGAAATGTTGTATTTCTAACAAGCTTCCAGATCATGATAATTTTGCCAGTTAAAACATTTTGAGTAACAATGTGCTAGATCATAGTTTTAAATTACCAGGTCAAGGACCCCTAATTCATCTTAGAGGAACACAATATTAAGAGGAATTAACATATTGCATCCTTTTTCTGGGCTATTTCCAAACTCTTACCTGCCTTTCATCTTAAGACTCACAATAGATGCAGTCATCTAAAAGCCATGTGTAATTGTGGCTCCTCCATAAATCTAAGTATTGACTACAAAGTTATTGTGTTGTATAAAACAAACCATTAGGAAACATAGTATCTTAAAGCAGTAATTTATTAATCCCTCATGATTCTTAGGTTGACAGATTTGTTCTTATCCATGTAATGTCAGATGGAGTGTTAAGATGGCTACAGTCATCTGGAGTCTCAAAGGGGATTTCAGCTGGTGGTGTCAGTCAGGAGCCATGGTTCTCCAATATGTAGCTACTTGGCCTCAGAGCATGGTGGCTGAATTTCAAGAAGGAGCATTTTAGAGCAAGCATTCCAAAGAAGAGAGATTAGAAAGTTATGATATCAGTTAAGGCCTAGGCCTAAACTGGCACAGTGTCACTTCTACTGCTTTTTTCTATGTCAAAACAGTCAACAGTAGTAAGAGGGGGATTACATAAGCCTTGAAATCCTGGAAGCATGGTTCATTGAGGACTCATCAAAGTAAAAGTCCATTACAGATGTTTCAAGAAATGAAAATATTTTGTGAGAAGTTAATTAAGTTTATGTTTTAGCTAATTGTCATTTCCCTTCAAACATTTATTTTCTTTTTATCCATAAGTTATTTGATTATTAGGAAACAAAATATGATTTCTCTTGTTTGAATGGATATAGAAAACAACAAAAGAGAATGAATGAAAAGAAAAACAGGTGAGAAAGCACACAACCATGCATATACTCAAAGATAAAAATAAAGAAAGACTTCTTAAGATGGTGACTGGGGAGGAGGTCCCTAAAACCTCTCCCAGAAAACACAATTAAACAGCTGTACAGGAGCCAAGAAAGAAAACCTTGAGTGACACAGTGACAACTGAGAAATCCATGCATTGCAAGAAAACACCTGAAGGTTAGAGGGAGGGGGATGAGCAGGAGAGAAGGGCGGGAGCAGGGAGGGATTGTGAGGGGACCTCATCACTCCTAACTAGAAAAAATCTAGAAGGAATTTGGGGAGCAGCACAACACACGGGAGGCAGGAGGCCAGGAGGTGACAAGAGTGAAAGCCAGAGTGGCGGAACGCTGGCAGACCATAAGAGAGCTGGACCTGAAAGCAGCATGTTAGGGACAAATCCTGGAAGCCAGACTCTAAAATTCTTAAGTAACAAGAAAGCTGAATGAGGACTCTGAACAGCCATAGGCCAAAATAAGCCCCAGATACAGCACCTCAGCTCCCAGTTCCCTCACAGCCTGGCAAAATGCGCTGGGCTACTGTGCAGGAATTCAGTTCTCAGCCCATGGCAGAAGTGCGCTGGCTGCCCTCACATGGCCTGTGACATTAGGCCTGTGGCTTTAGACCTGTGGCTGGCATGCACCCTCGCTTGCCACTCTCACAAGGCCTGGCTCATGGTGTGCATGTATCAAATGCCCTCGCACACACCTGGCAATCTCACAAGGCCTGCAGGTTCCACACATGGAGCTCGCGCACCTGGGGCACTAGCCCAGAACCCTTGTGTGCACTCGGCAATCTTGTGTGGCCTGGGGTTTTGGCCTCGTAGTGCGTGCACCCGGCGCCCTCGCCCAGTGATATCATGAAGCCTGTGGGTTTCCGCTGCAGAGTATGCACATCTAGTGCCATTACATGGCACTTTCTTGCACTCTGCACCTCCAGGCCTGCACCGTGCATGCTCCCAGTGCCCTCACTCAGTGTGCCCTTGCACTAGGCCCGAGTAGCTGCTGTGAAGACGAATTGCTGCAACATGCCCAGGGTAAAGTGCTGGAGAGAGAAGAGAAGCAAATTTGACACTGTTTGCCCCAACCAATAAGAGAAGCCTTGGCCTGCACCCCATCAGCATCACTCGTCTCCCCCAGCTTCCCCAGCAAAGGGTAGGAGATGGAGCTGCTCTTGCACACATTTTGTTAGCCTCTCCCCTCCCCTACAGTGTCCCCAGTGAACTGCAGGAAGCAGCAGGACCCTGGATTGTCGGGCCCTACCTCCAAATGCAGCTGGAGACCAGAGATAATGCTCAAACACCTCCCTTCTCTCCCAAAACTTGCCCCCTAGTGCCACCTAGTGTCTGCCCTACAGCAAGACACCACAAAAATACTAATCAGGCAAGGGCTCCAGGCCTCTGCTAAACATAGTGCCCTCATGCCAAAGAGGGAGACCCCCATCAGACAGTATGAATTCCTTAGGATCTAAAGCTGCTCAGAAAGAAAATGAAAAATCTCCACAAATGGGTTTCATAGATCTAGAAATTCCTGAACTAAGTCACAGAGAATTTAAAGTAGCCATTCTAAAGGCTATGAGAGAAATGAAAACATAGTGGAAAAACACCAAAGCTGACATGAATGGCCTCAGAAAACAAATCCGTGAACAAAAGGAACAATTTAACAAAAAAATTCAAAACATAAGGAAGAATGAGATGGAAATTTGAGAGATAAATAACACAATAAAGGAAGTGAGAAATGAAATAACAGCCATAGGAAACAGGGTCAAATAGATGGAGGAAAGAATTAGTGATATTGAAGATCAGAACATGGAAACATCTTGGAAAGAGGAAGAGAGGGAGTACAGAACCAAACGGATTGAAAGAACTCTGCAAGAACTATCTGACTCCATGAGACAAAACAACATCAGGATAATAGGATTAGAAGAAGGAGCAGAGCACTTTACAGAGAACGTACTCAAAACAAATAGTAGATAAAATTTCCAAACCTATGGAAAGATCTGGAACCCCAAATTCAAGAAGAAAATAGGTCCCCTAGATACCAATCTTCTCCAAGACACATGGCAATAAAAATGTCAAAAACTAAAGGCAACAGACAATTCTCAAGGCAGCCAGGGTAAGAAGATCTATAACCTTTAGAGGAAAACACATCAGGCTGGCATCAGACTTCTCAGCAGAAACTCTACAAACCAGGAGGGAGTGGAATCAAATATTCAAAACTTTAAAAGAGAGAAACTTCCAGCCAAGAATAAATTATCCAGCAAAATTATCCTTCAGATATGAAGGAGGAATAAAGACCTTTTCAGACACACAGAAGTTGATGGAATTCACCAGCAAGAGGCTGGCATTTCAAGAAATACTGAAGGAGTTCTTCAACCTAAAACAAAACATCAGGACAAATGGAATATAATTGGGACAACAAGAAAAATAGAAATAAAAACAATGACAACAGCAACAAAAAAGCAATGACTGCAGGAAATCCTCACATATCGATCACCACTCTAAACATTAATGGACTGAACTCACCAATAAAAAGACACGGAATAGCAGACTGGATTAAAAACCAAAACCCATTCATATGCTGTTTCTATGAGACACACCTCAGCCATAAGAAAAAACACAGACTCAAAGTGAAAGGACGGAAAACAATATTCCAAGCAAATGGTAACCAGGGAAAAGCAGGAGTTGCCATACTGATATCTGATGAAATAAACTTCAGTGCGCATGGAACATTCTTAAGAATAGACCATATGCTGGGACACAAAAGTAGCCTCAGCAAATTCAAGAAGATCGAAATCATACCAAGAGTATTCTTAGACCACAAAGCTTTGAAATTGAAGATTAACTGTAAAAGGAAAGCAGAAAAAAACCACATATACATGGAGATTAAACACCATCTTATCTAAAAAATGACTGGATAAAAGAAGAAATATAAAAGAGACTAATATATATATAAAAACTAATGACAATGAAAATACAACATATCAAAATTATTGGGACACAGTGAAAGCAGTAATAAGAGGAAAATTTATATCATTACAGGCCTATCTTACAAAGCAAGAAAAATTACAAGTAAACACCTTAACATTCCATCTTAAAGAATTAGAAGAAGAGAAGACTAAACCCAAAGTAAACAGCAGAAAAACAATAATAAAAATTAAAGCAGAGCTAAACCAATTAGAGAACGAAGGACAATTGAAAACAATAATATTACAAAGAGCTGTTTCTTTGAGAAAATCAACAAAATTTACAAATACCTGGCTAGACTAATGTAAGGATGAAAGGAAGGGACACAAATATCCAAAATTAGAAATGAAAGGGGAGAAATTACCACTGATACCACAGAAATACAAAGGAGTATAAGAAAATATTATGAAGGGCTTATTGCCACTAAATTTAACAACCTAGAAGAAGTGGACGAATTCCTAGAAATTTATAGCCAACCTAGACTGAACCAAGAAGAACTGGCTAATCTAAATAGACCTGTCATCAGTAAAGAAATTAAACTTACTATCCATAATCTACCTAGAGGCAAATGCCCTGGACCAGATGGTATTACTATAATGAGTTCTACCAGGCATTCAAAGAAGAATTACCACCTATTCTCCTCAGACTCTTCCAAAAAATTGAAGAGGAAGCAATAGTTCCTAATTCATTCTATGAGGCCAACATCACCCTAATACCAAAGCCTGGTAGAGACAACACAAAAAAAGAAAACGATAGATTAATATCTCTGATGAACACAGATTTAAAAATCCTAAACAAAATATTAGCAAATAGAATACAACAATGCATCAAAAAGATTATACATCATGATCAAGTGGGATTCATCCTGGGAGCACAAGGATGGTTCAACATATGAAAATCAATAGGTGATACACCACATAAACAAAATAAAAGATAAAGACCATATGGTCATATCAATTGATGCATCAAAGGTGTTCAACAAAATACAACATCGATTTAGGATTAAAACACTGAATAAAATAGGTATAGAAGAAAAATATCTCAACATAATAAAGTCCACATATGACAAACCCTCAGCTAGCATCTTACTAAGTGTGGAAAAGCTAAAGCCTATTTTCCTAGAATCAGGAACAAGACAGGGATGCACCCACTGCTATTCAACATAGTGCTAGAAGTTCTAGCCACAGCAATCAAGCAACAGAAAGGAATAAAAAGTATCCAAATTGGGAAAGAAGAGGTCAAATTGTCACTATTTTCAGATGACATGATTCTTTATATAAAAAATTCCAAAGATTCCACCAAGAAACTGTTAGAAACAATAAATGAATACAGTAAAGTCGCAGGATACAAAATCAACGTAAAAAAATCAACAGCATTCCTTTATACAAACAATGAATCCTCAGAAAAAGAAATGGGGAAGTCAATTCCTTTTGCTACCACAACAAAAAGAATGAAATACTTGGGAATTAACAAAGAACATCACAGACTTATACATGGAAAACTATAAGACACGTTTGAAAGAAATTGAAGAAGACACAAAGAAATGGAAAGATATTCCCTGTTCATGGATAGAAAGACATAACATGGTTAAAATGGTCATTTTGCCCAAAGCAATCTACAGATTTAATGCAATACCCATCAAAATCCCACAATCATACTTTCATGAAATAGATAAAAGAATTATCAGCTTTATATGGAACCATAAAAGACCTCGAATTGCCAAAGCAATACTACATAAAAAGAATAAGGCTGGTGGTATTACATTCCCTGACTTCAATTTATATTACAAAGCATCAATAGTCAAAACAGCTTGGTATTGGCAGAAAAACAGAAACATAGACCAATGAAACAGAACTGAAAACCCAGAAATAAATCCACAAATTTATGGACAAATAATTTTTTATAAAGGAGCAAAAAAATATGCAATGGGGAAAAGAGAGCCTCTTCAGTAGGTGGTGCTGGGAAAGCTGGAAAAACATGCAAAAGAATGAACCTGAGCTGGGAACTCAAACCACATACAAAAATTAACTCAAAATGGATTAAAGACCTTCATATAAGATCTGCAACAATAAACTGTATAGAAGAAAACATTGGTACTAAACTTATAGACCTAGGGCTCAAGGAGAACTTTATGAACCTGACCTCAAAGGCAAGGGAAGAAAAGTGAAAATAAATGAATGTGACTATATAAAACTAAAAAGCTTCTGCACAGCAAAAGAAACCATCAACAAAGCAAAGAGGCAGCCAACTGGATGGGAGAAAGTATTTGCAAACAACGAATAAGGGTCTAATATCTAAAATATATAAAGAACTAATATGACTTAACAACAAGGAAACAAGCAACCCAGTTAAAATGTGGGCAGAGGAACTAAATGGACACTTCTCCCACGAAGAAATACAAATGGCCAGCAGACATATGAAAAAATGCTCATCTTCATTAGCTGTCAGGGAAATGCAAATCAAAGCCACAATGAGATATCACCTCACACTTGTTAGAATGACTATTATCAATAAGACAAAGAATAACAAGTGCTGGAGAGGCTGTGGAGAAAAATTAACTCTCTCACACAGCTGGTGGGAGTGCAAACTGGTACAACCACTATGAAAGACAGTGTGAAGTTCCCTCAGAAAATTGGGAATGGAGTTACCATATGACCCAGCAATCCCCCTTCTGGGGATCTACCCAAAAACTTGAAAACCTTAGTCTGCAAAGTCTTAGGTACCTCAATGTTCATCGCAGTGCTATTCACAGTGGCCAAAATATGGAAACAATCAGAGTGCCCGAAGACAGACGACTGGATAAAGAAGCTATGCTATATACACAATGGAATATTACTCAGTTATAAGGAAAGATAAATTACTGCCATTTACAACAAAATGGATCATCATGCTAAGCAAAATGAGACAGATAGAAAAAATAAAAAACAGTATGACTTCACTCATATGTGGAATATGAAACTGAAAGCAACAGAGAAAAAACAAACAAACAAAAACCCATGGACACAATCAATAGTTTAATGTTTATTTGGGGACAATTGGGGTGGGGATGGGAAAAGGGGAAAGTGTGGGAGAAGACGGAGGGGAAGCTAAATACATGGTGATTGAAAGAGAACTCACACTGGGTAGTGAACTTATTATACAACAAGTTGACAATGCACTGTAGAATTGTACACCTGGAGCATATGTAACTCTTGCTAACTAATGTCACCCCAATAAGTCTAACAATAAAAATAAAAAATAAAAAAAGATCAAAATAAAAACCACGACTGTCTTTGTTCTATTCATTAAATATCTATGAGAATGAATTTACTGTAATTATATGGATCTGTGAAACTCTATGGATATAGTGTTTTCTTGCTTTAAATTATTGAAGACCTCATCTTAAAATCTAGATCTTTACTACTGAAGCCTTAAATTTTATGTAGCATTCTTTCAAACAATCCTTAGGCCTACTGTGGTTTAGTAGAATTAAATCTTAAATAAAGTTGAAATGTACTTTCGGGAATATTTCCTAACCCAATCAGATTTTCAGACCTAAATAAAATTCCATAGAAACAATACATGCTGGAACAGTGACAATATTAAACTGAACTCTTTTTCTAAAGATATAACATTGCAAAATTGAAATCAGTTTCAAATGATGTTGAGAGAAATAAAATTCTATTTAATAAATCTGTGACAAGACAAATAATTTAGATATCTGACTTTCTCCCTTTGCTTCAATGTGTGTGTGTATATATATACACACACACACACACACACATATATATATATATATATATATATATATATATATATCTGAAGGAACATTTATCTAAATGGGTTTTTAGTTTCAATTCTTGATTTATACCTAGAGCAAGCATAGCACATGTTCAGAACCAGTTGCTTTGCTAATAGTATAAAATACAATTTCACCTATTGTGGAAGAGCAATTTGGGTTTTAATGGCTATCACATTTTCTTCTTTTTAAAATATACCCTTTAATAGTGGAAAATAAGAAATCTCTGTGGTGCCTGTAATAGTTAAATGTGTTTATCCACATTTATACCCTGAAAAGAATATCTTTCCAATTATATATATATACAAAGAGATCCTCTATCTGCTTTGTTCAAATGTTAACATTTAACATTTCTATGAAACATTTGTCAAAACTCAGAAACTCACTTTTGTACATTACTTTTGAACTAAATTACGGTTTTAGTTTCAATTTTATTAGTTTTTCATTAATTTTCCCTTTTTGTTCCAGGACTCAATCTAGAAAACTACATTGCTTTTAATTCTCATGTCTCCACAGTCTCCTCTGATCAATGACAATATCTTAGTCATTCCTATTTTTTTTTTTAGTGACCTTGAATATCAAGAACTGACCAAGTATCCTGTTGAACATTGTCCTATTTGGGTTTTTGTGATGTTTTCCTGATGCTTAGACTGAGTTTATGGGTTTATGAATGGAATACCACAGGAGAGAAATACTTCTTTCATCCATCATAATAGGAAGAATAAGATATGAGTATGTATCAGATATCACTGGAAATACGGCTTTGTCACTTGGTTAAGGTATTGTTTGCCAGGTTTCACCAGTGTAAAGGTGTTACTGTCCACTGACCTACGAGTATTCAGCTCTTTGGGAGCAAGTTACTAAGAAAGTCCCCCCTAATGTGTGTGTGTGTATGTATGTAACAAGCTCCACCCCCTGAAAGAAGGAGTAGTATAGACCTATGACTGTAATAACCTATGTTAAAAACATATTTATAATTGTTTCAAAATCTATCCTTCTGTCTATATAGTAAGCTAAACATATGTTCATTCTGAGTTCCTGACTCTAATTTAGTACCACACGGTTTATTCTAACCTTTTTTTTTTGTTTGTTTATGTATAACCTTTTTCTCTGAAAGTGAGAAACTTAGATAAATATACTTTATTTTAAAATTTTGATTTCAAACTTTTTCTTATGTTTAATATTTTTGGCACTACCCGTGACTGAGACATTTCTTTTGTAGAACCTAAGATTCATTAAGACACATGTATCTTTTGAATAACATCATAATCATATGTAGCTTTTAATTTGAAATGTTTTATCATTAATATAAGTACCAGCTGTGCTTTGCATACAACGAGGGAGAATAACAACAGCCTAAAAATAATGTTGAATGAATAATCAGACTTAAAATTATCCTCATGTGAACAGCAGTTACCTGAGGCTGTAGATCAGAGGTTCTCTGTCTCAGATTAATATAGAAATCACCTGGGGAGTTTTTAAAAATGCTGATGCCTAGTTCTCACCTCCGGAGATTCTGATTTAATTTGTCTGGGGATAAGAATGAGAATAGGGACTTTCAACACTCCCCAGGTTGAATTTTGATATGCAGCCAAGGTGTAGCCAAGGTTGAGAACTTCTGCTGCACTTGGCTAGGTTAACGCTGATTGCAGCATCTTCTGTGTTGTCTTGTTTTCTGAATGGCTCTATCCCAATTGAAGTAAACTGTGAAACAGTGCTATATGTTTGAGTTTGAACAATGGAGCACATTGTGTTGTTATGGTAGGTATGGTCACTGGAACACAATTGTAGCTGTTATGATAGCTCTTAAATGTATGTGGTTATCTATCTGAAGAGCAGTGTGATATGCTGCTTTTTATTTTGAATCATAAAGCACAGCACAGACAACTAAAATCCGAAACCTCAAAATAAAGTACTCCAGAAAATATAGTTTTATAAAATTAAGAGCCAGACATATAAGTGTCTATGTGTATTGCAATCCAAAAAGCCCCCAGACAATTTGAAGATAGCCGTTTTTTCATAAAAAGTAAACAAAAACAAAACAAAAGAACTACATAAACATCATGACTCAGTGTTGTAGACTGAACTGTGTTACCACCCATCCCCAGTTTATATGTTGAAGTCATAACCCCCATTATGACTGTGTTTGGAGGGTCTCTAAGGAGATACTTACAGTTAAATGATGTAATAAGAACGGGGCCCTAATCAATAGAACTGGTGTCTTTATAAGAAGAGAAAGAGAAACCAGGAGTGCACACACATAGAAGAAAGCCACGTGAACACACAGCAAAAAGTATATGTCTACAAGTCAAGAAGAGAGGCTTCAACAGAAACCAACTGTGCTGGCAACACCTTGATCTTAGATTTCCACCCCGCAGAACTGTGAGAAAAAAAATTGTTGTTTGAGTCACTCAGTCTGTGTAATCTGTTATGGCAATCCCAGCAGACTAATGCACCCAATTTTACTTCTCAGTATATAATTAGTAGATATTTATGCACATACTTCAAAAATGTTTTAAAATATTTATAATAGCTTTATTAGTAATAGACTCAAACTGGAAATATCCCAAATGTCTAACTTTAAGTGCACAATTCAGTGAGTTGGATATATACACAGCTATGTAATCCACATCTTTATTACAAAATAGATGATTTCTTCTGTACTGGAAAGTTTCTATATATGCCTTTCTAGTTACTGCTTCACACCCAGAATAATTTCAGTTTAAAATTTTTTTCCCATTATGAATTAGTTTTACCTGTTGTAGATCATAATGCAAATAAAATTATAAAAACATGGAGACCAGAACGACAAAGTTATATGCCAACAGAAAGGCTTCTAGTGTTTCAGTAATACTTCTAAAAAATTCAATAATGTTTTGACAAAGCATAATCTATAAATACTTAAATGTATAAATCTAGCTTAACAGACATAAAATTAGTACTTTTTACATATTTATTTTTATACTTTAGGGCACATTCTTACCTTGAAAGGGTAGGTATTTATCATGGATTATCTTATAAATCTTAGACATGCCTCCACAATTCACTCTGAATTAAACTAATGCATCATTTTAACATGAATCAATGATTCAGAGCAGGAAATACAAAGTATCTAGAGTTGATGATTTATTCTATTTAATAATATTCATGCTGTATATACATGGCTGATTGCTTTCTATGTTTGTTTGTTTAGGACAAATATGGATATCCATAATATCCGAACTCAGTACATTTTAATGGTATATCTTGAAGGCATTGATATGTCAGTGGATTTACTGTAGTCTTTACAAAACTTGAAGAAAATGGTACAATTCTAAAGTACATTTTCCAGCACAGTTATTTTTTACAAGGTACACTTTCAGTGTTTTAAAGGACTTATCTTTAAATTTTGACTAGTATTCATTTATATAAGTAGTGTTAATAATAAACTCTAATAAAAATACAAATTTAGGATTCCAGCTACTTTCTATTCATATGATAAAAATCAATAGTCATTATTTTGCATTATTTATAACTGAGGGGAAATAATGATTCTGATGGTCTTAATTATTATAGTCACAGCAATGAACATTGTCTCTGAAATACTATATTTCCTATGTATATGAGTATTCCTGAAGTACAGGATCAGGTTTATTACTGGGTCTTGAAAATAATTTATGTATTTAAATATACATTAAAATCTACTATTAATACTGTGGTCATATACAAATATTATAGGTTTTTAACTGAATTTCACAATCAATGACAAGATATTTCTTATGATATTTGTAATTATTCATATTACTGTTCAGAGAATATTTACTTTCCACGCCCTGCTTGACAAATTGGAGCATGGAGTATTTGGGGAAAGTAGACCTCCTTACCCCATTAATGTTATGGACCATGTAACTCACTTTGGCCCATGGATAGAATTTAAGTAGGACCCTGGAATTTGTTTGCAACATTTGGCTTCTTCTTGTACTCTTGTGACCCTCCTCAGGAGGAGAATGACCTCAGCAACTGCTTTCCTTCAGCTATAACCTCAGAAGAAAAACATGGAGTGTAGATCTAAGCTCAACCCACATCTTGAATACAAATCAAGATAAACCACATTCTGAGGCAGAGGCAATCTCGGCCTTGATCAGCTGAATTGCAGTCAATCTATAGACCCATGAATGTGAGATTTTGAGTTAAGTGTTTATGTAGCAGAAAATAGCTAAAATAACCTTACACCTACGTAATAATCAGTTAATAAATGTGAGATACAGTAGCAAAATAGGACATGATTCTTCCTTTTCAAATGTTTATAATCTACTTGGAGAGCTAAGTGGAACATACAGGAAACTATGGTGAGCAAAACAAGGTTGTTGATAAAACCAGCCAGCATTATTTGGATGAGAATAGAGATTAGTTTTTTTGGTGGGACACAAATCACTAATAAAAATTCCTTAGAAAATTAAATAGGCTGTTCAAGCTATATATGCTGCATAACCAAATTTCCTAAAACTTTGTTTCATAAGTATAATTTATTATCCTTGATATTTATATTGCTAACATGATCCAGCTGAGTAGTTCTCATTTGTATCCCTCATGTGGTGTTAGTTTGATGTCAACTGGGCTGTCATCATCTGAAGTCTTACCATTGCAGGATGAGAGAAAAGGTTACTCTATGGTACTTGATGCTGGCTCAAAGCTGAGACTTTAGTTGGAGAGTCCATGTAGCACCTCCATATGGTCTCTTTTTGTGGCTTGGGCATCTCACAGCATAGTGGCTGAGTTCTGTGTTCTATCCCAAGAGCAAGCATTTCAAGAGACTCAGGCAGACCCTGCAAGGTTTTCTATGACCTAACCTCAGAAGGTCCGGAATTTCGCTATTACCACATTTATTTCATCAAGCAAATGGCTAAAATCAGCCCAGACTCAGCGTGAGGGAATATAGATCTCAACTCTTCATATAGAAAGCAGCAACTACAAACAGAAAGGAAGAAAATGAGAATGACCATCTTTGGAACATACTACTTCAGAGGCTATTTTTGATTCAATTTGGATAAACAGCTTTATCTATATATTGCTCCTATATAATCTGTCATCCACATCATGATATGTTTAAGAGTAAAACAGACACGAAATATGAATACGTTGGAATTTATAAGCCCTGTAATTTCTGTTAGTGTTGCTTACCAAGTGATTATATATTAGCTTTAATCATCCTTCTGTATATTGCTCTCTGGGGTTGTGATTCTGCAATCCACAGTTCTTCTTCACCAAGCTATAGCCTTCTTAAACTCTGCCACTAGGAGGCACTACAGCGAGGCCCAAAAGCAGGTGGCGGGAGAAGAGACTTGGCCGGTCCAATTTCTATTAACATTATCTCAGCAGAGTCTCAGTAGTGGCAATAGGTTCCAGTTCCTTAGTCTGAATTTTCCATAGTTCCCAAACTAGCCTCAGTGCACTCCCTCAGAAATATCAACATCAGGGTTTTCCTGGTGGTGTGGTGGTTAGGCTCCAGCGCTCTCACTGCCACAGCCTGGGTTCGACTCCCCGCCAGGAAAACCACCAAAAAAAAAAAAAAAAAAGAAAAAAAAAATCAACACCAACAGAAGGCACCTCCTTTTCAGATATATGAGAATCTTCTAAGTTTTAGAGGCTAATAACCCCAACCTCTTCCCTTCTTCCCTCTGTTCTAGCTTATAACATCTTAGCAATGGATGTTATTCTTCTGTGAAGTTAATTATTTGTATTTAGAAAACCAAGGCAAAATAAAAAGTGAAACTTTTGGTATTACCAATTAAAAAATACCTTAAAGATTAAACTTATGAATGTACTCTGAGAAACATTTCCATGTAGCCCCTTCTTTATTTTCCTAAATTTTTATAAGCTACTCTGTTATAAGCTACTCTTCAACAGGTTAGACCGGTTCAACCAATTCCTTATATTAAATTCACAGTAAAAAAGAAAAGATGTAGGTTTTCTTTTCCTATATTCCTGACCTTGATTGACATCATTAGCATATATTCCTGGCTTTTTCCCTGGAGTCAAAATATTCTCTTAATCAAAAAGTTTTACCAAATACTGTATTTTGCTGTATATAATGTGCACCCATACTTTTGGCCCAGATTTTCAGGGGAAAAAAATCTATCATTTTAATTTGTTAGTTCAAATTTTTATTTGTTTATATTTAGGTACTTGTTTTTGTATTATAAAAATTTTTAGCATTTATTTTTTAACATATTATGGTACAAGAAATTTTATGTAAAAATATTTATAAAACAAAAATAGATACAAGGTTCAAGAAATATAAAATC
Source organism: Lyroderma lyra (assembly GCA_004026885.1). Taxonomy (NCBI): domain Eukaryota; kingdom Metazoa; phylum Chordata; class Mammalia; order Chiroptera; family Megadermatidae; genus Lyroderma; species Lyroderma lyra. The sequence goes on along the minus strand of PVJL010002211.1, from coordinate 23,943 downwards.
TTTTTATATAAAAAACATGATTATAATATTTCAGGGTATTAGTTTGCATACAGATATTATTGATTTCTAGAGTTATACTTTCAACTTATAAGCATACATAAAAGAATTAACAATATTTATGTAGATATGGAATTAATACTACCCATGTATAATACACATCCTTATTTTTCCCTCACAAATTTGGGCAAAAAAGTGCACATAAATGGCAAAATACAGTGATCAGAATTGACATTGGCCATGTTCTAAACACTACAAAGATATAAACTGACAAGTGTTGGGCTCAAAGAAATAAATTCTGTTACTGCTGCAGTATAATTCACTTTATTATTGTTAAACATTGGAAAATATTTTTAAATTATCAATTTATTTTATAATGTATATACAACTGGCTAATTTACTATAGAACAAACTTATTATAAAGCAATTATTTGCTGATTAATATGTATGTAAAGATGGCATTATGCTATCGTGCATATAAATTATTTTTATTTTTCTCTTATTAACATACGGTAAAGGATATGTAGCACAGTGTACTGATGTGTAATCTAAAAGAGAATCAGAATACATCAGCCCAAATCCCAAGAATAGTAAATAGAGATGAAGCTGGTGAATAGGACTTAGTAATTTATATTCCACATGGAAATGTCTTAGTAGATAATTTCAGTTATTCGAACTCACACACCTGATCTAAGTAATGGATGTTATTCTTCTGTAAAGTTAATTATTTGTATTTAGAAAATGAAGGCAAAATAAAAGTGAAACTTTTGGTATTACCAATTAAAAAATACCTTAAAGATTAAACTTATGAATGTACTCTGAGAAACATTTCCATGCAGCCCCTTCTTTATTTTCCTAAATTTTTTGGTAGTACGCCTGTTTTGCCTAGTGTGAAATCCATGAACTATAATGGTAGAAATTTTTCTAGCTAACTTTTATTTGAGATTAGCTTGGATTTTTGTTTTGTTTCATTTTATCTCTTTTTTGCAGAATAAGAAAACATGCTGACTGAGGTGATGGCAGAATTCCCTTTGTCAGATAGGCCACTTAGATTTCATGCTGTCTTTCTCTCTCCTTTGATGGAGCCAGAATAGTACTGCAGATACATGAGAAACATGTGTTCGTTTTGATGGTTCTATTATGATAAGTACTATGCATTTTTCATATTAAATCTGTTTATTTAAAAGCATTTTGAAATTGATATTGTCAGAGGTCTTGCTGTTAGAGTCTGCCACTTAATTATGCTGTGGCAGCAGGACCTGCCTATATTCTGTAACAGATGATATCAGAAGGAGGCATAGCAACTTAATTTAAAAATATATAATCTAATGATTTTGTCTTTTCTGTCAGCAGGAGAGGGGCTCCCTATAGATACACAAACCTGTGTCTGCAAAGGTTCAGGTGATTTGTCACTCGAAGTTATAAACCTTTGAGACCATGGGTAAAGGCTTGAGGGATACAAATAATATAGAGGGATAGGAAAGAAGGTATCATAGACTAAGGAAAAAAGATATATGTTTGAAAGGAGAAAAAAATAAAATGTTTAGGAAAGGAAGGTCAGCATTCAGGAGGTTGAAACTAAAAATAATATGTCCACGTTTGCATATCCTATTTCTTAATTGTTTTTGTTGTTGCTGTTGTTGCAATGCACCATTTTCCTATGTGCCTTTTTAACGTGTGTTGATTATAAATGAGAGCAAATCAGCTAAAATTAAAAAATTATTGGTAATTCTAACTTCAGTAAAATAATATCAGGGAATGATATTTTCTCACTAATATTTACTATCTTTGTCTTACATGATTATAGCAATCAAAAGACCACAGTATATGTATTTACCTTGAAATCCTAATTTAAAAATACGTGCTTACTCTTTAGTAATTTACAAGTCTTTCAGAATCATGTAGTTTGGTAAAGTTAAACACATGTATTCTTCTTCCCTTCCACCGTCTTCTCTACCACCACACAACATTTTTTGCCCTGTAAGTTATTCTTTATACTTACATTGTTATTTTCCATTACAATCTATTCCTTAAAGTAAAGTTTAGAAGGGGATAGATGACTGAGAGGACAGATTTAGGGTTAGATTTAGGGTTATATAACCCAATACTTCTAAGCTTTGCATCACTAACTCCCAGGACGTACACAGGAAACATAACTGAAAGCTTTCCACGCAAGAAGCATCCCTGCCTGAACACTACTTAAATTAATGCACTAATTTTAGTGTTTCTGTAGACAGTTGGTTTCCTGTGCATTAAGCTTGGCTCACTTTCTTTGGCTATTAATCCCAAATTCGAATCTTAAAACTTAGAAAAGAAAGGATCTAACTCAAGCCAAACAAACTGGGAGCCTCATGAAAACATTGTGAGAATATATTTCTAAAAAAATACCTGTTTGGAGAGCAAGTACTTTCCAATACAATTATTGGTTAAGTAGTTCCCATGAGTATTTTATTTGTAATTCCTTTTCAACTGGCTACAGTAGAAGGGACAGCTTTTGCAATTTCTTTCTTAATAAGTGATTTGGTTATGTAAATTGAACACTCCAATAACATGGAAAAGCCCATTTATTAGAAAAATTGCACTCAAACGGTTTAATTTTTCCTTCTTTCCTATGGCACCTTTCTTGTAGTTCTTCAAAATGTATATAACCACACGTATTTTTCTCCCCTTACACCTCTTCTCTACCCCCACATATAACATTTTTGCCCTGTATATTATTCTTTATACTTATCTTGTTGTTTTCCATCACAATTTATTTTCTTAAACTATATAGAAGTGATTCTATTGCTTCCTTCTTTGTTCATAATTCTGTATTCTCATCAAGACCATGTAGAAATGGCAATGGTACAAAATAAAACCTTAACTTTGGAGATTTTTGTTACCATATGTTACTGCTTTTGCGAGGGGTATCTGAGTTTCTCTAAGATCTATATAATGCTAGAACTGAATTCTGTTTAGAATGAAATAAATCATATTGAAAGAGAGTAAATGAATTTGAGTTGGAGTTTTAGAGGATTGTTTAGAAAATATCACAAGTGCACTGTAAAAATCTCAACATAGTCTGTTAACAATTTTGGTGGTTTACAATGAAAATATTATAACATGAAATTTTAAGTTATTTTTCCATTTGTAAGCTTTTGGCTTTTATTGTATCTCTTCTTCACCAGAAATAAAATCAGAATTTTAGACTTACTTTCAAATTGTTGTGGGGAAATTTGAATGTGGGTCATTTATCTATATTCTACTGTAATATAGGGGGATCTGAGAGAAAAATAAATGAAAATAGAAGTTAATGTTATTAGGAATTAAAATATAACAATGGGATTAAACTTCATATAGAGTACAATAAAGTCTCATTGCCTTAAGGAAAATGCCAACCCGTTGTAGGTTGGCACCAGGAATTTTCATGCTATGCTGAAGTTAATATTCAGGGAATGGTGCTTATCCTTCTGTCTTTGGCCTGAACAACTACTTTCTGTACCCTTTAACTTAGGAAACAGTCTCTAATAATTTACATTTTGATCTAGTTCTTCTAGAACACTATTAGTCCCATTATTCTACACTCTATTACACATATGAAAATATAATAAAAAGCCACCAAGAAGAGAAAAATATTCCCAGAATTTTAACAAAAATTTTTCACAGGTAGTTTTATCTCTGTTTGGATAATAGTATTTAAATGCACCTGTCCCCATGTAAATTCTTAAAGTCTTCTTGTATAATAAAGAATAGAATACCACCAATGATGCACCTGCATCTTCATATCCAGACAAATATTTCTATGAAAAGCTGCTTCTCCGATAAGGTGGCTGGTTCAACATAGTTAGATTAAAATTTCTGTTGAATGTAACTGTAATCATTGATCATAATGTATACTTTATAAAATACTTTATTACATTTAAAAAACTTACATAGGAAAAGTGAAATTTATAAAAAACAATGAAACTTCACTTAAAATGATAAAACTATCATCTTAAAGAGAGATTTGACCAAATGAATAGAATATTACTGGCTGTGAATTGTGATGGTTAGTTTTATGTGTCAAATTTGCTAGGCTATAGTACCCCATTATTCAATCAAATACCAATCTAGGTGTTACTTTGAAGGTATTTCATAGATGTGGTAAACATCTACAATGAATTGACTTTGGTAAAGGAAATTTTTCTTGCTATTATGAATGGACCTCATCTAATCAGTTGAAAGGCCTTAAAAGCAAAATTGAGGTTTTCCTGAAGAAACATAAATTCTCCCTCAAGTCTGTAGTATCAACTCCTGCCTAAGAGTTCCAGGCTGCCATCAAACCCTATGTATTTTGTAAGCCAATCCTTGAGCATAAGCTAGCTAATTCTTTGAAATAAATTATACATTTGTGTGTGTGTATTTTCTTTTTTTTATTTTATTTAATTTATTTTATTTTATTTTATTTTTATTTATTTATTTATTGTTTTAATTCATTTTTATTGTTAGACTTATTGGGGTGACATCTGTTAGCAAGGATTACATAGGTTTCAGGCATACAATTCTACAGTGCATTGTCAACTTGATGTATAATAAGTTCACCACCTAATGGTGTATTTTCTTATGTATACTACTTACTGTATTTCTCTGGTGAACTTTGACTGATTAGATAATTTGATATAGGGATTTTAGTAGCGTGAAGATATTAATCTGCCCCAGAAATATATATGTGTTTAGTTGTATTGTAGTTAAATCATGCTGAAATATGACTAAATTGGACAATAGTTCATTGGAAAAATGTATAGAAAGGATAAATATACAAATGGACAATGGTCAGATCGTATATGACCTAAAACCTTTGTATCAACTAGCTCTGGAAGCCAAACCACAACCTCTACAGCCATCAGTCCAGAATGGCTAGGATTTGTTCAATGAGTACAACTTTGCCCTTGCTTCTAACTCAGGACCAACCAGCTATTACCAAACATGCTCCCAAAACCAATCACATAGATGCCCCACTTCTAATTAGCCCACTTCTAGCTTCCTTAAATGAGCAACCTAAACCAGAGCATGCCTAAAGCCTCTCTCTTCTTTCTCTCTCTCAATAGCTCTCTCTGTCTTTCTCTTTCTATTTATAAAGCTTTCCTACTCTTCTGCCCACCTTTGAATATCTGCTAAATCTAAGTCATTGTATCTAGCATCCTTGATATATATAGCAAGCTCTGAATAAATAGCCTCTGTTTACTCTCATTTGGGTGGTCTTTATTTATTTCCATAGTTTCCTGGATGTTCCATGGGGAGACAATCTGCACTGCCCGTGGTTGTGGATTCCAGTCTTCAACCAACTGCAACTTCCTCAGTGCATTGCTGCTTGTAGCTTGTTGAGTTTCTGCTAATATACCAAGTCAGCACCAGGTATGAAATCTACTCTCTTAGCATTAAATACCTCAATTATTTATTCCAATTTTGGTATCCATATTTTGTTATTAGTTTCCATTTGTTTATCATCCTTGGTAGAAGCAGGGAAAATTTTTTTTCCATCCATTTTTGCTCTTATGTGCTTCTGTTTTTGTACCTTGCTAACAGTGCTGCTTGTCATATGGAGAATCACATGTTAAATCACAGGTTAGAAGTAAGCCTAGGTCTTACAAGCCTGCTGTTGGAGCTGGCCTTATGAGCTAGTGAGTTTGTGGTTCTCATCAAACCAGCATCTATTTGAATAAACTTTGCTGTGAGTCACCAATATAACTAGATGAGATTATCCTTTCATTTCAAATGTTTGTCCTGAGAGTTTGACTATAATCCACAGAGAATGTCCTCTCTAGTTTTCCATCCGCTGGGGGTGAACATTGTCAGGTCTGTGTTTGGAGGCAGCCAGCAATAAGGTTGGAGAACCAAGATATAAAGTACACATGTATTGCTTTAAAGTTGCTATTGTTACCTCTCATGTGGTCAGTTAAATCTAAATCCTATCCTCCTCCAGGAAATACCTCCTATTTCTTATATGTACTGTCATTACAATCCCAACTGTTGTTTTTGTTATCTCTAACTGACATAATTTCAACAAAAGTAATTTATGAAAAACATTTAATTTGATAGACTCCTTAGAAATGAAAAGAAATAAGATACTAAAAAGAATTCCTGGCCAATGTTAGTAAGCAACTTGAAAAACTTAGGGAACAACAAACTAAAATCATTTCCTTAGTAAATCCACCCCCCCAAATTAAGTTGTATTAGATTACAACCCAAAATATAAAATAAATATCCAGAAGTTCATTCTTATATAAATAAATAATTGGAGGGAATAGAATAATCTTTTTTTTCCAGCTTAATTCCTATTATTATTTGTAGAAACTATGTCCACAAAGTGTTGAAATATAACTTTTTAGCCATTAAATTTTGGCTATGACTTCCTTCAAACAGTACAATATGGAAGTGGGGGAAGAAAAGAATAACTTTACAGTGGAAAACCTGCTCAATACTGCCTCATCCAAGTGATCAAGGTCAACACGAACAGTAATAAATCATATTGGCAGACTGTTTCCTTGATATGATGTGATAAAAATCATACTTTACCTCTGTGGTCTGCACTCCTCCCCCCAAAAATGTAACCTCAGTCTAATCAAGAGGAAAGGAGCAAGCAAAACCCAAGTGAGGAATACTCTACATAATATATGACGCTAACTCCTCAAAACTGTCAGGGTCAACAAAAAGAAGCATAGACAGGAGACCCGTCATAGTAAAGACAAGCTTATAGACGAATGACAAATAAAAGTAACATAATATTCTGGATAGAATACCTGAACAGAAAACAGACATTGGTAAAAATTTAAGGAAATTTAAATAAAGTATGGATTTTTATTTAATAATAATGTATTAATACTGACCCTTTTGCTGTGACAAATAAACCATACTAATATATGTGGTCTGACCATTAATTTTGTAAATGGGCCACCACGTGCTTATGTTGGCAGCACTGTACAAACAACTCAGTGAGTTTTCACAAGCTTGGTGTACAAGGTCAGACAATTAATTTCCCGAACTCATCCTAGAAAGTGTAACATACCTCATTGCTGAATATCACTACAATCATCTTCAAAGGACTCCCCTTGGGAAGCCATGCACCAATGACAGCGCCTAGTCCACCCTTCAAAGCAATTTTGGAACTCTTTTTCTGGAATGGCCATCAAAACTGTCATTGTACTCCAAATATGACAATAAAGATTGCGAACTTGCCACCGTGAGCTTACATTGACGGTACAGTACAAACAACTCAGTAAGGTGTCATAACCACCCAAGTAGTTTGTGCAGTGCTGTCAGCATAACTGCACAGTGGCAAGTTCATGAACGTTGTCAGATCTGGAGTATGATGACAGCTCTGATGGCCATTCCAGAGAAAAGAGTTCCAAAATTGCTTTGAAGTGTGGACTAGGCACTGGCGTTGGTGCACAGCTTTCCCAAGGGGAGTACTTCCAAGGTGACCATAGTGATACTCAGCAATGAGGGATGAGGCACTTTTTCTGGAATGAGTTTGCGAATTTGTCAGACATTGTAAGACATTGGCACTAGGGAAACTAGGTACGGAGTATATGGGAACTCTGTGTACTAACTTCTCAATTTTTTTGTCAATCTAAAAATATTCTAAGATAAAAATTTTAATCCAAAGAAAGCAGTTGGAGTGTATTTTTGTGAAAATACTTTTAGCAAAATCAAAAAATTTTCAATTTTCATACAACAGTGGGTAACTTAGCAATGATTCCTTTTGCAAGGTATGAGTTATAGACTTGGGAGGAATATATAATGTAAACTAGGGTCTTAGCAAATTATATTTGCATATTTGTCCATGGGACTCCGAAAATTGTTTACTTACAAGAATAAATATATTTATTTTTGGTTTATTTAAATTCAGCTGCTTCCCTGGTTTTTGTTTATAGATTATCTATGTTTATTAACTTTTCAATAAAATATGGTCAAGGTTATAGAATAATTCTAATTATAGTATTGGCTAAGTGCAACAATGCTTTTTGGTGAAATGAAAAATAAATTTTTATTTTTAAATTATTATATCCACTTTATTTTCACTTTTTCTCACAGGGAGCTTTAAAGACTAGCTTGAGGTTTCATCGTCACAAGAATTAGGTTGAGAGCATTTACCATGTAGCTTCATCAGACTACTTTAGCTCTTAGATTTTTGGTCAAACTTTTACAAGGACAGCACAGCTCTTAACATCTAAAACAATGGGTTAGGATTTGAAATAGTAATCTATGAAAGCTGTAGTTGGGTTAGCTTTTACCTACTTTTTACAAAAATTTGATAATCACATACATTTTATATGTGATTTTTAATATATCAAACTAAATTAGGTTCCATACCACATAATGAGAAATTGTCTTTAATCATCGCATTGCCAACATTACATTAATTTCTATGATATTATAGTAAATAAACAATCAAACAAAAGTTTCCAGAATCCAATTTTACATCCAAAATGCAGCATAGAAGCTAAATCTTTATTCATTGGCTATGAGTTTAGACTGTGCTCATTACATTCACTATAAAGGTGGATGCAATATTGTTCTTTGCCTTCAAGAAGGAGAAAAAGACAAGTTAACAGAGCAGTTCAAAACCAGTACCCGAAGACAAACCTTTCTCTGGTAGGAGACACACTGGGTCCAAGGAAAGCAGCTAAGAGGGGTTTTTAATGCCAGTTAAGTTAGGAATTGAGCTAGAAACTGTTTTCTAGTAATTGCAATGTCTGAGTTCTTTAAGATCTCAGTAGTAAGTTGATGTTTATAGACAGAACACACAGAAACACATTGAGGTAGGACAGAGCATCACTTATTTGGGAAAATTAGTAAGGTTTCATGTGCTTTAGTTGTTAAGAGTTGAGTCTAAAAAGGCAAATGATAGTCATATTTAACCAAGTCAGTAACAATGTTTGATTAATTTATGGATACTTCATTCATTATTAGTATAATACCAACAGGTATTTTTTATAACTTTATAATATTACAAAAATATGTTATTGCTAAAGTAGAAAATGATAAAATCTATATAATTGCTAATTTGGATATATTTCTTAGTACATGCCATTGGTCAGAATTATTCAGAACTGAGAGTCCTGGTTGAGAAGGAGGGGAAAAGAGATTGAACTACACCTGTTACTTTATCTAATCTAGAGGATTCCAGGAACTGAGTGGAATTGAGGAATGATGTCTCTTACTCTGTAAGCTGAAGATGCAAAGTACAATTTACTTAAATTGCAGGTATCCTTTAGTGAAAATTTTGTTAAAGTTTCCCTAGCTGCTGATTTGACTTCTGAAATTTAGTAGAATTGTCATGTATCAGTCTGATACCAGCACATTAAGATAACATTCTTTAAAGCATAGCTAGTATAATTATATAACAATGGACTTAAGCATGCTTGTTTCTATTTTTACACTTTTTAGAGGAAACCTGATTGAAAGTAAGACTCTTTGACTTCTGCTCTTTACCTTTCTAACCAAGTTCAGTTTTCGCTACATAGTGGCTCAAATAAAAACCTTAAAATGACTAGATACTATAGCAAAACTTTAGATTTTGTTTACCTACTGCTTACATAAATATTATATGATTTTGAATGAATGTAGCCATTGATGCTATACTATTAGTCATTAGTATAATTAACTATTTATAAACTGAGTGCATATTAAGTTGTAGAGATTGTCCTAGGCACTGCAGTGGTGAACAGTCTCAGCTTCTCTCAGGTAGGTTACATTCAAGGTTATTTAGCCCAAATGTGTAGAGCTTTATATATGCCCAGTAAAACATCCATACAAAAGTATTAGACAATGACATGATTGTAACTAATCTTGTAAAGTTAACTAGAATCATGAATACTCAGATCTAAGCTAGCCTCTTTCAAAGAGTACTATAGCTGGGAGTCATATTTTCTGTTCATGTACTCTATAGAAATTTCTATGCTAACATTTCAGAAAGAAAGTATTAAACAATTTGAAATCTGAAATGCGCACTAATTGTAAATAGCGAATGTATGAGGGCTGTCTGGAAAAAAAAATCCAGCCATAAATGCCTTCATTTTTCATATTATATGGCTGGATATTTTCCAGACAGCCCTAGTCTATCTAACACCTACTATTATTGAACTAGAAAAAGTGAGTTCCATTTTTGTCCAGTTCCTGTAATCTAGGGTACTAATATAGTTTTCCAAATAGTCTGAAGTTCACCTAACTTCATACACTCTAAGATAATTTAATTCTTATTATTTTGTAGGTGTGTTAGAGGATAAGGAAAATGAGTCTATAAGTTAATTCTTTTAATGATAGAAGCAGTATCAGGAAAAATACAATCCACAGAGATTCATTTCACAAATTTATTGTTTACTAGGATATGAAATCACAGTAATGTGTAGATTTTAGATGTTATTTGAATGTTGTTTCTGGTAGGGAGCTGAGACTTGATTAATGAAAATAACTTGGAATGTTATTTACCCATTTCTGAAAGCCCCAAAATACTCTATAATTCTAACTACTGCAATATCATAATTGTTATCTAAATTTGACCTCAATTTATAGAACCATTTTAAATCTATTTTTGTTGTAAATGAAAAGGTAAGCAATTATATTCTATATGACTTTGTTTCTTTAAAATAATGGTGAATTTTTCACTATTACCATCACTTAACTCTGGCACTATTCCAATATTAACATGAAGACATATGAAACAAACATTCAAAGAAGTTTAATACTTTCACAACTGAAAACCATATGGGAACAGAATGAGTTTTACAATGGAGAAAACCGATCTGACCAGGTGGTCAGTTAAAAGACAATATTTATTAAACAATACTCTTTAACAGTTTCATAAAACCCAAGCCAATATGGAAACGAAGCCATATTTACCAAGATTAGATTTAGATAATTTAGATAATTTATTTCTGCCTACTCAGAAATGTGATTAAATGTTGTTGACATTTATTTCATTCAGTAATTACTTTGGGCTTTTTGCACTCTGACTCTGAAAAATAAGAATTGTTTGACTCAGGTTCAGCCATGATGACAGAGTTTGGAAACAAAATAGCTAATGATGTAAAATGTATGCTCTCTTAGTCTAGAGTAAAACCTAGCAATACTTCACTGACAATGAAATAAAACACATGGATAGCTAGAAGGCCAAGCCCATTAAAAATAGCGATGGAGGAGTATAATATTACTACTTTATCCTAATTATATCAGTGTAATTAGGATAAAGAGCTGTATAATGAATATAATCATTTTCTAAGCTTATTTTCATTCAACATTTGTAAGAATGAGAACTTATATAGTACAATAACATAAGCACTGACAATACTATGGAGAAAAAATATTTTATTAATTTAAGTGAGATCTTAACTCACTAAAGGAGACTAACAAAATAAATAATTAGAATGGACTTTGATAATGAATAGGGCACAGTTTTCAAAACATCTATAGGAATGGCAAATATCCCAGAATCAAATACAGGGAAAGATGTCAAAGAACAATGCTGAGAGTTGCTGCTTGAAAGAAAAGATAAAGAACAAGAATTAGACTTAAAGTAGTGGTAGAATTACATTCCAGTGAATGGTAGTAGAATAGACAAAATTGCAGAAGAATGAAGAAGCCTGACTTTTGGGGTGGAAACTTATTTGGGGGTAATTTATCTGGAGATGAGGTTGAACATGTAATCAGAAATAAGTCAACAAGTCAACTCATTCTCATCTGCTTTTTTTCTTCATCCATAAAATAGAGACAACCTCCTGTATTAGAGTTCTCTGAGAAACAGAACTAATAACGTGTGTGTGTGTATGTATGTATGTATGTATGTATGTGTGAGAGAGAGTGTGTGTTTGGTTTGTGTATGTAGATGATAGATACATAAAAGATAGATAGATAGATGATAGATAAAATGAATTATTTTCAGAAATTGGCTCACACAATTGTAGAAACTGGTAGGTCCAAAATTTGCAAGGTAAGCTAGCAAACTAGAAACCTAAGGAAGTTAATTTTGCAGCTCAAGTCCAAAAGCCAAACTACAGACAACATCCCTCTTCTTTAGGAAAGCTTTACCTTTTTTCTCTTGAGAGTGTCAACTGATTAGATGAGGCTCACCCATATAAAGGACAATAACAAGATCATAGTATTGCTTAATATGATAAAAAATATATCTCATGAACACAGTCAATAGTTTAGTGGTTACCTGAGGTTAAGCAGGGAGAGGGTGGAACAGGAGGGAGGGGGAGTCAAATATATGGTGATGGAAAGAGAACTGACTCTGTGTGGTGAGCACATAATACAATACATAGATGATGTATTGTAGAATTGTACACCTGGAACCTATCTAATTTTTGTTAACCAATGTTACCCTGATAAATTTAACAATAAAAAAATAAAAAAGTTATCCTGTGTATAACTGAAAACAAACTAACAGTTTGCACAAAAAAGCCTGTAAAGTCTTTTAATGATGTTCAAACTACTTCTTGATATCTTTAATTTAAATACTGTAGTATAAAGTTAATAATATTTAATAATTAAGTATTATGGCATAAAATCAGTAGTACATCTTTTGTTATATGATAAGGGAATAAAACAGAGAAGAAAATAAAGGTATTTGCTAGATAGATAGAGAGACAGATACACATATAGGCACAAGCATATTCCAAAAACTAAGGAAGAAATACTCATAATTACAGTCTTAATTTCTGTAACTGGTCATATCATCATAACTGGTATTTATATCTACCTTTTTTCTACTACATATTCTGTACCCTCAGTAAGCACCTCTCTGTCTGGGATAGGGATGGGAATGATACAAATATTCATGCCTGGTGTTTGGTTTATCAGTAGTCCTGCCTCAATTGGCTTGTAGTTTTCCATTGACTTTAATTACAGGTTATGGTAAATCTAAGGGATCTCCTGTATTCCAGACATACTCTTCCTCCCCTTCATTGTGGAATAGCAGTCCCATTTTCCCTTGGTAATCAGGATCAATCACCCAACCTGAACAGTAACTCCTCTCTTTGCCTGTTGACTCAGAGGCATAAAATGTCCAAAGTGTCTGGGCAGCAGTCTTAACTTCCTGTTTAATAGAATAGTTGTTGTATCTGGGGGAAACATTCTTCTCTTTGAAACTAAGTCCTCTAGGGCAGCTGTGCCTAAAGTCATAGGACTAGAAAGCAACAGTTTCCCAGTGCCTTCTTAGGAGTGATAGTGGTGGGTGTCACTCCCAATTCCATCCTTTGGTTCTTGGCTCTGTGAATCCTGGCTATGGGAGAAACAGCATCATATATTGGATACTGTTTGAGAACATATACAGCCTCCTGGAGAATCTTGCCCCAGCCATGCAAAGTGTTGTCACCTAACTAATGTATTATAGTAACTGAGTCATCAGAAGGCCATTCTACCATTCTGTCAAGCCAGCTGCATTAGAATGGTGGAGAACATGGCAAGACCATAAATTCCATGAGCATGGGCCCATTGTTGCACTCATTTTGCTGTGAAGTGAAGTTCCTCATCAGAAGCAATGCTGTGTGGAATATCATGGCAGTATCTAAGGCATTCTTTAAGTCCATGGATGGTCGTTTTGGCAGATGTATTGCATGCAAGGAAGTAAAATCCATTGTTAAAATTTAAGTGTCTACCCAATAAGTCTAACAATAAAAATGAATTAAAAAAAATTTAAGTGTCTATTCCAGTAGAAAATAAACACTGCCTCTTTCATGATGAAAGCTGTACAGTGTAATGAATTTACCAAGTAGCTCGCTGATCATCTCTGGAGAAAGATGCCATATCCAGGACTCAGTGCTGGTCTCTGCTGCTGTTACATAGGACATTCATTGGTGGCAATAGCCAGTTTGGCCTTGGTGACGAGCTGTCTATATGCTGAACCTATGAGTCATCTGTTCCTGCTCCCATTTTGTTAACAGTAGAATATGATAGCAAAAATACTTTAATTATATTGCATATCTGAGAAAAAATATCAAATTTAATGTTGAACTTCATTTTATTATCACTTGAAACATTATGAATTATACCAATGTCCAACACTATTTTTTATGATCCTTTCATAAAGTAATATTTGGAAATAATTGTGTCATTTGTATGAATCTCACTTTGGCTTGTGATGAAAGTTAGTGTCTCAATTAAAGTAGTGTGTTCAAAATTAGTTAATAATAAGATGATAAATATTTGAAAAATTCTCAGAGAAAAAGAAAATGCACCAACCAACAAACAAAAGCATATTTTGCTTCTTTTAAATAATGAAACATGGTGACATATTTATTACAGATTAAGCACAACCTATACCCCTGTTTTTGTTTAGTGTCAGACAAACCTGAAGTGTAAATTATACGGTTATTCTATCTATCAAGTACTGATGTTCTTTTAGGCTTGGAATTATTTGCTCTAAAAAGTGTAAGTTGGTAATTTTATTATGCTTTTAATTCTTTATAGCTTCCTTAGATTTATTTTCTGTTTGTCATATTAAGAAGAGCAAACATTAAATCCTGATCCTCTTCAATAATTGCAATTCTCTTGATTTACTACAGTTCTAAAGTCATAAATAAAGATATTTTCAAGAAGAAAAGAGAAAGGAAACTATTTTTAAATTTTCTAGGAGAAAATTTTATTTAATTTGAAGATCTTAGGAGAAGTCATAAATATTAAAACATCTATTTAAACTTAGAATTCAATATAAAAATAAACAAAAAATGAGAAAACCTAGTTATCTGATGTAGTAAATGCCAATTTTGTTCTGAAGTATAGAAACCAGGACATATTAAACACCATTACTTCTGTGGCTGTATTGAGATATAGAATAATGGGTGGTGATAATATGTTCTAATGACAGAGAAGTTAAAATTGTGACATGATCCAATATAGTGCCATTTGCTTGCTTTATTGTGTATCAATGAAGAAAAAAATCCCTTTTGCTCTTTTATTCCTTAATATAATTGACTTGCCTTAGTTTTATTAAGAACATCTATTATATGGCAGATATTCTTGGTTCTTAGCTAAATCAGGGAACAAATAGAATTCTGCTTTTGTGAGGCTTATATCCTAGTGAAGTAACATAAATAAAAGTAAAAATTAAAAGTACATAAATTTTATAGGATATTAGAAAACCAAAGTGCTATGGGGAAAATAGAACAGCCTAAGAAGAATTAGAGGTGTTAGAAGATAGCATTTGATTAGAGGCCATTATTTGCAGCGAAGTGTGTAGTGAAATTGCTTTTGTTGATTTAAGACATGGCTTCAGTCATATATCAGGTTTATCACATGTCTATAAAGTGAAAATGAATCTATAATCTTAGAAATAATTTCCTCTTAAGCAAAGTGTGTTTTATAATGATTCTCTTAATTTTTTTCCTTTTATTTTTCTTTTTGGCATTTATAACTGTTAAAATTTAGTTTCAAATGCCTATTATATTTTGAGAATTATTTCTAAATTTTAGGAGAAAAATTGACTACATTGCTAGAGTATTATTGGAAAGCTACAGTATTTTAGTGAACTTCCAAGTTGTGAAACTTTCTCAGTGGTTGTCTGAGTCAAGGCCATACCTTTTAATTTGCTTGTTTTTGTGTTTATTTTTGTTTTGTATTCTTAAGTGAAATTTTCTATTAATGATACATGGTGTAATGAGGCTCTTGTTCTTGGACTTCTACTAATTACAGTTTTCCAATTTAATTAGAAATAAATGTTAAAATACACTTCACAAAGATTAATTTATTTTTAATGAGACTTGGAAGTGCTAATGGCTTTCAATCCTTGAAAAAAAAATGAAGGTTCAGGCCAGTAAATTGAATAAAGTAGGCAAAATATTCACTTTTAGATCTGAACTAATTGCTTCTCAGCCTTTTGGCTAAGATCATGTGTACATCTGAACTATTCATTTTGAATTATTACTTTGATTAAATGAATATATGTTTCTACATTCCCATTTATTTTGTTATATTCATGTGGCATTAAAGTAATTTATAATGGGTATTTCCATGGCTAATCCATGTATGAGTAAGCTCTAATAACAAAATAAACTGGGAAAATGAATTACAAAATGGAGTATAGAAGAATATATTTATTTTTCTGTTATAGTTAGGCACTGGAGGAGACAAGGATGAGCCAGATGAATGTGACTGAGTGGAGGAGGAAGGTAGAAGGTATTTTAGGCACATATGGAATTTCTGCAGAAGTCTGAGGAAAATCAAAAGGTGCTTTCAGGACATATCAAATATGTCTGGAACGTAGGATTGTAAAGTGAGATGATCAGTTGGGGAAGTTTGAAAAGTTAAGTAGAAACTTCATAATGATTGTGAAGGTACAGAGTTTTCTCACTAGAATGGCACAACTTCTTTTTTTTAACCAAGAATGAACCTGCATTGACACATCATGATTATCAAAACTCCATAGGCTATATTAAGGTATATTCTTTCACTTAAAGATACACATTTAAGATTTCTCCATGTCCTTTAATGTCTTGATAGTTCATTTTCTTTTTAGTGCTAAATAATATTCCATCATCTGACTCTATATAGGTAATTTATCCATTCAGCTACCAAAGTACATCTTGATTGCTTTCAAGTTTGGCAATTGTAAATAAAGCTGCTATAAACATCTGTGTGCAGGTATTTGTGTGAACATAAGTTTTCAACTCCTTTGAATAAATACCAAGGAGCTCAATTGCTGGATAGTATTGTAAAAATATGCTTAGTTTTGTAGAAAACCACCCAACTATCTTTCAAATGCCTGCATCTTTTCCCATTTCTGCTGGTGATGATTGAGGGTTCCTTTTACTCCATATCCTGGCATAATTTGATCTTATCAGAGTTCCAGATTTTGGCCATTCTTGTAGATGTGCAGTGTCATCATGTTGTCTTAATTTTCATTTTTTTTCTGGTGATATATGACATACAACATCTTTTTATATCCTTATTTGATTTCTTACATCTATGTTTTAAGAGTTCTTTGTATATTTTGAATAACAGTCCTTTGTCAGATGTGTCTTTTCCAAACATTTTGCTCAGTCTGTGGCTTAACTTCTAATTTTCGTCCTTAGAGAGGAAGATTTTTTAAATGTTAATACAATCCACCTTATCAATTCTTTCTTTCATGGGTCTTGCCTTTGGCATTCTTTCCACCTATAGTTATTTAAATTTCTCAATGTGTTTCTATAATTTTTTCTTTTATATATTTTTAAATTTTTATTTTTTATTAGATTTATTGGGGTACCATTGGTTAATAACACTATATAAATTTTAGGGGTACAAGTTTATAACACAACAAGTGTATACTCTATTTTGTTCTCACCACCTGAAGCCTAATCTTTTTCTATAACCACATATTTTATCCCCGTATTTACTCTCTGCATCCCCCTCTCACCCCCTTTCCCTTCCGATCAGTTGTAGCTGGGATATTAAATGCATATTTTCATAACTGTCATACTTTCTTAAAACTTATCTTTCTTCCAACATTCTATATTTATTTTATTCTTTTCAAAGTGCTTTATCTTGAATTACATTTTGTTTTCTTTTATGCATATTTGTCTGGTATATACATATATATTATATATATGTATATATATATGTATATATATATCTTCAACCTTCCTATTTTATTTGATATTGAATTGCTTCTTATAATGTCATAAAGGTAAATTTTATACCTTATTATTTTTAATAAATGTCACTCCATCATTTGAGTGTTCCCTCAACATTTGTCTTTTTGTACATTTGTCTATTTTAAAATAATATTGTAATGCTTTGATCTACCCCCATGTACATTAACTTTTCTCTTACAATTTTTCACCTCTATTTTCATTTTATTTGTCCTAAATATTTTTTTAACTTAAACTTTCAGCATGCTATATATTCTTTAGCCATGTCTGTACTGTTACTAGTATGTTAATCTAAATCAATAAATTTTAGATTGTAGCTATGTTTCTTTTAAATCTTATGGAGTCAGTAACTTCTGTTATCTTTCAGAGATCAATGATTATGCCTATTCTAATATTATATTGTATGTGTTTATATAATCTTACTTACTCTTAATATAATTCTGGTTGTTGAATTGTGTGAGTTTCCCTCATGACTCAATTATTTTGTCAATCTTCTTAGTGGTGGCAATTTCTAGTTAGAATGCCAAGGTTCATGTTTACTTCTATAAATTTTAATAAATAGGAAAAATAAAAAGATCTTTGAAGACATATGTGTATATGTATATGTGTGTGTATATATATACGTATGTGTGTGTGTGTATATACATATATATACATATATAAATTATAAATTGGTTATCTATAATGACAGTGAAGGAGGTATTACTCAGCAAGGGCCTGTTGCACGTCAGAGCCAATACAATGGCACCAGCTTTTGAGAGAAGAAAAAGATTTTATTGTGAGGTCAACCAGCAAAGAGAGCAGTAAAGAGACAAAACTAAATCTAACTTCCTGATCAGGGATTTTGGGACAGAGTTAAAGAGTTAAAAGTAGGGAAGTTGTGCATATTCATTGAGATGACATCATCTGGTATAATGAAGTCAGGAGTGGGTAGCTTCTACGACTTCATGAATAACATGTACAAATTTGGAGGAGGAAGAGTTAACATGCAGTTCGCAGGAGATTTTAGCCTTGTGATACCCAAAGGTGGCCGTTAGGGCAAGACCTTTCTTTCTGTGTAGCCTCCACAGACTGGTTGAGATCGGTAGAGTCTAGCACCTCCCTTTTCAAGAAGCAAGGGGGTTATCCAGTTTCCCTTTAAGTAGAATTTGAGAACTCACCGTTCCATTCCAGTTCTGTGGAAAACAACTGATGATGTATTATTTAAGGCTGATTGGGAATAAACTATTAGCCTACTGTTGCCATGTTGGACATCAGGTTTTATTATATGAAAGTTTTGCCTATTTCTCCTGGGAACCACTAGATATCTCAGGTATTGGACTGACTTTTTGATCTCCCCTTTCTGCCATACCCCACCTGCACCACCTGCTGTTTGTTGCCTGGTAGTGGCGGGGTTTTAGGAACAGAAGATTCCCTGGCCACCTCTTCTAGTGCTGCCACAATCCCCCTGTTAGTTGATTGGGACAAACCTCAGACCCCAAGTGGCTCCTGGCACAGTTTTTAATAATATTTATTCCTTGCTATGTATTTTTTGGATCTTGACTTTCTTTTTCTATGATATGCTTTCAATCTTCCAGCTGTCCTTCATAAAATCTAGAAGAGAACTTTCTTATTTTTGATACATTATTTATTGATTTATTTTTTTTAAATTTTATCAATTTGGGGATGAAAAGATAGTCTGCAATGTTTTCAGTCCAGTATATTAATTTGAATTTTTCACATTATATTTTTGTCAAATTTTACAATATTTAACTTTTCCTGTATCTACTTTATCCTACATTTTATCTTCAGCTATGATTTTATGCTGAAGCCAATACAGTGTTTAGTATTCTCCCTTGAACCAAGTAATGTGACTGGACCCACAGAAATTAGATTATAATCTCAGTTTCCTTAATCTATAATGATTAAAGAATATATTCCAAGTTTTAAGGGCTAGAGATTTTTCTATAAACGTATTTATTGATCACAACAATATTCCTATTTAATTTCACATTTTGACCACAAATGTTTCCTCCTCCTTATAACTATTTTATAGAGGTAATATTATCTCAGATATCTTTGTGTAAACAAATTGTTAATTTAAAGTTTTTCTTTTTCTTTTCACTGTATTATCTGCTAGTCCAGTGGACTGTAATTGTTATTTACTGTGGTCCTCTGTTATGCTGTTGGATGTATTCAAATACCTTTTGAATTGAATGAAAATACTTCATAAAATAACACCGATGGCTATATAATTTTCCTCTATTTTTAGGTAAGTCTCTGCCCTGAATGAAACACCTGACAGTAAGACCTGTGTGTGTGGTAAGATGTGTTAACTCATATACTTCAATTTAAGTTATATTGTCAGAAAATGGCCTCCCAAATGCAAAAATACAGAACACTTTATCATAGGGTAACAGTATGAACAATGAAAGATTTGACCTTTCTTAGGCAGATCCTTCAAATTTGGAGAGAATATATCTTGATTTAGTGTTGATACTCTCTATATATGAGGGTCTGGGAATAAGATTAAGAGAGCAGCTGATTTTTAATAGTATGATTTAATTCCTCTGATTCATTTCTCTTCCTTCCCCACTTCAGTCTCATTCCGATTAGTTACCCAGGCTCCCAGATCCTCACCTAGATACTCTTTTTTTTTTTTTTTTTAAATTCATTTTTATTGTTAGAAAGATACTCTTTCCAGCTTCAAAATCTTTTCTGTCTACACTCAATTCCTGGGTGACCTAATCCAGTTTTACGGTTTTAAGTGCCATCTATATAGTCCTAACTTCCAAAGTTATTTATGAATCTAAGACCCTTTCCCTGATCTCTAGTTTCTTCCAACATTGATCTCTTCACTTAGACACGTAATAGACATCTGAAACTTAACACTGAACTGAACTACTTTGCCTATCTCTATTGTCACCCAGGTGTTTCAAACTCTCAGTCTTTCATTTGCATTTTTTCATTTTCTTATAACTGTTTTTTTAAAATTCATTTTTATTGTTAGACTTATTGGGGTGACATCTGTTAGCAAGGATTACATAGGTTTCAGGCATACAATTCTACAGTGCATTGTCAACTTGGTGTATAATAAGTTCACCACCTAATGTGACTTCTCTTTCCATCACCTTATATTTAGCTTCCCCCCACCCTTATAACTGTTTTTTGTTGTTGTTGCTGTTCCTAGACTTTGTCTGACTTTATCTCCTGCTACTTTTGCTTACTTACTTCAGCCACTTTTCTCCTTGTGTTTTTTTAAAGCATATCTAATTCATTCTTTTCTCGTAATTTTGCTCCAGTTCTACCTGGAACACTCATAGCTGTCTTCATAGAAATCACCCTCTCGTCTTTTAAGCCTTTTCTTAAATAGCAAATGTTTGATTAACCCTATCATGACTACTCTATTTAAATTGCAAACAGCCCATGACCAACCACTCCAGTCTCCATATTATGTTCTATCTTTTTCCCAGAGCATTTATTGCCTATTACACATTGTGTTTCTGTCTATCTTCATCTATTAGAATACATACACCACAGAAACACAAAATATTTCTGTTTTGTTTATTATTTTGTGCCCAGAATGTAAGTAATGAGCATATATTAGTAGTTCAATAAATAATTATTGAATTAGTAAATGAACAAGATGTTATGTTTACATTGAGCTGGAAGCCGATATTAACCACAAAATTTTAACATGAAGCTACTCACTTATTAAGATCCTCATTTAATTTAATTTTTTACTTATCATTGTTAGAGATAAGGAAACTATTTACTGGTGCCACTCAGGTGTGTAATAGCATACACATTAATAAATCAAAGAGATAACCATTTCATCTTAATTTTTATTAAAATGTGGTGCATTTTGTCAAAATAGTTTAAATATTTTTTATTTTAAATGTAAACTTAACTAATAATAATATGATACTTGCCCAGTAACAGATGTTTACTAGACTTAGTGTGGCGATCACATGTAAGGTATATAAATGTTGAATAACTATATTACACACACCTGAAACTAATATAATATTGTATACCAACTATACTTAAATTTGAAAATAACATTAAAAAGTAAATTAAAATGATGTTATCTTTACTATATACTATAACATTAGCTTTGTCTCACACACACTCAAATTGTTCAATTATTTCATGTATACATAATATATTTTTCATATTTTAAAAAGAATAACTTCAGTATTTAGTGGTAAAATATTATTGTTTTGATTCAACTAATTATGTCTGTACCACAACTAATTAAAAATATGTTCATTTAGTAAGAACATGGTGCTGAGATGCACCAAAGTTGATGATTAACTCAACCTCTAGCCTGTCCCCCTCCCTGGAGTTTGGGAGGTGGAGATGAAAGTACCAACTCTATAATCACATAATTGGTTCCTCTGGCTACCAACCTCCCCATATTTCAGGGCTTTCCAGAAGTCACCTTATTAACATAAACACATGTTATGTTTTTATTGTTGAAAGGGGCTTGTTATAAATAAGAAGAGATTCTCCTTTACCTTTATTGTTCTAGAGATGTTTCAGGAGTTGGGGATAAAAACCAAATATTACAACAAAAGATGCTCCTATCATCTGAAAATTACAATGGTTTTAAGAGCTCTGGACAGGAGCTGGAGTGGACATCAAATATTAATCTCTTAACATCACAACCTGTTTCCTTGCTCTTAGAACATAACCACCATGATTCAGGCAAGAGTAAATAGTGAGAACCAAGGCCCATGATGCATAGCCACAGCTGAGATCCTAGCCAGCTGCTAGCATCGACTTGCCAGCCAGGGAAGTACACCATCTTAAATGCTGGGAATCTCCAATAACTTGTTACAGTTGATGCCACAGAAAGCAAAGATAAACTGCTCATACTAAACCTTGCAAAAATTGCAGATTTGTAAGTAATATAAGTGATCATTAGTGTTTTAAAGCCATTAGATTTGGCAGTGGTATGTTACACAGCAATAGGTAAGTGTTATAATTGAAGTAATGTAGAACAGAGATGGGAGTCCTGTCTTGTTTAAACCTATCCTCTCAGACATAATAATTATGCATAATTTGTTTATAAAGGAAAAATTGATGGCAAGTTTAGACTAAATAATGCAACATTTATAATTTATTTATATATATTTAAAGAAAATAAACTATTCAGATATTGTTATATGTAGATGCTCTGTTCAGGTGGTTCTAAACTGACCATTTAAACAAGGTGCTGAGTCTCAGAATGAGCAAAAAAATTAGAAGTTACCATTAGTGAGTTCTGGGGATTTGTATTTAATGGTAATATATATTTATAATTATCTTATTTTATTCAACACAGGGGTAAGAGTATCAGATTTAGAAGGTGTCATTGCCAAGGTTTCCAGACAGGGCAGGTTTCAGCGGTGGTACACCCAATTGAGAAAATATATGCGGAGCCGACATGGGGGACCATAAATACACCAGCAAGCAAGCTACTATATTGCACACCTAGGACTATATATACGTATTCAAACAAAAGTGGCATCGTGCCGCATCTGCCCAGTAGCAATTGTTTAGGTTTTCATGGTCACATAAGGTGGTACATGCACAGTAACTGTCAGTCCCAGGAATTCCTCAGCCCCAGACAGGGACTGATTATACCAAGGTCAAGCCTGGGCGGCAGGCCTGGCTTTAACCCTTTACAGTGGGCTTAGCTTTAACCCTCTGGGCACTGACACCCCACCCCTACAGGGCCGCCACATGGGACTTTGTCCATAATGCGTCCTTGAGCCCACAACCCACAGCAGCAATATAGGGCACAGCAAAAGCCTACCAGACTGCTAGCAATAATTGCTAGGATCATTAGTATCCACCACCAGGTGGATCCTAAGGAATTCCACCAAGTGTGAGGGCTCAGCACATGGGTAATATTTTGACACAAGTGTGGGGGCACCCAATCAGCAATGCGATTAGTAGCTGAGCGGTGTTGTTCTATATACAACGGGACTTGTTCCCATAGTTTTACGTGTTCCCCTACCACCCAACCCTACCCATTAGTCATTGCATAGCCAAACAGAGGGGGTTGGTTATTATGGTCCCTGCAGAGCAAGTTGTCCACTGCCCAGCATCGTTGGTCCCATTCAGCGGTGCTGCTCCATGCACGTAACCGCGTCCAGCTGTGTAGGGAAGCCGGGTGGATCCACCACGGAAGGCCCTCAGCTGCCTCTACCGGTATTTCCGTGCAGACCCAGCAGTGGGGGACATTGTGCACCTGAGCAACAGCATGTGCCCTGGACAGGATACTATTGCCTGCTGTTAGCCTGGGCGGTAGGACAAAGCAGACAGTGACACCATTAAAGGAAGATCTTTACCCTCAGATAAAATATAGGCAATGTGTCCACCTTGTGACAAC